>JAULUF010000026.1:95000-222500 GCA_031834385.1 Semotilus atromaculatus | reverse complement strand
CCAGCACACGTTCAACAGGTGTTGAAAACAAAAGCAATAAAAAGGTAATAACACATTTCTGCTTTAATGCAAATGCGATTTAATGCAAAGACATTTTACATTTCCTTAAAATATATTTTGACAATTAAATCTGTTTACAACATGTGCAAAAGTTACAAAAATACTATTAAGGAAAAATACATTTTCCATACACACACAGTATTGAACTGGCAAGACAACAACCCTAACCTGGAGTTAGCAGGGAATAAAGGACTGGCATCAAGTAAACCATACTGAAATGTAAGCGCCAATTTAGGATTATCGCCAATTTAAAGTTGTGAAATTTAAAAATGTGAGATTAAACTCTCATAATACATTTTGAAGGATAAATAAATAATTGAGAATAAATAATCACTACAAAAGTGACTTTAAAAAAAAAATATTCTTAAAAAAAAATCAGCAGCAGAGAGGATAGAATAGAAATTCAATAGAATTTATTTTATTTGTTTCTCACATATTATAATCAAAGGTGGAAAGTAAAAATGTTTTTTGTATGTTTGAGGGGAACTGGGATTATTGGGATGTGGAACTGGGATTGGGATGTGGAACCACAGAGGTCTGCATTCCTGCGACACAACAGACTATATTTACAGTTCTGCGGGAGGGAAAATACTGACGTGTTTCCGGGAGCGGGGAGAGAAATGACTCTGCAAAATATAAATATCTAAAAAATAAAATGTTACTCTTATTTATTTAATGTTTTAAGTTATAGAAAGTTATTAATCTATTGCAAACAAAAAAAATAATAGTAAAGGTGCAGGGTTGATATTCTCAGTGTTTTTCGGTTGGATGCATTTTTTGATTATGTGGATGTAATTTGTCAGAATACATTTAAAATGAATATTTTGCCTCTTCCTGTACATGCTTTACATTATGTTATGTCTATGTTTATATTTTCTAGACAAAAGTTTTTAGGCTGTCATTTACTGTTTATTAATGCTTTGCTATGATGGTGTTAATTATCTAGTAGTGGTGTGTGTGTTGCTTTGAATGATGAGGTGATAGTTGATTGTGTTGTTGTGTTTTAGTATATTGTGTACTAGGACATTTGAAAATGAGATGGTGCATCTCAAGGGGTTCATGTTAAAGAATTTAATTTGTTGAAAACTACCGAAAAACGGTAGGAAAGCACCTTCCCTTTACCAGCTGCAACAAATGCATTAAAGGCATACTATGCAGAAATTGTGTTTTTGTCAAACAGCGACCCCTAGAGTAGCTGTGCAATACTTGCACTGTCGTAAATACACCCCCCACCCTGTACACCGGTACCTGTTCGGTAGCAGGGATGGAAATTAACTTTTTTGTCCACCGGCCACTGTGACTGGTGGATTTCAAAATCTACCAGCCACTCAATGTTTTTACCAGCCAATTTCTTTAACCGACAATGTGTAACTGCATGTGAAAATTAATACTACAAGATCTACAATACTTAAGCAGTTTATTTAATCTCAAATCGCAGTGAAATACTGGCATTTTCTCTTTCTCTCTTATAGCCTACACACACAAACCATGAACTGATATTCATTTCAGTTCCCATATGAGGAAAAAACAATGTTACAGACGTGACCATTGTGAAAGCGGCACTAAAAGATGCTTTAAAACTTTCACAGAGACAGAAAGCACAAAACCTTTCTTTAAAGTGAATTTCGTTTTGTATTAATTGTATCTTAATTTTAATCAATGTTTCATCAACCAATTGCCTGGATTTAATAAATAATAATTAAATATAGCAGACGGTAGATAATCACGAAACGGAGGCGACGGCGCATGAACTGGAGCTCGTCTCATAAATGAACTGAAACTCAGCGTATAAGGTAGCCTCTCCTCACAGACATGTCTACTTTTAAACAGAACTATTCAAAACGAAAGAAAACAGACACAGACTGCTCTCTGCTTATGCAATTCCAATTCGTATGAAATGTGCATATTCTCTCTTGCGCGTTGCAACTTCATCTTTGCAACTGACACAGACAAAGAAAATACTTGTTTATTAATAAATAATTAAAATATCTCCTTGCTATAGTTTACATATTCATAATCATTACTTTTGCCTGTTCTTTGTGACAGATTTTAGGAGCTTTAGCCACCCTTACATGAACGCGTCACCACAGCATCACCGCACCCACCAGAATAGCCCTGTTTTTTTTTTTTTTTTTTTTTAAGGATTTGTTTACTGTGTGTGTGATTAATTTGATGGAAAGCACATTCACTGCTAGTTGTCTTGCTAATCAGTGTCTGCTCGTTTATTCAAACTAATTTGTACTAACAGACGAACGTTGCATGATATTTTTATTTACCCGCCACGGTGGCCGGTAGGTGAGGCGAGTTTACCCGTAACAACACAAAATCACCCGCATTTGGCTGGTGGCGGGTGCTAATTTCCATCCCTGTTCGGTAGGATAGTAGCGTTGGTCATGGAACAGGCACAAGACACCGAAGATATTGACCAGGTAATGTTTCATGATTTCATAAAAATATTGGGCTATTGCATCCTACTGCATAGTCTACTGAAATAATGATGATGTTCAAAATCGGATAATATGTCTATAATATAAGTGTTAGACTACTTTATAATAATAAAGTACCCTATCGCATTTGGCAGCTTATAACGTTTTTACATGATTGCAGCTAAATCACAAGTAAATAGCCGTCTAGGCCTAATGTAGCCTATAATTTCATTTATGTTTTTTGATTGTAATGTAAACATTACAAAATGCCTGATGACATCAATAAAGTTAAATGTACGTCGCATTATTTCATAACATTGGCCGTTATGATGTCATTAGACATGATTATTGCAATTTATCGTAATAGTTTGCAAATTGTGCTCGTTTAGATAATTATGTGAGATATTGACAACTGTTCTTATGATAATCGCAGGAATCAACGTCAACAGCGTTGTGCGGCAAGCTAGGCAATAAAACATACAGTATAACGCAAAATATGATAATCGAAATCTAGCTAAACATATGTGGAAATTATTGGACTGGTCACCAATGAATGAATTATCACCAATGAATGAATGAACAGCATCATAAAAACAATAACATACTACAAGCAAGCGCAAGTTGCGCAACAACATACAACATAGAACGCAAACAAGTTTACAAGATATTTACTTAAGTCCATCAACAAGATCAGGTCAGCATCGCTGTTGCATCCAGTGCTACTTTTTAACTTGCGCCAACGAGTGAAAGCCTTCCTTTTCCTACTTTCTTCCTACTGCGTTTTCTTTGCTTTTTCCATCATCTGAAATGAGCGCAAGTGTCTTCGTGCTTCATATGTTGTTGTTGTGTGTGACGTCGTTGCCGGAAAGCAAGTCGCGATTCTCGCGAGATTTGTCAGGGGCGCCCCTATCAGACTTGCATTGCTGGTATTTCCAGCGGCGACCCCCCCAAGCTTTACTACCAGGATGATTCGCCCTATTATGAGTTTGTTTACCACCGAAATTACTTTGAAGCTGTTATATTAAGGTAAAATTCCTGCATAGTATGCCTTTAAAGGCCCCCTGAAATAAAAATATAATTTTTTTACCTTTTAGTATGAATATGTTAGTCTTAAGATTATGAAAAAGGTGGTGTGTTCCAAAACAATGACAAAATTGTCATTTAGGAGATATAAGCATTCAAAACTTAGTCTCACTTCTGCTAAAATGGATTTTTATGACATCAACGCATGCAGCTTCTCATCACATCTTCTGTCCAATCAAATGCTCTCTAGAATCTGAAGCTCCGCCCCCTATGCTATAAACACCACCAGGCCAGAGTGACCGATGACACATCAGAGCAATATGGGCTGGAGATGTGCGTTCAGTTGCTCAAACACTCGAGTTTTATTCAGTTTCCCGACTGTAATGAAATGGTTAGAATTTATTCACCTCTACTATTAAATCCAACATCAGTGCTTGGATTCAGCCTATGAAAACAGGGCGAGAGAGAATCATACTGGTATGGGACTGAAAACATTGTGTACATCTATACTTGGATGAATTAGCTCCCGCCCGAATCTGCGGGACTTAAAATGGGACTTACATTTGTTTTTTGTTTTTTATTCGATCCCATGCAGACCTCTAGTAGCCTGACTACGTCAGACTTCCTACTTCCGCTAATTTCATTTCGCTCCTGTAGTCAGTCTGAGATAGCAGCCTATCTTTCAGTTTTCCACCGGCCTGAAAACAGCCGGGCCAATCAACGAACAGAGGGCGGACTGAAAGCCGTGACGTAGTCGCTAAGCGCCGAGTTTAAGATTAGGTCAGGGAAATCGAAAACGACCGCGGATATGGAGACGTGGATGCAATTCGCTCTGTTGTGGAGAATATTCCCGGCATTAGCAAACTGAAGCCAGAACAAGAAGAGTGTGTATTAAACATTTTGAATGGAGGTGATGTTGTGGCCCTACTCCCTTTGGGAAAAGTTTAATTTATCAACTATTACCGATCGTCAGCGAGAAACTGGGGAGCCTTTTGACAGGTCAGTGTCTCCTTTCTTTTCCAGGTCTTAAATACCGTAAAACTTCAAATAATAGCCCGGGCTTTTATTTGCCCAAATCGTCGAACTGCACCGGCTTGTATTTGAGACAGGCGTCTATGAGACAGGCCTTTATAATTTAGTGTTGAGATGTTGTTCCTAGAATCTCTAATCTCTAAACATCTCCAAATGCTCCACGTGAAACCGCGGTCTTCCGACCTTTTACTATCTTGTCGATTGATTTTGATTAATATGTGCGAGGGAGAGAGAGTAAGACAGTGCTCGTGTTGTTTGAAGACGTGAGAGTGCGCGCGGGCGCGGCCAGGGCTCTCTCTCTCTCTCTCTCTCTCTCTCTCTCGTGCGCATGCGTGGGCGTTTGTTGAGCGAGTGAGTGCGGAGTGTGAATCGGAGCGTGACTGTGGAGTCTTTTCTTCATTTTCAAAGGTCTGTTTTACTTATATGTTGTTTCTTTCACTGGTTTTTACTGTGTATGGTCACAAAGCACTGGGAATATTGTGGTGAGAACGGGGAGTTGGATTAGCCAGTTTTTAAACTGGCCGCCATGGCGAATGCGGAGACGACGAGTTATGGGCAACTCACCCGGCAGCATGGAATAAAAGTGCCGGTTGGAGTTGAGTGCTCAGTCGAAGAATGTGTGTTAGCGGTAGGAGCGGTGGTTGGTGTTGGTCACAGCAGCATTCGTTCGGCATCGAGAATGAACGGTGCTGTGGTGGTATTTTCGCAGACAAGTATATGTTATTTTGAGGAGCGATATTGACGAACTTAATATTGCTTTTAAATTCAAAGTTGATAGCTTTGATTATGTAATTTTTGCAACAACGGAGAGTATGAAATGTTTTGGATGCGGGAAAGTGGGGCACTTGGTACGCGCGTGTCCAGACAAAAATGCGTCAAATGGTACAGAAGAGGAAAGTGGATCTCAAAATCTAAATGAAAGTCAGAGGGTGGAAGAAGAAAGTGAAGTTGGTGAGGTTTCGGATTTGAGTGTGGGCAATGAAGAACCAGGAAGTAGTGGAGTGAAGTGTAGTGAGAAACGAATTTGAAAAGATGATGAGATAATGGATATTGAGCTGGATGAGATGGTGGGTGATTTACTCAAAGAGGACGAAGCAGCATTTAAAGTGCCATCAGTGAAAAGGAAGTCTAATCTTGGTGAGATTGTAATTTCATCAAAGAAAAAGGCACAAGTTGAAACCATTACTAAAAGTTCTCGGGAGGTGTTGAATGATTTGTCTGGCTCAGAGAGTGAGCAAGAACTTTCTGAAGTTCAAGTTGAGGAAGAGGTGAGACAAGACTATAGGGATGTTCGCCGGAGTCAAATGTGACGTCACGATATGGGCGTGGCCGCGAACTGGTTGGCAGAAAGAACCAAACTCAATGCAGATGGCTTGTGAAGAGAATGAAGATGAAATTCTCTAGTCGTGCATTGTGTACGTAATTAGATTTTTTGATCCAGCCACTTTTTATTTTACCCTTTTGTCTTGTTTCAGCCCCAAACCCCATCTCTGCAATACAAATTAATAAAGGCTGGTTTGGTTTCTAAAGTACTTCTTCCAGCCTCCATGTATTAATGTTCATGGGTAGCCTGAATGAGTTCCGTTCAGACCTTAACATTAGGTATTTTACTGTAAAGTGTCAACAAGATTCAACAAGACATTTTCACCTGGCTATACCCAATGTTTAGATCTGTTTGGGTATTTATGCAAATTAGTACATACGTAATTAGATTATGCACCGTTTGTCTATGTTAACAACAAATGTTAATAATGTTAATAACTGTTAACAACAAATGTTAATAACAAATGTTAATAACAAAAAAAAAAAAAAAAAACTTGTAATACATTTGTTTGTCTTGATGTAATCAACTCAGTACTTATCATGGTGATATCTGGGTTTAAATGTGTACCCTATTCTAGACGCCTAATTGCAGAAATCCACAGCTATCTTCTTGATTCAAGCTGTTTAGGTACGCGGTAGAAGGTTACTCTTATCGAACCTGTTAACACAGCCGATCACACAGCACGATACAACCATTTGTCTTCTGTGTTTGCGCTGCGCAGCAAGCCATTACTTTTCTTTTTGCCAACCAGAGCGCGTGTAACCGCGTCGTGACGTCACGGCGAAGATCCCTATAGTGGAGCGTACAAAGGGAATGAGGAATGTTGAGGTCATAGACTATTTTCCTGATCTTTCCTTATTTATTGACTCGGTAAAAATATTAATTAAACAGAAAGGTGAAGGTTGTTTGTCAAATCCTGAGCATATCGTCTAAAAAAGATTGTACAAAAAGTGCATCCTCAAGCATTGAATAATGATTTGTCACAAGAATAATAGCGTGATATGGACCTGGCTCTTTGTATTTTTTTCATCCCTCATAACAGGGTTCTCAAGTCTCACGCATTGGCCGTGAGACACACGCAATTCAACCAGTTCACACGCTCACACGCCACACCATGTATTTCTCACGCTGAAAAGGCAATGCCAACCAAGTTGTCCTGCAAGCTTTATATATACGAGGCGCAAAGTGAAGGTTCCTGCCGCCAGCGCGTCCGTATCTCGGCCTGATTGCGTTCGTTACTATGAAACATAGATGCGCGAACACACGGAAGTTGACGAAACATTCTCGGCCACCGCGACATTGCGCGAACACACGCACACACATTCTCGGCCACCATACGTTCGTTACTAGGTAACCAACAATATCGCGCGAACACAAGTCGTGATCATAGGTCGTTATGGAGAAGGTAAGTTGGAAGAAAGCTGGTCTAACATTTTTAGGCTAGAACATTTAATATATAGCCCATCGTATACATTATTATTGATGCAGCACTGCTCCTCTCATTGCTGCAACTCTACAACTACTTTGCAACCAGGCCAGAATCTTTGGCTAAGGAAAATGTTAGTGGCTATGGGAAGGAATGAAGATGTATTTCTAAATTTTATACATTTAAATTATATATTATACTGTATTAATAGTCTTTCTAGTTACATTAAGGCTACATGTATTAAAGCAGAGTGCTCTGGGTAATATTTTATATCCTGTCAAAACATACATTAATCATTGCCATTGCATTTGTATTTTTCAAAGATGTCAGGGAAAAATGCAAAAAGATTTGTTTTTCCAAACTGTTTGGAGCAATTTGTTGTAGGCCTATTTTTGTAATTTTGAAATATAACATTAAAGAGTATATTTGATGTGATGAATTGCTCTGTCATTTATCAGATTTACCATTTGTTATAATTTCAATTTGTGCTGGTTAATTATGAACAATGGGTAAAATTGGGGGGTGGGGATGGGCGGGGCTCCACTGGGGCTCCTCCCCTTGGGCTCCTCCCCTAACTGCATGTGATCTCACTCCAAGCTTTTGATAAAACTTGAGAACCCTGCTCATAATGAGTAATTTTAAAATATCTTCCCTGAATGTAAATGGGGCGAGGGATGCAGGCAAAAGAGCGCAGATTTATGAGTTAATGAAATTAAAATATATAGATGTCATGTTTTTGCAAGAAACTCACAGTACAGAGGATAATGAAGTCGATTGGATGAAAGAGTGGGAAGGAAATATTGTCCTGAGTCATAAGACTGCTCTGAGTGCTGGGGTGGCTGTTTTGTTTTCAAAGACTTGTCTACCAATATCGTATGATGTTACAGAAGTAGTAAAAGGTAGACTAATTAAGATAATAGCAAAGTTTGAAAATGTTAATATGGAATTGATAAATGTCTATGCGCCTGTAAAATCAACAGAAAGAATGTTGTTTTTTGAAAATGTATGTGATAGCATAAAGCAATGTAATACAGAAAATATTTTAGTACTGGGTGGAGATTTTAATTGTACAAGTAATGACTTAGACAGAAATCATATGGAGCCTCATATGGCTTCAAGAAGTAAATTAATAAATGTGATTAAAACTTGTCAACTTTGTGATGTGTGGAGAACTTTTCATTGCGATGAAAGACAGTATACATGGGCTCATGTGAAAGAAAATTGCATCTCTTTAGCAAGATTAGATCTTTTTTATTGTTTTAAATATCAGAAACAATGTTTTAAATCTTGTGATATTTGTCCCGTTGGTTTCTCTGACCACTCAATGGTAGTAACATGTGTTTTTATTAATTCTGTTAAATATAAGAGTGCCTACTGGCATTTTAATAGTGCTTTACTTGAAGATGCTCACTTTTGTAAGTGTTTTTCCTTCTTTTGGTTGGGGTGGAAGTCTAAAAAGTCTTCTTTTACATCTCAACAACAGTGGTGGGAGATTGGGAAGGTGCAATAGAAACTTTGTAATCAGTACACTTTTAATGTTACTAGAGACATGGTTCAATCCATGAGAAGTCCTGAGATGGATATTGTTGAACTGCAGGCACTAAATGAAGCCTGTGCAAATCAAAACCAATTGAGGGCCCTTAAAGGAAAAAAAGCAGCCTTAGCAGATCTATTAGGTACAAGGTCTCAGGGGTCTCAGGTCTCAGGTCTCAGGTCTCAGGTCTCAGGTCTCTTGGTTAGATCCAGATTTCAAAGTCTTTCTGAAATGGATGCCCCGTCCAAGTTCTTCTTCAGTTTAGAAAGAAAAAATGGCCAAAGAAAAAGTATTCAGTCTGTTGATTTTTCCAAGGCATATTGGCATTTGTTGGGAGATGATCTACTTATGGTTTTAAGTGATAGTTTGGACAAAGGACAACTGCCACTGAGCTGCAGAAGAGCTGTTTTGACTTTGCTCCCCAAGAAAGGGGATCTCAAAGAAATAAAAAACTGGAGGCCAGTCTCTTTATTATGCACTGATTATAAGATTTTATCAAAAGCTTTGGCAAACAGACTGAAGAATGTAATTGGACAGATTATACATTTAGATCAATCCTATTGTGTACCTAATAGATCAGTTGTGGATAATATATCCTTAATTCGAGATATTTTGGAAGTGTCTAGACTGTTTGGGAAAAAAATGTGGCCTAATTTCCCTAGATCAAGAAAAGGCTTTTGATCGGGTGGATCATCAGTTTTTATGGCACACGTTTGAAACTTTTGGTTTTCCACCTGCCTTTACTGCCTTGATTAAAGTCCTCTATGAAAATATTGAAAGTGTACTGAAAATAAATGGTGGTTTGAGTTGCCCTTTTAAAATACAAAGGGGGATTAGACAAGGATGTGCCTTGTCAGGTATGCTTTACACCATAGCAATAGAACCCATGTTAAAAAAAATGAGGACTCAATTAGATGGGTTTACATATGAGAGTACATTTCCACCTATAAAGTTATCAGCATATGCAGATGATGTTTTAGTTTTAACCAGTGGACAGAATGATGTTGACAAGCTGGTTGATATTGTTAACATTTATGCAAAAATCTCATCTGCAAAAGTAAATTGGGCCAAAAGTTCAGCATATAGAGTTGGGGAATGGAATGAAGGAGAACTGGTATTACCAGGTGAATTGGTTTGGTCACAAGGAGGTTTGAAATATCTTGGAATTTTTTTGGGTGATGAAATAATAATGCAAAAAAACTGGGAAAATATTCTTGAGAATGTAGGAGGAAAACTTGAAAGGTGGCTTTTACCTAAAATGTCCTTTAAGGGGAGAGCATTGATTATTAATAATTTAGTAGCCTCCTCATTATGGTACAGGTTAACAGTTTTAGAGCCTCCTGAAGGGGTTCTTGGAAAAATACAGGCCAAGATGATCAATTTCTTTTGGGATAAACTACATTGGTTACCGAGGAGTGTTCTGTACCTTCCAAAGGAAGAAGGGGGACAAGGGGTTGTTGACCTTGTAAGCAGGAAAGTAACGTTTAGGCTACAGTTTGTCCAAAAGTTTTTATACAGTCCCAGTATTTCATGGTTTGGACCAGCCTGTTCCCTTTTGAGTAAGGTTGGTGGGTGGGGTTTTAGAAAAAATATATTCTGGACCGATTGTAGGAGTTTTAATCTGAAGTCCATCTCTTCCTTCTATGAAAGTTTAAGGAAAGCATGGTGTATGGTACAGGCCAAAAGAACATCGTCATATCAGTCACTGTTTTGGTTTTTGGAGGAGCCATTGATTAATGGTGCTCGATTCAACTTATGTGGAGATACAACTTTGTGGTTGATGCAAGTTTTAACAAAAGCCAAAGTTGTCAAAATGAAAGACTTGATAGAAGTTGCTGGTATCGCGTTGGATAATGCTGATGCACTCGCACAGAGACTTGGAATTAAATCAACAAGGACAGTCTATTTTTTATTAAATAAGTGCAGAGAAAATTTGAGTGAAGAAGACTGGAACTTTTTGTCAAGTCAAGCTCTTCCTGATGAAACGGATCATTTTCCCAGTATGGTGATATCTAAAAGTGAAATAGAAAATGAAAATGTTTTGATGACCCCAGAGAATTCGAGAGACATAATGTTTGATACAATGGGGGGAAAGAGTTTATATGCAGTTTGTGTGAAGGTGATAAATAAAGATAAATTAAAACGGGCAGATACACCATGGAGAGATCATTTAAGTGTTGATTTTGATGTTAGACCATGTTGGGGCTCTTGTTACAAACCACCATTGACAAAAAATGTGGGTGATCTTCAATGGAGAATTTTACATGGAATTGTTGCTATAAATGCTTTTATTTCATTGTTGAATCCGAATGTGCAGGATAATTGTCCCTTTTGTGGTGAAAGAGAAACCATATTTCATTGTTTTATGCATTGTGAGAGACTAAGACCTTTATTTTGTTTATTGGAGGTTTTATTTACAAATGTGAATGAAATATTTACAAGGATCGTGTTTATTTTTGGTTTTACATTTTGTAAAGGAAAAATAAAGAAAGGACGGTTGTTAAACTTTATCCTAGGTCAAGCTAAAATGGCAGTTTATCTTAGTAGGAAATATGAAATTGCTGGTAGTAGTAAAAATGTTGAATTGCTGTTTAAGGGGCTTATAAAAGCAAGAATAAAACATGATTTTATTTTTTATTCTCATATGAGAAAATTGGAAATCTTTGAAGAGGTCTGGTGTGTACAAAGAATGTTGTGTTGGATTGAAAATGACACATTGCACTTCGTTGGAGATTTTGAGTAGGCCTACATGTGATTTTATGTAATGTAGTGTTTTTTTATTTTGTTTGTTGGATGTTAATAAATGTGTGTTAATCTCTCTCTCTCAAAAAAAATTCTCTCTCTCTCTCTCTCTCTCTCTCTCAGCAGTCATTCTATTACATCACTCACCGATCAAAAAAGTTGTTTACAGCCATGTTCACTCCGTTATGTCGCTCGCATCATTAAGTGTTTACAGTGGAAGTTCGATCATAGATTTGAGTTCGATGCATGATGTCTGTGGTTCGATGCGGCTGTGTCGGCGCATAACATACGTCATAAATAAACTTATCTGATTGGCTTACGGGTAACCAATGATTTTAAACTTCAGAAATCGCCCCCTAGCGAGAGAGAAAACACTTCTCTATTATGCTATGCCAGACTCTGTCTACGAAGCAAAGTGAAGTAGCAGAGTCTGGTTAGAGGTCTGCACGGGCTTTAAACTGAAGCCTGAACCTGGCCCGTACCCGCGATCATTTAACCCGACCCGACCCGACAATTACATTTACATATTAAGCCCGAACCCGACCCAAACCCGAGGTCCATTCTGTTTCTCTCAGCAAATACCATTTTTGCAATATGCTATGTTGTATTTAATGATTGCTTGACATATTAAACAAATACATGTAGGCGCAGCGGCCCTATCAGCAGCACAGCAGTAAGAGAAAAAACTTACCAATTAGGTAACTTTGCTGTGGTCGGAACAGGTGTAACTGGGCTCTTTACTAGTTGAAACGACAAGATCATAATGCTTCCAGATTGCAGCTTTTCCTGCATCATTTGGAACTGTCATAAGTTTTCCCTCAGTAATTTTTTGCTTTATCAGACTCATGGTTTGCTTGTTGTCGTCTACTGTCTGTATTGTGACTGAAATAGCGCGCGAGAGCGGTAGCACATGCAGAAACAGTTTGTGATATAAATGATATGATAAAATAAAACAAATAATTAAAAAAAATTATATATATGTATGTATATATATATATATATATATATATATATATATATGTGTATGTATGTATATATATATATATATATATCATTATATTTGAGAGAGAGAGCCTGTGTGTCTGTGTGTGTGCACATATTGCACATCTGCGCACGTATGTAGCCTACTTTCTCTCTCTCGCGTGCCGGTCACCACAACACAGCAAGCAGGCAAAGCACACGGCACGCAAACATCAAACCCGCACATTTTTCGGGACCCGTCGGGCTCGGGTCGGGTAGCAGACCTCTAAGTCTGGTATTACCAGGCTAGACCTCTAGTGCAGCAGAATGACAAAACAAGGCTTAATATCAGGAGCACAATTGGGACCAGCTAAAGCAGAGGTCTTCATCCCTCCTTCTGGAGACCCACAGTCCTGGAGAGTTCAGCTCCAACCCGAATCAAACACACCTTTATTTAACCTAGTTTTAACATATCAGCTACGGTTGGGTTAAAAATAGTAGCAGGAACAACGGTTGGGATAGAGCCGTAGAAGTAGTAAATTATTCCAATGCATTAAATGATCAAATATCAGTGGACGTGTGAAAAAAACCAGGAATTTTTCCCCCAGTTTCCACCTCTGATTATAATGGTGCCATGATAAAGTTATTTCTAAATTTCCATTTATTCTATTTAGTTCTATTAATTTTCATATTTTATTTGTTGTTTTCTGGCCAGCTTATTTACATAAGCAGTTTAAGTGATTTCAAAAGATCGACTGATAATTGGACCAATTGTCAACTTATTTTGTCTATTGTTACTATTATTGGTTCAATTGTTTATAAAGCAATATTGGTAGAGCTCTAAAAAATTCTTTATCTAATGAAGTAAAAAAAAAAAGAGCATAAACAAATCAAATCTAGTTCAAAACACACTGCATTGGCTCACACTCTTTCTAAGATAAAATACATTACTTGGAAACACTTTATTTTGTCACTCTGGACCCATTTTACTCAAAGTTTTCAGTTATTAAAATTTGGCAGGTTTCCATTATGAACTTGTAATTTAAATATTCCTGTTTGCACACAAAATACAGGGTGATTGGTGATGTATTATTACTCTTTGCAGAATATTCTGATCAACTGCTGACATTAAATAGGATTTGATATCACATGCTGTTTTATAAAGTATAAATATATGTTTGTGCAAATATTCTTTGACACCCACTATACACCCATAACGTGTGCACACAATTAGGTTGATCAGTGAAAGTGCAGAAGACAATTAGTCCCCTTTATTTGGGATCTTAGTAAATCAGGTACTAAGAGAAATAACTTCTACATATACTAGCTCCAAAATGGAGGACAGAGCTTTTTTCACAGTGTACTGTAACTTGCATCCTTCATAAAACAATAAGAATAGACAAAATGAGGCATCAAATTTAAGACATGTTATTCCATAGAATAAATAGAAATAAAGGCTATAGGTTAAAACACAAGAATCATGTCACCTGTGAATTTGTAACTATTGCACATGACTGCACCGCACGGAAGGACAGTGTTGTTCTGCACTTCATGTCCCCAGTACACTCTTACACTTCATCTGTAATGAGAAAAATGACAAATCAAACAAAATGTGTAATTAAAAAAGCTGTGGATTATTAGTGTTGCTAAGGGAGTAAAAAGTCATGCAATATACACCTGAGTAGGGTTACATCAGCCACTCGTAAGTTCTCACTTAAAGGATTAGTTCACTTTCAAAAAAAGTTTTGTTCCTGATAGTGTACTCACCCCCATGTCATCCAAGATATCCATGTCTTTATTCAGTCGAAAAGAAATGAAGGTTTTTGAGGAAAACATTCCAGGATTTTTCTCCATTTAATGGACTTCAATGGCAACCAACTATCTCAATGTTCAAAGAAGGTTCAAATGTCCGTCTCAATGCAGCTTCAAAGTCTTAAAAAAAAAGTACAAAAAGGTACCCTTCAGGGCACCACCCCAGTGACAGCCACTTGTACCCTAAAAGGTACCGGTTTGTACTTTTTTTTTCAGACAGTGCATGTCAAGTGCATTCACTCTAGTGAAGTTCAACCCTGCAGTTTCCCCCACTTGATAGGGTATGCTTGCCTCTGAAGGTTTGGACTGGATTTTACTCAATGACCAGGAATCAATTCTTTCTTTTCTTTCTTTTATTTGAAAGTTGTCATGGCCACAAGCAGGTAAAAAACCTTAAACACAAAACAAGTAAATCAAGAAAACACATAATAAATCCAAGTAACCATAATAAAGCATCACCATCCAAAATCAAAATACTTAAATTTAAACACTAGAAAATCTGTCCTAAAAATAAGTACAATTTGAAGACACTTTTAAAGCATTGCTCACATGATTTAACCTTAATTTCTAGCAGCTTTAACCCTCTACAAACACAATCCCATACTTCCAGTTTGGACCCTTTTAAAACTTCACAATACATTACTTTTAACCATGCATTCAGTCTTCATGATGTTAAATGTATAACACTTTAGCTTACAATTCAAACACATGATTTTATCCACACATTTTACCCCAAATATAATTATATGATTCACTTTAATATTAAAATCCACCACACTGCACAAACGAATGCTCACCGACTCCTTCCTTGTTCAAACAAGCTTTAGTCCTGCAGTCTCATTTTCTCAGTTCCTCCACACATCTTCCCAGCCTGCTTACTATCCTGTGAGTGACTCCGAATCCCCTAAATTACCAGATCCTTCCCACCTGGTGATTAACTAGCTGTCTGCAGCTGGGCACCACACCCAGCACCAAAGCACCCAGGCAAAAAAGGGCGTGGTCTGCAGCTCAGCTTGACACCTCCCACTCGATCTTCCCACGGAAACCGCTGGAGAGATCGCACAGTGAACTAGTATCAGAGATTTCCTCCTGAACTCCCAGCCTGCTCCTCCACTGGCAGTAGGACCACCAATCGCCGAACATCCCGGTGAAGAATTGTGGACTGAAGGTCCCCCCGAATACTGGAGACGCGATGCTTGGATGCAGGAAATTTGGATGCTAATGTTACAGGCCTCACCTCCGGAATACAGGAG
The DNA here is from genome assembly GCA_031834385.1 of Semotilus atromaculatus. Taxonomy (NCBI): domain Eukaryota; kingdom Metazoa; phylum Chordata; class Actinopteri; order Cypriniformes; family Leuciscidae; genus Semotilus; species Semotilus atromaculatus. The sequence goes on along the minus strand of JAULUF010000026.1, from coordinate 206,908 downwards.
CTCGCCACAACTCTAATATTCACATCCCGTACAATGTTTCTGGAGTCAGGGTTGACACTGATGACTCTTCCAAGCTTAAAGTGGCCCCTCAATGCATTCTGATCACAGAGCCACACAATATCTCCAATTGCGACATTCCTCTGTGCAGTGTGCCACTTGCTCCTCACAAAAAGATTAGGACCAGCAAGTTGGCTCCAGGATCTCCAGAATTTGCTGACCTGATGCTGCATTTCCTGGAGTCTCTTATAGGGATAACTTGTGAAGTCAAATGTTTTCCAATCACCACTTGATGATGCTCGTCCCAGCAGGAGTGTATTGGGCGTGATGTACTGCACTGTATCTTCAAGGCTCTGCACCCTGGCATCAATGGGCCGCTCATTTGTCAGATTAGCGGCGAGCTGAAGTGTCGTCTGAAACTCGCTGAAACAGAGCCCTGACTCTCTTCCCAGACTCTGGAACGCCTTCTTCACCATCCGAACAGCTGCTTCAGCAGAGCCATTCCGATGAGGTGAATCAGCTGGCAGGATTTTCCAGTGCCAGTCAGTTCCATTTTGAGCTGATGTATCCTCCACAGCAGACCTATCCAGGCTGTCCAGGAACTGATACAACTCCTTCAGAACAGACTTGGCACCAACAAAATTAGTCCCTGGATCAGACCATATCTTCTTAGGGTGGCCTCTAATTGCTGTGAACCTCTGATAAGCCATCAGGAAGCTTTCCGTTGACATTGTGTTGGCTAGCTCCGTGTGGATTGCTCTGCTGACCATACAGCAGAATACGACTCCCCAGACTTTCATTTTGACTCTTTTCCTAACATCATCTTTGACGTGATAGGGTCCAAACAGGTCAACTGCTGTAAACTCAAAAGGAGATGCTGGCCTGGTTCTCTCTTGAGGCAGATCTCCCATCACTTGCTGACATCTTCTCACTCTGGCTTTCTTGCAGACCATACATTTCTCAATGACTTTTCGAGCAATTCTTCGTCCCTTGATGACCCATGCTCTTTTCCTCACCTTCATCAGAGTCGCAGCCACACCCTCGTGACCCTTGCTGTGAGCTTCCTGAACCAACAATGTTGAGACCCAGGCGCTGCAAGGTAAGAGAGGGACACCAACTCGGTCTTCATTAAAGGCTTGGACTCGCCCACCACAAACTAGTAAACCTGTTTCTTCCTCTTTAAAGACTACCAGCCGGTCTATTGTAGTTGCTGGAAAGGTCACCCCCTCTTGTGCGGCAAGAAAAATATCTCTTAAAGCATCTTGGCGCTCCATTATGGTGATGACCCCAGCTGAGGAAACCGCCTCCCACTTTGGATCTCCCAGGATCTTATTTTTAGCTGCAAACCGTTTTGCTGCCCTCCAGACCCAGGCGATCGTCTTAACCAGGTGAGTCAGGTTGCTGAACCGTCCTTCATTCACCAGATTTCGGACAGCAGCACCAGCAGGTGGCCTTCGATGCTCCAGATCTGGTGGCTCCCTCTTCACCTGAGCTCTTGTGAGAGCCGCAGCAAATGATTTCTTCTGCATCCTTCCAACACTCTCTCTGGCAGCTGCTGATACATCCTTTGCAGACTTAATCGGCCAACCCTCAACTGGTAGACTCAGGAACTTTGGTCCTTTCTGCCATGGTGAATTTTCAGCCAACTCTTTTGGGCCAGCCCCACGAGTAATGATGTCAGCGATGTTCAGAGATCCAGGAATCCACCACCAATCCTGAAGTTGTGTACTGGTCTGGATTTCTCCAATCCTGTTGCCAAAAAAGGTCTGGAAGCCATAGCTCTCACGTTGAATTGAACAAAGTACTGTTTGGCTATCAACAAGGTGGTACCACTGCTTGACTTGAATTCGACCATGTCGTTCAAAGTACCTCTTTAATCGGGCGGCGAATACTGCCCCACATAGCTCTGCCTTGACTGCTTCCCCCTTGTGGTCTAGGGGAGCCAGCTTAGCTTTAGACTCCACCAACCTCACTACCGGACCTTGGTCACAGTCCCACCGCAGATACAGGACGGCACCATAAGCATGATCACTGCCATCAGAAAAGGTAATTGCATCAGGCTTAGCTGGCCCGCTCACTGGTGTCAGGGCTCTAGGGAACTTGACTTTGCTCAGCTCAGCGTATTCTTCAAAAAGGCTGATGGCATCTTCTCTGAGCTTCTCTGATAGTGCAAGGTCCCAAGTGTCTCTGACAGTGCTCCATTTGGGTTTGGCCTCTTGAAATGCTTTCCGAACCAAAATGGCTCCTTTCTGCTTTACAGGTGTCGTCAGACCAACCGGGTCATACAGCCCAGAAACTTGGCTGAGCAACTCTCGTCGTGTCAGTGGGTCTGGCGTCTGAGCTCTCACCTCTTCCAGTTTAAGGTCTTGGCCAAGTCTCATCTTCCTCTTCCTCTTTGAGAAATTTATCCCAACCATAACATGAAGCCTGTCATCCTCTGGGCTGTAGCCGAGGCCAAGAGCTTTGTTGTCCTCCTCCTTGAGCTGATTTGGCAGGATTACAGTCTTTGGAATAGCCACCTGCTCCGGTTTTCCAACAGACTCCCTCCTACTTTCACCAGAAAAGACCCACGGCTTTAACTTAAACCCTCCTGCCCCCAGGATCTGCTCCACATTTTCTGTGATGACTTTGAGCTGGTCCAAGTTGTTATGAGAGGTCAGGATATCGTCGACATAGCTGTCCTCCTCTAACACTCGACGTTCTTCCTCAAGATGGCTAAACTGGGGGAGATTTGCTGTCTCTCTCATGGCGAGTTGAGCGATACAACCTGCAGGTTTGTCACCAATGTTAACCCTTGTGACTGCATACTCGCCCAGCTCCTCCTCCTCAGAGTCACGCCACAGAAACCTATGCAAATGCACCTCCCGATCTTCAAGCCACACTGAATTGTACATTTTCCTTATGTCTCCCAAAGCCGCAAACCCTCCCCTCCGGAACCTGAGAAGCACAGCACGAATAGAATTGAGGACGTCGGGGCCCTTTAACAGGAGATCATTCAGACTCACCCCTCTGCACTTCTGACTACTGTTCCAAACCAGTCTCACCGGAGTTGTGACGGAGTGTGGGTTGGGTGCGATGAGGTGGCTAATGTACCATACTGGGCCAGTCCATGCCTGAAGGACGTCTTTAGACAACTTCATTGCAGCTCGGCGCTCGACCATCTCGTGAACTTGAGCAGCATAGGCAGCCTTCCACTCCGCCTCCCTGGTCAGCTGCCTCTCAGTCCTGAAGAAAGTTGCCTCAACTGCACTTCTGTTGCTTGGTAATGTAGCTGGATCTTCTACCCAGGGGTACTTGGTGTGCCAGTGAGGCCTCTCACTGTGCTCATCAGCAGCTACATATGTGAGCCCATTCTTTACCACCTCCAGCTCCCTTTCTTCAGCGAGGGTCATTTCTTTGCCGCCTGGCTGGCAGTTTCCACAGCGACAACCCCCACATTTCGGAATGCAGCCAGCACCGATGCTCTCCCATTTCCACCACTCAAGGAAGCTGGATGTAGTAGTTACACAACTGAATCCCTGAGGTTGCTGGCTTTGCTGACGATGAATGGGGACCACGCAGGTGTGTTCTTCATACTTCACTGCCACAGTTCTCATAGACCTTGCGAAATGCGTTCTCGATGTGTGAGCTGATACAGTTAGCGCCTCAAACAACTCAGGATGGGTGCCAGCAACTGTCTTTCCCATTGGTCCGTCCCACAGCACAAGATCCCCCACCGTGCGGATTTTCTGCGGAGCCAGCTGGCCTTCCTTGTGACTTACAAGGAGATGGATCTCCCTCGGTCTTGCCAGGTCGCTGAGTGGAATGTCTGGGAAGAACTCGTGAAGTTTTTTAGCTGACACATGTCTTTGAATGTCTGCAATACTGTCTAGGCCATAGCAAACCAGCTGATGGGATCTACGAGTGCCTCTTAAAGTGTTGACCCGGATTTTCAGGAGGTACCGCTTTGTCTTAACAAAGACTTTCATGCCTCCTACACCATGGACTACAAGCGTGATGTCTTCACTTCTAAGATTAAGCCGACCTGCTGCCTCATGTGTGATGTAATTAGTATCAGAAGCTAGGTCTATAAGAGTCCCAATTTTCTGCCCAGCATTTGCTGTTACCTCCAACAGCATCATGATGACAGGCCACTCTGCTAGCCCGCTCTCTACCAGAAGACTTGAATGACTCTTTGCAATATGCGAGATGCTCGCTGCTGTATTACAGAATGCGTCCCGGCATTGTTGAGCTAATTCAGGTGAGAGTTTTCTGACGAATTTCTCCTGAGCCTCGGTGTAATTCCTCCAGCTCTCACCTCCCACTGAGCTGTTTTTCCTCCTCCTCTGAGCCGTACTGTCTCTGGATGCCTCAGTCCTGGGACACAGATAGTAGTGATGGTCTGTGACTCCCTGCTCTCCACAATCGGGATTTCTACACAGAAACAAAGCTTTGCAGTGATTACCCTCGTCATGGACCTCCAGACATTTCCAGCAGGCTCCCAGCTTCCGCACTGCGTCCTTCTTCTCTGTGAGCTTAAGCACACGGAACCGTTTGCAGAAGTACAGCTTCCTCTTATGCTTGATGTCCCCACAGACGACACATCCTGAGATATTGCTACTTGACTGGTTTGAGGCTCTGGTTCTAGCTTGCCTTTGCTCCGGTCGGTTTTCTTTCCTCAGTGGCTCTTCATCCCTCAATTGATCCAGCTGTTCGTAGATACTCTCTTGACTCTTGAGAAAGGCCAAAAGACAGTCGAAGCGCTTCTCTGAGTCAATACTGCTTTTCTCAGCCGCATAGAGAAGCCACTCTTTCTTCAGTGCATCCGGAAGCTTGCTTTCAATTGACTTTGTCACCAGAGGGTTCCTTAAAGCGCCAGTGTCACCAAGGTCACTAAGATCTTCAAGGGCCTTCTCCACGGCTTGGATGAGCTCAACAATTTTCTTGGGCTGGTGACCTCTGGCAGCTGGAAGTCTCTGGAGCTCCTCCACTATTTCAATAGCGATCGCAGTTTGGCTTCCGAACCGATTCTCTAGGACACGAAAGATATCTCCTGCTGTGTTATAATTCATCAATCGAAGATCTCTCATTACCTTCTCATCCAAACTGTCAAGAAGCTGGAACTTTTTGACTTCTTTTGAACCAGTAGGTTCTCCTTGCCTCTGGAGGGCCTCCCAGTCCCTTTTCCAGCGATGAAAGTCTCGCCTGATGCCAGTGAACTTAGGGAGGGAAGTAGGCTTCAGTCTAACGGCTGCTGTTGGATAGTTGATAGAAGCTGCACTCACAACTCTTTCGCCGTCTTCTTCAGCTTTTGCTTGAATGAACTCTGCTGTTCTTGACATTAACTTAGGGATGATCTGCTCAAGATTTCTGACCCGCAGCTGAAAATCTTTCCGTTCAGCAGGGGGAACCCAACACTTCCACTGTGTGTGCAGCTCTTTTGCCCTCTTAACCAGTTTTTCCATGTAATCAAACATGAAGTCAAAACTCTCTTTATTCCCACCAGATCCAAAGGACACCACACACTCTACTTCCTCCTCTGCAACCTTTACTGCCATCGTCAGTTCCTCTTCTCCAAAGTTTGCCCAGAGTGTCTTTTGGATAAGCTCCTTGAGCTCGTTCAGTCTCATCTCACACTCACTTGTAGTTTTCCCGATGTCTGCCTTTTGCTGCTCATTCAACCTGGGAACTTCTTCGGAATCAGTATCCAGCTTTGCCTCTACAAGGTACTGGGCCTCTACATCATCGTTGGCTTCCATGACCTTGTTGGCCTCAATTATGAGCTTTTTGAAACTGTCCCTGAGCTCCTCTTCAGGTGTGATGCCATGCATCCGGACTACGTTGTTAGCCAGTCGTGAGAATTGCCGCTTTGCGGATATCCTATTTGCTTTAAGCTGGTCCAGTGTCTTTGAGTCAGCCATCTTTTTTTTTTTCAGCAGGATTGGGTGAGATGATTTCCCGTTTTATCAGGCCAGGCTGGTTGCTGTTCAGGATTCTCTGTTCCAGTTTTCACATCGGTTTTTTACTGTCAAGTGCATTCACTCTAGTGAAGTTCAACCCTGCAGTTTCCCCCACTTGATAGGGTATGCTTGCCTCTGAAGGTTTGGACTGGATTTTACTCAATGACCAGGAATCAATTCTTTCTTTTCTTTCTTTTATTTGAAAGTTGTCATGGCCACAAGCAGGTAAAAAACCTTAAACACAAAACAAGTAAATCAAGAAAACACATAATAAATCCAAGTAACCATAATAAAGCATCACCATCCAAAATCAAAATACTTAAATTTAAACACTAGAAAATCTGTCCTAAAAATAAGTACAATTTGAAGACACTTTTAAAGCATTGCTCACATGATTTAACCTTAATTTCTAGCAGCTTTAACCCTCTACAAACACAATCCCATACTTCCAGTTTGGACCCTTTTAAAACTTCACAATACATTACTTTTAACCATGCATTCAGTCTTCATGATGTTAAATGTATAACACTTTAGCTTACAATTCAAACACATGATTTTATCCACACATTTTACCCCAAATATAATTATATGATTCACTTTAATATTAAAATCCACCACACTGCACAAACGAATGCTCACCGACTCCTTCCTTGTTCAAACAAGCTTTAGTCCTGCAGTCTCATTTTCTCAGTTCCTCCACACATCTTCCCAGCCTGCTTACTATCCTGTGAGTGACTCCGAATCCCCTAAATTACCAGATCCTTCCCACCTGGTGATTAACTAGCTGTCTGCAGCTGGGCACCACACCCAGCACCAAAGCACCCAGGCAAAAAAGGGCGTGGTCTGCAGCTCAGCTTGACAGTGCACGATCTCCAACAAGGGGACCCTGAGCTCACAGAGTAAAAAGATCTCTTTAACTCTGCATATCCATAGGCAAACAGCCTGTAGTGTATCACATGCGCTTGGACCCCTCTCTACAATATGTGCTCCCAGACGAGTGCCATTGGCTTTGAAAGACAAAATAATCAAAGACCTCAACAGAATTACTGGGAGTCATTAAGTCAGGAGCCAGGAGTCAGGAGTGGGTCTCGTCTATGGAGGCTGCACATAAAAAAGATGGCGCCGTAAGACTGTGTAATGACCCTGTCCACCTCAACAAAGCCCTCCTCAGGCCACATCATCCCATGAAAACAGTGGAACAGGTGATCGCTGACATGCAGGAGCCAAGGTGTTCAGCAGCCTCGATGCGAAGTGTGGATTCTGGCAGGTGCCACTCGGTGAGGAGTCAAAGCTGACCACCTTCATGACCCCGGTGGGCCGATACGCCTTCCTCCAAATGCCTTTGAATGCCAGCGAGTCCTGGTAGAGATAGGCAGCACAAGACAAAAACTACAAAGTACATAATACAACAAAATAAACAAACCTCTTAATTTTAGGGCAATTTTAAAAATATTTTTCTGAGCGGGAGTGAAATTGCTTTTGCTCACATTCACTGTGAAGCCGAGCGCTGTGATGTGAGCGAGCACACGGGCAGTGTTTTGCATCACGATCTCTCTCGAATCGGCTATAATCAGCCAGTCGTCTATGTCAGGATTTTGGACAAATGGAAGAACTGTGAACTCGTAACATATGCCTTGGAAGGCAAAACTAATAAACTTCCTGTGTGGAGGATAAATGTGGAAAAAAGCATTTTTCAGATCGATCAATGTGAACCAATCATACTGGTTTACAGCACGAGAGAGAACGCTGTGGGTTAACATCTGATATTGTATTTTCTCAAATGTTTGATCCAGAATAGGACGAAGCGAACCGTCCTTCTTTTGAATCAGAAAATAACGTGAGTTCTCTTCTGTGAGAGAAAAGATAACTCTGCTGAAACATGGAGGTTTTCTGGCCCTTCATTATGATGCGAATCACCCATCCTGGAGCCGACACAGACACGTGACGTGAGAGTGCCCACACTCACCGGAGATTTGCTTATGGCTGTCAATTCTACCGGATTGTTCATTTGTGACACAATGGCGCCATCTAGTGGACAACTTAGGGGACAATCAACATGTGGGATTTCTGAGAAACAACAGCACTCAGTAGAGCGTTCGCTCTCAGTGTCCCGCAGCCGTAGTAGCCTACTTTATAAAAGAAAAAAATCCTAAACACTCAAAATAGTCATCAAAGATGAGAATATTGGGCTCCAGAGCCAAAGCAGTTCTCCCAACTGGATGAATATAAAAAAAGTTAATCACATGTTTAATCAAATCAGATCAGATCAAATCAGATCAGTTTTTTGGGGGGGTTTTTACATTTAGAGACACCTGTATGGCACATAGAAGAGCTTGGGACTGAGAAAACACACTAGGGTTTACCTCTTAAGACAAGTATGGACCATTTTTATATTTTGCACAATGTAATAAATAAACTAGCCTATTTAATCTAATAATCAAAACAAGGACAAAACAAAGTTAACTTTCAATGTTTTTTGGTTTTCCTTTGCCATCTTTAAATAATTTTCCAAATTATAACATTGTTTATTATGAAATACTCTTAATTTGCTGATAAATTATGCTAAACAAGAATGTCTAAAGGTGCCACGCATTAACTTCACACGTCACAAACCTGGTTTAGTTAAACGGTTGGAGTCATCTGTATGACAGATAATTCTATTATCTATTTAATATAGTAGTAATATAATCTATTTAAACATAATAAATAATTCTATTTGCTGCATTCTGATTTTCTGCAGCATTTTATCAAAAGTATATTTCCCTTCAATCAGGAAACCACAGGCTTGGGAAGAAACAGACACAGAAGACAGTGTCCATGTTCAAGCTTCTTCAGACGTTTATTGTTCAGATGAGTATATAATCAACACCAAGGATACATTAGTATAAAGAATATCATGAGCTAGCAGGTAAAGAATTGTAAAAAAAAAAAAAAAAAAAAAAAAAAAACATTGTATAGTAAGTGTAATGCACAGCCAGTACTTTTCTACTTAAAGGTTGTATCAGCAATTTCAGGCCCAAAAATAAATCTCTAATCTTTCCTAACGATCCGCTAGCTGCCCGCCCCATAAGCATGCCGTCCAAAAACTGCGTCTCTGTAGGCAGCCTAGGCTCTGAGATCTGCACACAAAAACAAATGGGACAACCACCACTCAAAACCAAAATAAACAGTGTTCCAACCAATCACTGACAGGGGCGGGTGTTGTGAGGTTTTGAGCTCGTGCACGACTGGACGCGAAGTCGGAGCAACACCCGCCCCTGTCGGTGATTGGTTGAAACACTGTTTATTTTGGTTTTGAGTGGTGGTTGTCCCATTTGTTTTTGTGTGCAGATCTCAGAGCCTAGGCTGCCTACAGAGACGCAGTTTTTGGACGGCATGCTTATGGGGCGGGCAGCTAGCGGATCATTAGGAAAGATTAGACATAGATATTTTTGGGCCTGAAATCACTGATACAACCTTTAACTGAGAACAGAGAGCAACTTTCACCCTCACAATGATGTATAATTTTCAACTCTGCATGCTTTTGGTTACTTTAATATAGTGAGATGCTTTCAGTCATAGCTGTGTGTCTCTGAATAAATGGCATTTGTAGAGCAGTACAATACATCTGCAATGCACCCACAGGAGACAAATTAATGTAAAAGTAAATTAATGAAATAAAAATTTACATATTTGGTATATTCTTCAAATATCTACTGTCTTTAAGTAAAGATCAGTTACTACTGTGTTGATTGAACAGAACATTTTGATTATATCTTTCTTTAAAATGTTGAATCTCTTCTGTGAACTCCTTCTTTGAGCAGTTTCAGTATACGCTATATTTGGTTTAGTATATGAACATTCACTGAAGTGGGACGTAATCTCATCTCAGATGAGTATTGTGTATCAGAGTCCTTGTTACTTGTTCCATTAAATGTATTTATCCAGACTCTCAATAGCTTCTTCTTGAGAGTATTTTTTCCATTCATCTGGAATCTTGCCACTTCCCTGATAGGTTTTTCCATAGTGCTTTTCCAGATCTTCCTTGAATTTACACACAAACCACTTCCAGTACGGCAGCTCAGAGAGATCCGGGGTGATACTCCATGACGCATATTCAGGACCTGCTTTTCTGTATTCCTTCCAGAGGACTGAATCATCTGAGCTATTTGGATAGAAAGATCGATCACTGGCCACTGCTGATGTGCAGATGCTGATAGATAGGTTTGTTGTTCCTCTGTAACTAAACCCATTCAGTCCAGTATTACGATGGAAAGGAACACAGTGATCTCCAGTATGTCCTTCTATTGTGTTTGTGCAGATCGCTGCACAGAAAGGACACTGAACCCAACAGCAGTCACAGAGGTGTTCGATCAGAAGCTCATCTGGTCTGTCTGTGTGTTCCAGCTTTACTGGAAACGTTTCTGTGCTGAATTTACTGCGTATGTCAGACATTATAGAAGGAAGTTCTTCTCTTATCACATCTTCTAGGAAGCTGACTTCAACATCATCATGATTCACTCCAGTGAGGTCATTTAGAGACAATACCAGCTCATCAGAGAGTTGAAGTGTGAAATGATGCAACCACAGATGAGCATCTCCATTAGTCTCTTTAACATGTTTGTTGGATTGATGTGCTGCGTTTGTGATCTTCTGCTCCAGCTGTTTAATGTTATTTTCCATCTTGGGTCGAACACTGTCTTCAAATCTTTCAGTGATGTACTGACTGACTTCATCTCTGATGAAATTCTTGAAGTGTTCTTTGGGATTTTTAATGTAAGTCATGTAAGCATTGAACTCATGTTTTTCTGCCAGTCTCCTCAGGATGTGTTTCTCCAGGTTTGATCGGTTCCCATTTAGTGATTCACAGTTTGTCCTCATTTCATCTGCTAAATCTTTGGCAGTTTTTTTGTAGACCGTCTGCTGAATGGGCTCTTTAAGTTTATTACAAACAAATTCACCAAAAATAGCAGTTGATGATGATCCTTGACAGTATTTCTGGAAGATCCTGTAATACTCTTCACTCTTCCTCTCAAAATAAAGAACAGGATCATTGGCTTCCCTGAACATTTTGTATTGATCAGTGAATGTCTTGTTTGTTCTGTGACATATGAAAAGTACCAGATCCACAAAGAATTCTCTCTTAAACACATATTTCACATTTGCTCCTTTCTCATGCTGCATTATTCTTGTATTCGTGTGATCTACGAGTTGTTGAATGCAGCTGTTGTTGTAGCCCGTCTTTGCAATGTTATATGACTGAATCATTTTATCTGTGTGTTCAACAGTGTCTGTGATTAAGGATCTTATCTGGACTTCATCCTCTTCAGATAAAGCATGACCAATCATCTCTTTACCTCGATTGTAGGCATTTTTAAAACGTGCTGTTAATCCACTGGATTTCTTCAAATGTACATATTCTGAATAGCTTGGCAAAGAGATCATATCTTTGTGCTTACTGCTCTCTTTCATGCGGTCTAAAGGAAGACTTGCATGGGTCTCACTGAACAGCTTTTTCACATCCTTTAATATATCAATATCTTTGACTAAAGGAGTGTCTCTGTTGATCTCAGCTGTTTGTTGTTTCCAAAAGGACTCAAACTGTGTTTTCATGAAATTTTCATCATTTGCTTGTTCTTTGAATTGTAAAGCAAGTTCTTTGCTCTTTTCAAAGAGTGTGTTTTCATGTTTTGTCCTCTCAGCATCAATCTTTTTCTTCAGGTCACGCTGCTGAAGAACCACATTTAATTTCCTCTTAGTTTCTCTCACAATGTTTTCTTGAAGCTGTTTGATTTTTATCTCAAAGAAACCTTTCCACTGATTTAGTACAGCTGCGTCTCTGTCATTCTTGAAGAAATCAGTCATTGTCTTTTTCACTTCTTCACTTTTTGCATTCAGTTCTGTTTGAAGATCAGTTTCCTCAACATCATGAATTATTTCACTTTCTACTTTGTTGTGTGCCTTGTTTTCAGTGTCCAGCATGGCACTCCGGAGGCTCCAGGTCCACTTGCTGTATTCAGTCTCTAGTTTCTTGTATGTTGCGATTTCCAGAGAATTTTTGAAGCTGAACACAAATTGTTCATTAAGTAAAGCCTCCCACAGATCTTTAATACGGTCTCTTAGGTGCGTCAGCATTATGCCTTCTGATTTTGAAGCGTGTGTAAGAATAGTTTGCTTCAGTTCTTGAATGTTCTCGCTGTAGTCTGGGTTTGGTGGTGCCATGGGTGGGCTGCCCTCCCAGAGCTGAGCAAAATACTTCACATCTTTCTGTACATCAAACGCAATCACATCACTGAATCCTTCTGCATCACAGATTTCCTCTTTAGCAGCGAGTTTTGTCATATCATCCAGTTTCTCCTGCAGTCGTCTCCTTCCCTCTGTGTTTTTCTCTCCAGCTGTGATATCTGAGACGTTCTGGTGCACAAATATGCATCTAGGACTCAGTCTGATGTTCTTCATCCTCATGAAGGCCTGAACAACAATCTGAAGGATGTCCTGCATCTCAGATGGGTTTTCTCCAAAGATGTTGATCAGGGTCATATTTCCAAGCCCAACAACAAATGTGGCCATTTCATTGTCACGATGAGTTGTTGACCTTCCAGCCAGTTCTGGCGCACGAAGTCCTTCAGTATCAACAACCAGAATATAGTCAAACTTCAGCTCAGTTTTCATCTCCTCTGATATTTTGATCAGCTGCATGAAAGCTCCTTTAGTGCATCTTCCAGCACTGACGGCAAACTGCAGTCCAAACATGGCATTCAGCATGGTGGATTTCCCAGAGCTCTGAATCCCTAGAATTGACAGTACAAACACTTTCTGGACTCCAAGTTTCTTAACAAGTTCATCTAGAACTGCAGTGACCCAGGAGAGAGGAATATGAGCAGCATCTCCATCCATCAGCTCCATTGGAAACCCAGAGATCATCATCTCTGCTGCAAGACTCGGGAGAGAACAGAAGTCAAACTGCAGATTATCTTTCTTGTTCTTCGTCACAGATGACCACGATTCATAGATCTGACCGAACTCTCTCAGGATGTGCTCCAGTCCTAAACTTGTTCTACTGATTTGCTCTGATTTTTTTTCCAGGTTTGCCTGATCCATCCCTAGTAGTTTGTTAGGAGTCTTTTTCAATTCTAAGACTTTATTCCATGTCACATTATATTCCTTTTGAAGATCACAGAGCTTCTCTGAAGTAAAGTCATCCAACAGGTTCATCATCCATCTGAGGAAATAGTTTTTTTCATTGTTACTCTGTGATTTTATTGTTTCAATAAATGTTTTCATGAACTTACTCTGTCCTTTGGCCACTTGCTTTTCTCTTATTTCTCTCATGTTCTTGAGTTTGGTACTTTTATCTTCCTCTAGATTTTCTCCTTGGAGATGATGCAGCTCTTTGTTGATTTTACACCAGTCATGCCACAGTTTCCCCTGACAGGGCAGGTTTGTTTCTTTCACTGTTGATGGATCCTTTCCTCTCAGTAATCCCATGATCTGATCCGCTGCCTCTTTCCCTCTCCGACACTCTGGATCCTCCTCATCTACTCTGATCCCTGTGTGTTTGGCCACATCTTCAAGTTTGAAGGTAATTTTCTGCTTGATTAAACTCACTCTGATCATCTCCCTTATCTGATTAGATACATCAGATAGGTTTTTGTCCATGAGACCAGTTATGAATTTTCCATTCCCCAGTTCAGTTTCATCACAGTGATTGTCTGTGAGCAGACAAATGAGAGGCACATGAGATTTGAAGAGTGATCTCACCAAACCCTTGTACTGGTTCTTCTGTCCAAAATCAGGTAAGAAGAGGACGTTTACTGATGCCATACTGGTCAGAATCTCATATTGTTTCTCATTGGTTCCTGCATCACCATGAAGATTACAGAAAGCAACACAGTCATCAAATGCGTCAGTCTTTTTCCCAGAAGGGCAGTACCAGGCGATCTCCACCACTCCGTCCATCAGTAATCTGGTTCTGCTGCCGCCTGAGCAGTTCCTGTGGAAGAACGTTTTGTGTTTCTCATTGATGAGGCCGTTTATCAGCTGAGACTTCGATGAAGACACTGAACCAAACCTGAAGAAAGCCACCATTGGAGTCTCAGCCTTGTAGACCGGTTGAGTTTGACTGATGATTTTATTATTGCTGTTCTTCTTCTTCCAGCTCTTGTTGATTTGTCTGAATGTCCAGAGAGGAAACTCAATCTGCTGTGTGAATGGATCAGGAACAAGCAGAGGCAGTGAATACTGACACTGAGAGAGTTTAGTCACCATCAGCTGCTTCAGGACACCATCGGCACAATGAAACACGGCCATCTGAACATCCATTGGGTGAATATCAGGGTTTGCACTGTCTTTGTTATCTTTCTGTTTGTGTTTTATGGCTGTGTATCTTGCTCTGTAGTTCAAGTTAATCAGCTTTTGTAGGAATGAGTTTACCAGTTCATTCTCTTCCAGTGGCTCCTGAGACTGAAATGAAGACTTGGTGATTTGAAGAATGTCTGCCGTTTTCATTTTATCTTGACGTCTTTTTGTCAGATCTAGTTTATCATAGAGTTCTTCGAGCTGTTCAGTGGTTCTTGGTCCAAGCTTTTGGTTTTGACCAGTTTCATCTTTCTGTAAATACATGAACAGATTCACATAAAACAAATAAATGTAATTGGTTATTGTCACTTTAGCAGAAATAATAGCCTGATACACAGATTAATAAAATAATATATATATATATATATATATATATATTATATATATATATATATATATATATATATATATATATATATATATATATATATATATATATATTATAATGAAGAACTACAACAATGAAATTTGAGATAAGAAATAGTTTTGCAATAATGGTTCCTTGATTATAGACAAAATGAATTAAACTTAGGGTCCTGTCCTTTGAAAAGGATGAAAATGTAATTCTCTGAATATTATATTTGCAGGTCCAGTGTAGATTATGATTGTAGGTTGTAAATCTGTAGTGTTGTCCATACAGACAAAAAAGTGAATGAGGGAATCTGAACTCAACTCTTAATGGTTATAAAACCTCTAAATCACCTATTCTTAACCATAGGGCCGCGGCCCATGCTTGGGCCGTGAGCGCCACCTGGAGGGCCGCAAAAAATTTTACGCTTTTCACTTGTGGGCCGCGAGGGCCGCGGGACCAAACAATTTATCAATTGAAGACACCCGAATGACCACTGTTATCTACGAGACAGTTACAATACACCATCACACCACTAGTGCCAGTAATGCCTCAGTTAGTTGTTTAACAAACGCCATTAAGCAGAAGAAGACACTCAGTCGTTTGTCTCAAATCGTCATTAATGTACATACTTCACCCTGTGCTGCCTGGAATATACATTTTATTCATTTACAGAAAACAGCTGGTTGAATGAAAATTGCTGATGTTATCGGATTTTCAGGTGATGTTCTCAATTCATTCAGTTAACGGACGCTCTGAGGTAAAGTGTTCAGACTGCAGACTAAGCAACGATTGTATTTAATTGTACAGTACAATCATGACATAGTACAGACATTATCTTAATTCCATAATGTCCTTAAACATAACAATATTGCTGGCCATAAACAGCCAAAGTGCGCGTCCGGTGTGCGATACCTCGAGTTGTCATAGACGCGGCGCGGCGCTTCTCGTCCGGTGTGCGATACCTCGAGTTGTCATAGACGCGACGCGGTGCGGCGCTTCCCGTCCGGTGTGCGATACCTCGAGTTGTCATAGACGCGACGCGGCGCGGCGCTTCTCGTCCGGCGTGCGATACCTCGAGTTGTCATAGACGCGGCACGGCGATGCGCTTCTCGTCCGGTGTGCGACCCCCTTAAGAAAGCATTCACGATAGCGGAGGAGTTGTTTTTACCTGCCGCTGTGGATATGTGCCGTGAGATGACCGGAGAAGCTGCTGCGTCTCATTAAGAGGGGAACATACGGTAAATAGGGAGTTATAGCTTGTTCAAATTGGACTGTTGTGACTGTTATTGTTCATTTATCACAGATATGAAGAGCAACTTCAGGTTCTGCCATGCAAAACTGTAGACTGCTGAAACAATTATCAAATTATTTTGCAGATTATAAAGCTATTTCCCTATCAGGAACATCGAGCTGCGTGAAAACGCTGCGGGAACGCTTCTAGCGTTGTGCGTCTTGAAGCATAGTATGGAATCAGCCAATGGCGAGACGGAACGTCACGAGTGACGTCATCGACCAGGAAACTATAAAGCACACCCATAAACAAGATGGCGACAGCTTCTGTTGTCTTCAGCAAAGCGCTCTGTGTGTGAATCTGTCCAAACTGTGTTTTTGTCTGTTCTTAGTGATTGCTAGGCAGGAGTTTTTCACTTAAAAAAAAAAAAAAAGGCTATATATATGTATTCACATTAGAGGCTGACATTTTTTCGGGAATCCCACGGGTCACGGGATTCCCGTGGGATTCCTGCAGGATGGGAGTCATCTTTGCTATTAATCACGGGATTTGGACGGTACAGGATAAATGGTTAACGGGAGCAGACGGGAGCGGGAATCAACCAATCGCAAAGATGACAAAAAAAGAAAAAAGTAAATGCACCATTTTGTAGTTTCCTTTTAATACGCCTACAATGTAACGCAATTAAAAAATAACTACACGACCCAGCCGTCCCAGAAGCCATCAGTGCTTTTTGTCACGGCTTACCGCCGGAATTCAAAGAGCTGTGATGGAGGGAGCTAACAGCCGCTGAGAAGTCGATGTGGCAAAAAATGATTTACAGCGCAAAGTCAGAAGTAATGACATGTCAATTAAGTTCACAGAACTGGTCGGAAAGTCTGAAATATTAAGTAAGGAATAATTGACGACAGGCCGTTGAATTATTATAAAAATAATGCACACCCGAGGTGGTAATGCGGTCACGACGCGAAGCGGAGTTACACCTCGGTGTGCATTATTTTTCTAATAATTCAACGGCCTGAAGTCAATTATTCCGCTTATACTACAGTTACCACACCTCGAAACATTGTTCAAATAATGTATTTCAAGACTTCAGTAAAGTTTTTGTCATTAAAACGCTCTTGTATGTGGGACTAATTTCCTGCGCATCTAATCCCATGCCTCCGTTGCTAATTCCAAAACGTCATTTTAGAGTAACGGAGGTTTGAGCCTCTGATAGCAGAGAAGCAGACTAATGCTGGACACACTCAACGACTGGCTGAAACACTCTCTGACTGTTCCATCGACTGCAGCAGATTTTACACCCAGACTGTGAACACCGACTGAACGCGCTGAACACGCGTTTGGGCATGATCAATCATAATAAATTACATTCATAACTGGCCTTACAGTATAAGTGTGTCCCCGGCTTTATGCAGTTATTAATGCAGTTATTAGAGAGAGAGAGAGAGAGAGAGAGAAGCATATGTGTGTCAATATTATTATTTATTTATTTATTCAATTCATTTTAATTAGTTCGTTCATGTTTTTTTTTCTTCTAATATTGACAGTAGACTAGCCTAATAAATGAAACACAACGTCCTTTTAACAACTATAGGCCTATCAATAATTATTTATTTGTTATAGCCTATTATCTGCAATAATTACGAAAACCCGTGCAGCAGGACTATCAATTTTTATATATAGGCCTATTCAGTTTAATTTTCTATTGATTATAGATAGGACTATACTTTATTTATTAAAATTAAACTGCATGTTTCCAATGATTGTGAAGTTAGACATCGAAAAATGGCAGATCAAGCGCATGTGGCTTCATGTTTTTATTGTTATGAATTGTATCCTATTTTCCGTTATTACAGTTGACTACGCGAAGTGATATGGAACTGTAATGCGGTCAAGACCTGCTGGAACTACTTTAGCCATGCGTTTCCCTGAAAATAATAGACCAATTTCGAGCCTACGTCACAGTGACGTCACAGCGTTAGCTGGAGGCAAAACGAACGGAAAACTGGAGGCGGCCAACACAAACCAACACAGATTCGGATACATAATAGGAGCTTAAATTATTATTATTGTTGTTAAATGTCATCTTGTTGTGTTGCTGGGTGCAAGAATCGATGAAAAATGAATATGCTGTATCTGGAATTTTTATTTCTAGAAAATATTCACATCATTAAAATGATACCGTAATGTCACATCTTCTTGGCGCTGGCGGCAGAACTGCGGATCGTACCACACGAGTCTTGTACATGAGCATTCAGCACATAGTTATAGGCATCTAAAGATTTATATGCCCTCTTTTTCCACTCGGTTTCTCTATCAGGTGTAGAAGTCAGGCACTCAACCGGCGGTAACTTAGAGTTAGCGTTAATCCTGTCAGATCGTCCCATTGAGTGAGTGTGTACGGGTCAGCCAAACTGGGTCCGTCCGTTAAAATTAACTTTTGCAAATAACGATCGCGGTCCTGGACAGTGAGTGATCTTGCACATTAAGATAAAATCGGATTTTCTCCCGTCATTGTTAAAAAACGAACTAACAAAACTTGCAAACTAACGTTAGTGAAGCGGCCAGAGGGATCGTTCTGCCTCCACCTAAGCTCCGCCCACAAAAATACGTCACTATGTTTACCAACTGAAAATTGGTCTATTGCACACCTTAGAACGTTCTCAACCAATCAGAATCAAGCATTCAACAGCCCAGTAGTATAATTAAGTTTATGAGAGTAGAATGTGACTGTGATAGCACGATGTACGCTGCTTGTAAGACATGCTTAGTCTTAGTCTCACGTTATGTGCTGTTTGGGTTTATTAAACTATTGTAGACATGATGTGAACTATGTAGCCTACTGTTTTTCTTTTATTTGCTGTCTTCCATTTTCTGGAGAAAATCTAGAAACAGGGGCTCAGCAGCTGGTCTAAAACAAGATGGAGAGCAGACTAAATCAAATTCTATGTATTAACTAAACACTAATTGAAGAAAAATATATATGGGAGCGGTACAGGAGCGGGAGTAGGTTTAAACAGGAGCGGGATGGGAGTGGGAGTCAATTTACCAGGAGCGGGATGGGATGGGATTATTTTTTAAACTTTGGTCTGGGAGTGGGACGGGACAAGATTTCTTTCTATGGGAGTGGGACGGGACAGGAGTGAAAATCCACTCCCGTGTCATCCTCTAATTCACATATCTAAGCGAGCAGCATTACAGAAAGTGTGTGTTCCCCCCTGTACTCGTTATTTCACGGGTGGGGATTCACACGATCTGTTTGTTGTTTGTTTGGGAGTACAGCATGCCCGGTCAGCTCTCGAGGGGGCTGATTGTGAGCATTGCGAGCGTTTTCCAATAAGAACGCTCTGCTCCCGCCGATCACTCTTTGAGGAGAGTGGTTCGGCTTGCGCTCCCCGCGGCTCGGGTCCCGCTTCTGTCGAGGCAGGGCGGCGGCGCGTGTCGTGGGGATCGCGGGTGAATCTGACAGCGGGGTTTGAGACGGGCCTCGCCCTATCTCAGCCTTTAACTGTTAGATTCAGTGCCTCAGTTTAGGGTTGGAAGCACGCTCTGCGGTTTCTTCTGCCCAGGCTGTGGCATTAATATTGCAACTATCCAGTTCTGAGGAGCTGAATGTTGTTGGTATTAAAAATATAATAATAATAATATTATATAAATTATTATAAAATAAGGGGATTATGATATATATGATATATGATATATTCCCCTGAACAGAAATAAATGAGGAGCTTATGGAGGTGCTTACTCATGCTGTAGAAAAATTAAACATTGAGTGGTCAGCAGTTTGGCAGGAGTTTTTTATATAAAAATATCGTATAAACTATGTTTGCCTTCCCGAGTGCAACCTCCACGACGGTGCCTGCCGTTTTTCCGGATCTCCACACCGAGGTGTCGAAGTCCTGGAAGAAAACGATTTCATACTGTATTTTTTAGCCCTCAGATCTCTACAAAAAATATTTTTATATTGCTGAGGCTTTTTTACGGTTATGAGGCGATGCCTAGAAAAACTGGAGAGACGCCCACTGCCATCTCTCCGCTGAAACGAATTCGTCTTTTAGGCACCGGCGTTTAAAGACAGGGACTGATGGGCGGGTCAGTCCTGGCTGTCGATAAGCTCCTCGCATGGGCGCAATAAAATCAGAGCGTCGCGTCTTGTGCTCCCCCTGCAAAATAGTGGAACCAGACGCGACACTCTCAGATGAAGTTTTCGGGGGTTAATCTGATCTGAGGACAGTCATTATAGCCAAGTGGCTTCATCTAAAAAAAAAAAAAAAAAAAAAAGTAGTTCTGACGCCACCGGTGTCAGGATGCTGAGGGTGGTCCCCACCATGAGAGAAAGGTGTTCACTGCATCTGACGGTGCCCATTCTCTCTCACGGTGCCCTCAGGGGTCCCTTCTGCCAACCCCGCCTTCGCGTCGGGGCGTAGATGGGCCCAGCGAGCGTTTCCCGAGGGACGCTCGCCCCCTCTACAGAGTGTCGCGTCTTGTGCTCCCCCTGCAGTGGGACCAGGCGTGACACTCTCAACCGAGGTCTTCTGGCCATAAGACTGATCTGAGGACAGTCATTATGGCCAAGAAGGCTTCGTCTAAGAAGTCCTGACGCCACTGGCGTCAGGATGCTGAGGGTGGTCCCTACCGTGAGAGAAAGGTGTTCACCGCATCAGACGGTGCCCATTTTCTCCCGGTACCCTCAGGGGTCCCTTCTGCCAACCCCGCCTTCGTGTCGGGGCGTAGACGGGCCCAGCGAGCGCTTCCCGAGGGACGCTCGCCCCCTCTGAGGAGGGGTTTAGAGCAGTCAAACCAGTTGTTTCCTGCCGGTGCGCCGTTACAGAATATTCCAGAGGCCAGTCTCGAGAGGCTGGTACCCTTTGTAGATTTTCTGGCGGAGTGTCCAAAAGTATCTCAGTGGGTCCTGCATTCGATAGAGAAAGGTTATGATATTAGGTCTCGTCCTCCTCGATTCAGCGGGGTCCTGCCCACAGTGGTGGGCCCCGAGCAGGCTCTGGTAATGGGACAAGAGGTGAAAACGCTCCTTCAGAAGGAGGCTATAGAACGGGTTCCTCCTCCCAGCAAGGGGTCTGGTTATTACAGCCGATATTTCATCGTTCCAAAGAAGGATGGTGGGGTTGCGTCCAATTTTAGATCTGCGCCCGTTAAGTCGCTCAGTAGCAAGCTCTGGTTCAAGAGGCTCACTCTGAAGCAGATCGTGTCACAAATCAGATCCGAGGACTGGTCTGTCACGATACATCTGAAGGACGCGTATTTCCATATCTCCATCCTTTCGCAACACAGGAAGTCCTGAGGCTCGCTTTCGGGGGCGAAGCGTACCAATATTATGTTCTTCCGTTCGGTCTAGCTTTATCTCCCCGCATGTTCACGAAGTGGCGGCTCGGCATCGAGATGTCGTCCTCGCGCACTTCAAGATATTGGGGTTGAGGCTGAATGCCAAGAAGAGTGTGTTATCTCCATCTCAGAGAACCTCTTTCTGGGGTCAGCCACAAAACAAGTGAAGCTAGGCCAGTTGCTCACTGTAAAGCAGTTCCAGAGATTGCTGGGTCTCATGGCAGCAGCGTCTAAGGTTATACCTTGCAGCCTGCTGTACACGAGACTATTACAGTGGTGGCTCAGAACCAAGGGGTTCTCCCTGAGGGGAAACCCCCTCCGCATGATCAAAGTTACATGGCGTTGCCTCCGTGCTCTGGTCATTTGGAGGGATCCTTGGTTTCTGTCCCAGGGACCTGTGCTGGGAGCTCTTTGTCGTCGTGTAACACTAACGACAGATGCTTCCCTCACAGGCTGGGGGGCGATCATGAGTGGTCACCCAGCCCAGGGTCTGTGGCAGGACCATCATCGATTATGGCATATAAATTGTCTAGAGATGTTGGCAGTGTTTCAGGCTCTGAAACACTTCCTACCAGACCTGAGAGGTCATCATGTTCTTGTCTGGTCCGACAACACATCGGTGGTCTCTTACATAAACCATCAGGGGGGTCTGCGCTCTCGCCCGTTATACAAGCTGGCTCGCCAGATCCTTCTATGGTCCCAGGGGTAGCTCCTCTCTTTGAGGGCGATTTATCTCCCGGGGTATTTAAATCAGGGAGCGGACATCCTGTCGAGGCAGGGGCCGAGGCCCGGGGAATGGAGACTCCACCCCGAGGTGGTGGAGCTCCTTCAGATGCAGTGCGGTCGTGCCGAGGTAGACCTATTTGCGTCCAGGGAGACATCACACTGTCCACTGTGGTTCTCTCTCAGTCATCCAGCCCCGCGGGGTTGGACGCTATGGTACAGCCGTGGCCGAGGTCACGTCTGTACGCCTTTCCCCCGATTGCTCTGCTCCCAGGAGTTCTGGAGAGGGTTCGCCGGGACGGGGTCAGTCTACTATTGGTAGCCCCGTACTGGCCGGCCCGAGTTTGGTTTGCGGACCTTATATCTCTCCTAGACGGTTCTCCTCTGGAGATTCCGATCAGGAGGGACCTTCTCTCTCAGGCGAGCGGGTTGATTTATCACCCCCGCCCAGAGTTGTGGAAGCTATGGGCTTGGCCTCTGAGGGGGCCCAGCTCGTAGGTGCTGGTCTCTCAACCGAGGTTGTTGAGACCATCCTTCACTCCAGAGCTCCTTCCACGAGGAAGTTATACGCCTTGAAGTGGAGGCTCTTCACTTCTTGGTGTGGAGAACACCTGTTGGACCCAGTTAACTGCCCAGTGGGTGCAGTGCTGGAGTTCCCGCAGGAGCATTTCTCCTCAGGGTTATCCCCCTCCACACTAAAGGTGTATGTGGCGGCACTTGCTGCTTACCATGTCCCTTTCAGTGGAGTCTCTTTGGGGAGACACCCGTTTATAACTCGCTTTCTTCGTGGTACTTTGAGGCTGAGGCCTGTAGTCCGCACGAGGGTGCCAGCGTGGGACTTGGCCATCGTTCTAGAAGGTCTTTCCCTAGCTCCTTTTGAGCCTATTGAAGAAGTTTCTGAAAAGTTTGTTACTTTAAAGACTATTTTTCTCCTTGCCATTTCTTCTCTTAAGAGAATCGGAGATATTCAGGCTCTCTCGGTTGCTCCTTCGTGTTTGGAATTTGCGCCTGGGATGGTGAAGGCTTTTCTCCACCCCAGGCCAGGTTATGTCCCTAAGGTCCCTACCAATGTGGCCAGACCTATAGTTCTGCAGGCCTTCTGTCCTCCTCCTTTTACATCGTCAGATCAGGAAAAACTTAATCTGCTCTGCCCTGTCCGGGCTCTAGATACTTATGTCCACAGAGCTGCCCTGTGGAGGAAATCAGAACAGTTGTTTGTTTGTTTTGGACCACCTAAGAAGGGGTCTCCAGTGTCTAAGCAGAGGATGAGCAAGTGGGTGGTCGAGGCCATCTCACTTGCTTATGAGTCGGCTGGTCAGCCTTCACCTTTGACTGTCCGAGCTCACTCTACCAGGAGTATGGCGGCTTCCAAAGCCTTATTGTTAGGAGCTTCTCTTCATGACGTGTGTGATGCGGCGGGCTGGTCCTCACCGCATACTTTCGTCAGGTTCTATGACCTAGACCTTAGCTCCACCCCTGGGGCGCAGGTGCTTTCGACTGAATTTAATCCGTGATTCACACAGTCGGTCACTTGCTCTTATGGCGACGTGGGTATTAGCGTTCCCGCAGCGTTTTCACGCAGCTCGATGTTCCTGATAGGGAACGTCCCGGGTTACGTATGTAACCCTAGTTCCCTGAAGGAACGAGACGCTGCGTGTCATTGCCATACTCCCAGCATTCCCTTGATCGATTTGCTTCAGACTTTCCAGAAGCTGTCGCCATCTTGTTTATGGGTGTGCTTTATAGTTTCCTGGTCGATGACGTCACTTGTGACGTTCCGTCTCGCCATTGGCTGATTCCATACTATGCTTCAAGACACACAACGCTAGAAGCGTTCCCGCAGCGTTTTCACGCAGCGTCTCGTTCCTTCAGGGAACTAGGGTTACATACGTAACCCGGGACGATTTTTTCATTTGCATTTTATTTCAATTTTCATTTACAACTTATTTATTTAATTTGAAAAATATTATTTTTAATGTATTTATTTTAGCAACACATTTTATAGTTTTTTATATATATTTTTTCAATTTTTTTGTAAGTAAAATTTGTCAAATCTAACTGATTTTTGTGTTAATATGCCTGACTTGAGACTTTAAATTTGTTCTTGATGCAGATTGATTTGTTCCATGAATTGTTGTGTGTTTGGCATCTTGTTGTATGTGCAGGTTTACATATGAACAATAAACTGTTAAACTGCAAGTGGATTTCATTTAGTTATTGAATACAAATCAAACCAAGGGTGAGATCAATAAAACAATACAGTGCTAATATTTGAATGGGCCCTGGGCCACTTTGTACTGTAAAATTTGGGCCCCGACATCAAAAAGGTTAAGAACCCCTGCTCTAAATGCTCCTGACCCTTGATTGACATGGACACTCACCTGTAGAGAAGAGGCTGTTTGACAGCAGAGTTTCATGTTCTCCATGTCTTTTCTTCTGTCTTCTTCATAGTTTGGAGATTTTACTCTCTTTAGTTCATCTTGCTTCTGTTGTTCTATTAACTTTATTTTGTCTTCATAAATCTTACATTGTTCTTCCTCCCACTTCCTCCTCTCGTCTTGCATCTGTTTTAGCATTTCCTCCTGACGTTTCTGCATTTGTTCCTCTTTTTCTTTGATATATTTTCTGTATCGTTCTTCTTTTTCAATAAATTCTTCTTCTCTCTTCCTCCTCTCTGTGTCATGGTTCTGTCTTTCTTCCTCCATCTTTGTTTTCATGTTTTCTATTACTATTTCATGTTTGGCCTGAAGATCATCTTTCCTTCTTTTCATTTCATCTCTCTCCTCTTTAAGTCTCTGATAAGATTCAGCCAACATTTTATGTTCTTTCTCCCTCATTTTCTCAAATTCTTCTTCCTTCTGTTTTTCCTCATGTATTTTTTTGTCCAATTTCTCTTGTTTTATTTTAATTTCTCTTTTGTATTTTTCTTCATTCTCTCTGATTTCTTCTTCTCTCTTCCTCCTCTCTGTGTCATGATTCTGTCTTTCTTCCTTCAGCATCTTCTTCATCTTTTCTATTCCTACTTCATGTTTGACCTGAAGATCTTCTTTCTCTCTTTTGATTCTCTCGTTCTCTCTTTTCATTTCATCTCTCTCCTCTTTAAGTCTCTGATAAGATTCAGCCAACATTTTATGTTCTTTCTCCCTCATTTTCTCAAATTCTTCTCCCTTCTGTTTTTCCTCTTGTATTTTTGTCTCCCATTTCTCTTGTTTTTTTTTTTTTTTTCTTTTGTATTGTTCTTCATTCTCTCTTATTTCTTCTTCTCTTCTCCTCCTCTCACTGTCATGATTCTGTCTTTCTTCCTTAATCATCATCTTCATCTTTTCTATTCCTACTTCATGTTTGACCTGAAGATCTTCTTTCTCTCTTTTTATTCTCTCGTTCTCTCTTTTGATTTCATCTCTCTCTTCTTTAAGTCTCTGATAAGATTCATCCCACATGTTTTGTTCTTTCTCTCTCCTTTTCTTGAATTCTTCTTCTCTTCTCTTTTTTTCCTCTTGTATTTTTTTCTCCCATTTCTCTTGTTTTAATTTAATTTCTCTTTTTTGTTGTTCTTCATTCTCTCTGAATTTTTCTTCTCTTCTCCTCCTCTCTGTGTCATGATTCTGTCTTTCTTCCTCCATCTTTGTTTTCATGTTTTCTATTTCTATTTTATGTTTGGTCTGAAGATCATCTTTCTCTCTTTCTATCTTCTCCTTTTCTCTTTTAATTTCCTCTCTCTCTCTTTTTAATTTCTCATCACATTGATCTCTTATGTTTTGTTCTTTCTCCTTCCTCTTCTCATCTTCCTCTTCCCTCCTCTGTTTTTCATCTTGTAATTTTGTCTCCAATTTATCTAGTTGTGTTTTGTATTTTTCTTCTCTCTTCCTCCTCTCTGTGTCATGATTCTGTCTTTTTTCCTCCATCATCTTCTTCATCTTTTCTATCCCTAGTTCATGTTTGACCTGAAGATCTTCTTTCTCTCTTTTGATTTCATCTCTCTCTTCTTTAAGTCTCTGATAAGATTCATCCCACATGTTTTGTACTTTCTCCCTCCTTTTCTGAAATTCTTCTTCTCTTCTCTTCTCTGCATCATGAATGTTTCTTTCTTCCTCAATCTTCATCTTTATTTCCTCTTTCTCTTCTTCATGTTTGGCCAGCATTTCTTCTCTGTCTCTCTTCAGTTCCTCCATTTTGTCCATTAGCTTCTTCATATGTGCTTCTTGTTTTTCTCTTTCCATCTGTCTGAACATCTTACATGTGTAGTAACTCCCTCCATTTACTGTCACCATGTCATTGATTTTCTGCAGTAATGTAGACACCTGCACACGGTCTCCAGTCTCATTATTATTGAACACATGATATCTGTTTCCACACTGTACGATGAGTTTCATCAAAGCAGATCCAGGTTTACCCAGATACTCTTCAATGGTCGTCTTCTTCAGATCATCTCCACTGGTGAAGAGCACAATGGTGTACATCAGGGAGTTTTCACCAAAAGTCTGCTGAATGATCTTGACTGCGTTTTCCTCCTCCTGAGTGAATCGTCCCACTGGTATCAGTAACAGAAACACATGTGGTCCAGGCAGAATCATGGAGATGCAGTTGGTGATTTCTCTCTGGATCTCTTCTTGACTGTGTTTAGTATTAAACAGTCCTGGAGTGTCAATCACAGTAATGAGTGTGTCATCAATCACAGCCGTCTCTCTCTGACACTCTTTAGTAATGGACTCTTGAGACATGTCTTCTATAAATGCTTCTCTCCCTAAGATGGTGTTTCCTGTTGCACTCTTCCCAACTCCAGTTTTTCCCAGCAGGACAATCCTCACATCATCTGAACCCTCTCTTGAATCTGAAAAAGAGAAAACTTTTAAAGTCAAATCCTACAAATATTTAGGGACAATCTGTCTGAATAATTACAAATTACAAAATAACAAACAGAAATCAAATAATTGAGAATTAGAATTTTATGTGAATTTGACATAATTATGTGAATGTTTTATTGTGACATGAAGAAAATGTGTTTAAAGGAGAACTCTGATCAATTTTAACATTGAGCTAATTTTTTTGTACATTTGGAGTGCTGTCAGTACAGAGAACAACGACAAAAATCGGTGTTGCCTACACCGTGTTATTGTATTTTTAAACTTTGCACCCTGTTGACTTCAATGGGGCAGGTTTTAAACCTGCTTTTAGCCTCTTAACATCCTTGATTTGTCATTACAAGTGCACAACCATGTGAGTGGTGTTAGGAGTGAACATGGTGAATCTGACTGCAGTAGATGTGAAAGATATGAATAAAAATTATGTTAATTCAGCCAGCTCACATACCGACTCGGTTACTAACGTAACCTCGGTTCCCTGAGAGGAGGAAACGAGTATTGCGTATGTAGCTTACGCTATGGGAAAACTCCTTTCTCGAGAAATATTGAAGTCTTTATGTAAAACGCATTGCAGCTGCACAGCCTACACCAGTGAACGAGGGAGCTCGGTCATTGGCTGCGCTGCGGTAACTGCACAAACCTATGACGGGGCGTCTATGAACGCGCCGACCAATGAGCGCGCTTCGCGCCCACGCTGCCAGAGCCCGCCAAGATGGGCGTGGCCAATTACTATATATTGGCCGCCCCGTCATAGGAGTCCTTTAGGTTCAATCGACTGAAGCGAACTGACCAAGCACAAGCACGGGAGCTTCCGCAATACTCGTTCCCTCCTCTCAGGGAACCGAGGTTACGTTAGTAACCGAGTCGTTCCCTTTCGAGAGGTCTCTCCTATTGCGTAAGTAGCTTACGCTATGGGAACACCATGTAAAATGCTGTGCGTGCTGACTTCGCTCTATAATAGCCAGAGGCAGGTGCCTGAGCCGTAAGAGCAAAGTAATCACCCAACGAGCCGGCCAAAAGCGAGCTTTATAATGGGAGAAAATAGAGCAGCCCGAAGGGCGCCCAGTGGTAACATAAGCACATATGTACTAATATGTAGTGACCTCTAAGCCAGTCAGAAAATGGGCTTCATAGGGAAGGAGATAATGCTCAGCATATATACAACCTGGTCTTGTGAACTCGTAGTACACTAAGAAGCGTCAGGCTGATAGTATATTGGAATGCAATGAGGGGACCTGCAGGTTGTAAAACCTGATAAATGTGGACGGTGAGGCCCAGCCTGCCGCCGCACAGATATCTTCGATCGGTATCCCACTCGACCATGCCCACGAAGAGGCCATATCCCTTGTGGAGTGAGGTCTGATGCCTAAGGGGCATTGGAGGCCCTTGGCTTCATAAGCCAGCGCTATAGCGTCAACTATCCAGCGCGATATTCTCTGCTTTGAAACAGCGAGACCTTTAGTATGGCCGCCAAAGCACACAAATAGCTGTTCTGTCTGTCTGAACAGAGCAGAACGCTCCAGATATACTCTGAGAGCCCTGACCGGGCAGAGTAAATTAGCGTCGTTTTCGTCTGCTGGAGACGATAGCGCAGCCAGAGAGATAACCTGTGCTCTGAAGGGTGTGGAGAGCACTTTAGGAATATACCCGTGTTTTGGCCTAAGGACAACTCTGCAGTCGTTAGGTCCAAATTCCAGGCAGGCAGCGTTTGACGACAGCGCGTGCAGGTCGCCCACTCTCTTGACTGAGGCAAGTGCCAGCAAGAGCGCAGTTTTGAGCGAGAGCTGTTTAAGGTGCACGGTTCGGAGCGGTTCGAACGGGGCGCCCTTAAGTGCGTCCAGGACCGTTGCCAGGTCCCAGATCGGCACTGAGGGGGGGCGTGGAGGATTCATTCTCCTAGCTCCTCTCAGGAAACGAATAATTAGGTCGTTTTTTCCTAATGAGCGCCCAT
Source organism: Semotilus atromaculatus (assembly GCA_031834385.1). Classification (NCBI taxonomy): domain Eukaryota; kingdom Metazoa; phylum Chordata; class Actinopteri; order Cypriniformes; family Leuciscidae; genus Semotilus; species Semotilus atromaculatus. The sequence continues at coordinate 178,170 of JAULUF010000026.1, read as the reverse complement.
TCACAGGATCGTGTGATGCTGTTATGGCTGCCACATATAATTTGAGCGTGGAGGGGGTGTGACCCGCCTCCAAAAGCTCTTCTAAAAAGGCGAGTATACTCGGTATCTCACATGATTCAGGGTTCAGGCCTTTGGTATTACACCAGTCACTGAACACCTTCCATTTCTGGGCATATAAGCGCCTCGTTGAGGGCGCCCTCGCCTCAGTGATGTTTTTCAACACTCCACTCGGGAGGTCCCTGGGAACCCATTGAGGGGCCATGCATGGAGGGCCCACAGATCGGGACGGGGATGAAGTATCATCCCGTTGGCCTGACTGAGGAGGTCTAACCTCAGTGGAATCGGCCGTGGGGCTGATTGCAGCATCTGCATCAGTTCCGGAAACCACGTCTGGGTCTTCCAGAGCGGGGCTACTAAGAGCACTGTGCATTTATCCTCTTTGACCCGAATGATGACCTGAGGTAGCATCGCGATCGGGGGGAAAGCAAATAAGGGTCGGCTCGGCCAGTCCTGGGCGAGCGCGTCCGTGCTTTTCGAGAAGAAAAGATGGCAGTGTGCATTCCAAAGGTTTGCCATAACCACTGAATCGCCAGGGGGTGGAGGGACCATTCTCCTGGAAGAACTTTGTCTCTGGACAGCATGTCCGCCCCCTGGTTCAGAACGCCTGGCACATGCGCTGCTCTCAGCGAGCGCAAGTTGTGCTGGGACCATAAGATGAGTCTCCTGGCCATTGCGTGCAAGGAGCTCGATCTGAGTCCACCCTGGCGATTTATGTAAGACACCACTGTCATATTGTCCATTCGGACCAGGACATGTTCGTCTTTGAGGTATGGGAGCAGGGCTTTGAGTGCCAAAGCGACCACTTTCATCTCTAGACAGTTTGTGTGTAGGCGCTTTTCCGGGTGTGACCACAAGCCGGAGACAGGCCTGCCCTCCTAGAGGGCTCCCCATCCTATTCTTGGATGCATCTGTCATAATCATTTTTCTCCTTGTGCTCACGCCCAAACTCACACCGGACTGGTACCAGTCGGAAGCTTTCCAGGGCATCAGAGCTTTTATACAGCCATGGTTTGCTCTGATCAAAAAGTGGCGTGAGCTGGAACACGGCTCCTGAGCCAGCGTTGGAGAGGGCGCATATGCAGCAATCCGAGCTGCAGCACTGCTGCTGCAGAGGCCATGAGACCGAGCATCCTCTGAAATCATTTGATGGGGGCGTGCGCGCTAGCTTTGAACGATGCTGCTAAGCGCCGGATAGTGAGTGCGCGCTCTGATGAGAGGCGCGCCGTCATCTGTACTGAGTCTAACACTATCCCCAGAAACGAAATATTCTGGCTGGGTGATAGTATGCTCTTTGCCACATTGATTCTCAGACCCAGGCATTCCAGATGGCTGATAAACCAAGATCTGTGCATTATTAACTGATCCTCTGATTGTGCTAGTACGAGCCAATCGTCGAGATAATTCAGTATTCGCACTCCCCGCTGTCTCAGGGGGGAAAGTAATACTCGAGCCCCGCCATTTGAACGGGAGGGCGCGAGGGCGCGTTCGCTTTCTGTAACGTAAGAAAGCTGACAGCGCATGTGAATGGGGCGCGAGGGCGGGGTAGCTTTCTTGTAACGTAAAGAAAACTAGCCGCGGGCGCTGAATATTTGTCCTCCTCGTCATCCGACCTGCTGCTCGCATAGAGGGGCGCTGGTCCGCCTGCGTGAGCTGGGCTGATGAGGGACAATCCTCTAGATATAGAGTGAAGCACGCGGGGACTGGCCCGGAGTGACGTCACTGTTCTCGGCGCGCTCCGGTAGCCTCTGTGAGCGGCGCTTTTTCTTACGCGGCTCGAACAGAGGAGACGGAAGCGCAATGGTGGCGGGCTCGTTCGCGGCGAAAGTGGCGAAGCGAGCGCGCAGCTCGGTGAGGCTCAGAGAGTCACATTCGGGACATCCGCCCCTCGTAAGAGCAGCTACTGCGTGGTCCAGGCCCAGGCAGCGAGCGCAGATGATGTGACGATCCCCGTCCGGGAGAAGGCCTCGACTCGAGGCGCAGGAAGGCATTTGCAACAACGCCTTGATATTTGCTCTTGTACTAGGAAAAAACTGTCGCAGGGGCGAACACAGCAGTAAAAGGATATGAGGTGATGCGCGCCGGATGGCTCAGCAGAAGGCGTTCAAAGGCGGCTTAAAGCGCCGGCGTCCTCGTCGCAATCCCGCTGTGTGCTTGTCGATGGCGGCGAAAAGACTCCAAAAATCCAGAGGATCCAGTGAAGAGAAGGTCTTTGCTGAAGGAGATTAAATCTAAAGAACTCATATGACGGGGCGCCCAATATATTGCCTTTGGCCACGCCCATTTTGGCGGGCTCTGGCGCGCGTGGGCGCGAAGCGTGCTCATTGGTCGGCACGTTCAGAGTCGCCCCGTTGCCGCAGCACAGCCAATAACCGAGCTGCCTCGTTCACTGGTGTAGACTGTGCAGCTGCAATGCGTTTTACATAAAGACTTCAATATTTCTCGAGAAAGGAGTTTTCCCATAGCGTAAGCTACATACGCAATAGGAGAGACCTCTCGAAAGGGAACTGTATTTTCTTCCTGTTTTCGGTCGAAGTCCACAGTAGTCGATTGTGGAGTTTGCGTGCGCGATCATTGATAACTAAACAACAGTAGAGACTCAGACTGTCAGCTGTCAGCCGATGACGGTGTGTGTGTGTTCTGAGAATATCAGCTCAAATGGATAGTTCATCCGAATCAGATGTTGAACACACGGAGGAGGTTTTTGAGTTTGATGATCGCGCGCGCGAACTCGACAATCGACTACTGTGGACTTCGACCGAAAACAGGAAGAAAATACAGGTATGTGAGCTGGCTGAATTAACATCATTTTTATTAATATCTTTCACATCTACTGCAGTCAGATTGACCGTGTTCACTCTTAATAACACCACTCACATGGTTGTGCACTTGTAATGACACATCAAGGATGTTAAGAGGCTAAAAGCAGGTTTAAAACCTGCCCCAAAATGAGCTCAATATTAAAATTGACCGGAGTTCTCCTTTAACACATCATACACGACAATTTCCAGAACTTATTTCTCCAAATTACATTTCTTTATGGCCTACTGAAACTGGTTTTAAACTCTTTTTGGAGGATGTTGAGATTTGATTCCAAATCAGTTCTGAATGGGTCTAATATTTTCAGCAACTGTGTAGAGTTGTACATCTTTGAGCACCATAACTTAGGTGGACCATAACCAAATTCTGCTTAAAGATTCTGCATAAAAGCCACTAAGTCACTGCAGAAAATATGAAAAAACAGTTTACATCTGAGCTACAGCCTCTCCTGGTCTTTTGGAGATTGTGTGTGCAATGGTCTGACTGAGATTATGTGCACTTTCTCCCCCTTTCAATAGTAAATGTCTGCATAACTACTCCTCAGTCCACATGTTTTATATTATATTTAGATTTATTTCATTTAAAGTGGTTGTGAAACACACATATCCTGATCATTACCTTGTTGTCGAATCTGTGTGTCTAATGAGATTTTCTTCCTCATTTCTTCAAATTTCTCTATTTGTGCATCCAAAAACTTTTCTGTGGTGAAACAAATTCCCCTATTCTCTTCCATCATCTGCTCCAGTTTAGTCACCAACACGGACACTTGTGGGTTTGGACGAAGGAAATGATGTCTTCCCCCAAAACACTCAATGACAGACTTCACTGCTTCATTCTGTTCTTCTGTCTCATGCTCTGCCTTCTGCATTATGAGGACCATGATGTGGTTGTTGATCTTTGAGCTGAATATTTTCTGGATCTCCTCTGTTTCTGTTTTGTCTTCATCAGAAAGTGGACCGTCAGGAATAATGAAGAGGAAAACATGAACTCCAGGATCACAGAGAGACACACAGCGGAGAGCCTGACGCATCACTTCCTCCTGTGAGAGTCGAGTCAGAGCTGGAAGCTCCACCAGAGTGATCAGACGTCCATGAGCTTCTGCTTCCAGCCTCACACACTCTGAGATGAGCTCGGGTCTTCTGTCTCTTCGGTCCAGGAGGAGGTTTGATATGGAGACTTTTAATCTTCTGTCACTCCCACACAGAACCGCATTCAGCTTCGACAGAACATCGACACTCTCTGCCACTGAGAAACAAACATTAGTGTCTGTATACACTGACATTAGTTTAGTGGGTCAACTAAAAATGTTCATGTGATTTATTAAATTTGTATTAATTTAAAAAGAATGATCACCTCTACAATAAATATTAATCTTCAACAGTCATTATATAATGTGCAGCAGCATTTAGTTAATTGAAATAAGAATAAAGATTTACCCTATTCTCAGGTTTTGATGATATTTGCAGAATTGAATATTATGAATTATCATATTTGTTTACTTACTATTAGGTCGGTCAAGAGATGGACTCCGTCGTCGTCTTTTACCTGCAAATAAAATTAATTTAGTTTAATTTAGTTTTAATGCAATTAAAAACTTAGCAAATTCTTTTATCTTTATATATTGAAATAATAATTCACACAAAAAGAACAATTTGTCAACATGTTATTCCACCTCAGCATTATATTATTTTTTTCATAAAACACAAAAGTTTATTTCCTGCATGAGTAAATTAAAAAAAAAAATTTTTTTTCAAGTCTAATTACATCTGAATTATTTTTTTAACCACCAGTTTTTGGATCTCTTGTCGGGGGGGATCTTTGCATTGTCTTTGCAGACTGAATACAAATCTGTCAATTGAATACAATATTGACAAGTGAATAAAATAAAATAATGAAAATTTTATTTAAGTTTATTGGGTCAATTACATAAGTTACATAAAAATATTCATGTGATTTATAAAAAAAATTGTTATCAATAAACATCACGTTGATCGTTTAACGGTTCCCGCCTCCTTCCCGGAGTCTTTAACATTGTTACAGTAATAATGTTTATTAAAGTTATTTTTTCGGGGGAGGTTTCCAATTCTCCCCAAATGGATATGCTGTCAAATAAAAAAAAAATTTAAAGGGTATCTGTACGTTTAATATATGAGTTTGCTGTAGACCTTATCAAATGATAATACTGATTTTGTATTATCATTTATCATTATAAAAAAAACTTTTCTCAATTTATTCTTTCTCTTGAAGGAAGTGATTTGGATGTGAGGGTTAAACTAACTTTCTTGCCAACAATACTTACACAAGGTGGAAGTTTGGATTTTCTTTTGGATCTTTCCATCATCTTCATGATCAAGATCTCCCTCTTCTTCTGCTGTGACTGAAACTCCAGCTCTGCTCTGCTCTTCATCCTCTGATGCTTCTTCTCCTGCTTCTTTATGCAAGTCACGCATAAGAAACTGAATCTCTTCCTCCTTGAGCATCTTCTGTACTCTTTCGAGGATCTCAGAATGCAATCCTGATTTTTGTTCATTAAACTGAAGATGTCCACCTCCGCACTCTTTTATTAATTGATGAATTGTGTCATTGTGTTTCTCTTCCTCATTAGTCAACACTATAGTGTGTTTAAGAGCCTCATAACTGAATTCATCCAGCACATATTTCACTCTACGTCTGTCCTTTTTACTGAAGTCGTTCTGCTGCAGGACAAGTATGATCACATGAGGTCCAGGATCAGACAGATCCACACACTCCTTCACTCCCTGTGTGATCTGAGACACTGACAGATGTGGATGCATCAGTTGAGGAGCGTTGATGACTCTGACGTCTCTGTCCTTCAGTTTTCCTCTGTGTTTCTCTGTGTGCAGCTCCACATCAGCAGGAGCTTCACTCTCAAACGCTGCTCTTCCTAAGATGAAGTTTCCCACTCTGCTGTTTTCTGTTACATTGTTCCCCAGCAGAACAATCCTCAAATCACTCACTGGAACACAGAACACAGAAATAACAGTAATACTTGACCAAGTGAGTCAGGGACGGACTGGGGGAGAAAAACAGCCCTGGATTTACCTACAAATAAGCCCAAACCACAACTACAAACAGCCACTACTATCTCACAGTATTATAGCAGTCAAGTATCATATTTATGGCAAATAACATCACACAACCAATTATGATTATTGAAATCAATGTATTATTGTATGAACTAAAATACTTAAAGTCTACACAAAAAGAGCAGAATGCAAAAAATTTATAATATGACAACATATGATATGTTATATATAATATGATAACATCATTTATAATGAACATAAACCTAGAAACCTGAAACAACAGAACTATTCTACAATTTAAAAATTCATGTCTGTGTGAATTGAGAATTGGCTGGAAGGATTGATCGATTGCTCCTGTCTGCCTGCTGTGAGTTTGTTTGCTTCGAGGCTGTAAGCTCTGTCTAAGCCTTGTATTAGCTTCATATTTCTTTCTGTTTTGAACCATCATTTACTATCATTTCTAGTTGTTTATACTACTAAATACAGCTTACCCAACATCTCAGATTAACCTTACATCGCTAGCTTCTGTTACTGTTAGCACAGCACGCTAGTAACTCACTAGCCTGTTAACGCGCCACCCGTGCGCTCAGTTATTTATTTATTTATTTTTCTCTCGCGTGCCCACGCCTTTGAGTTTATAAAAAGTTTATATCATTATTCATGTCGGCACTAATGATGTTCGACTCCGCCAGTCGGAGATCACCAAAATTAATATTGAAGAGGTGTGTGAACTCGCAAGTACGATGTCAAGCACTGTAATTTGCTCTTGGCCACAATTTGCTACAGAGATATGTAAGAGGCACCTGGGCTGGTGCTGCTTTTCTCTAGTAATTTGGCTCATAGTCTTAGAGATAAAACATGACAATCTGGGGCTCAGGTCAGGAAGCAGACAGACTGGCTAAACCGACCGTCTGCTAGCGCCCTTACGTCACCAAGGTCAGATAAATCCCATCACATAGAGCCTCTTTCACCTAGATATCATCATATAGAGACTGTGTCTGTTCCCCGAATTTGGAAATCCAAAAAAACGTCCAACCCATCTAAGGTTAAAAATTTAATTGATGTTCAACAAATAAAAAACAGATATAAAACAGATGAGCAAATGATAAAGCTTGGGTTGCTGAATATTTGATCCCTTACTTCAAAATCGCTCATAGTTAATGATAAGACTTCAGATTATAATCTAGATGTGCTGTGTTTGACAGAAACCTGGCTAAAACCAAACGATTACATTACTTTAAATGAGTCAACCCCACAAGATTACTGTTACAAACATGAACCTCGTCGGAAAGGCGAAGGGGGAGGTGTTGGTGTAATTTATAGTAATATTCTCAAAACCACTAAGAAATCTAGTTTTAAATATACTTCTTTTGAAGTGTTGGTGCTTAATGTAAAAATATATAGTGTAAACAATAAATCAAGTTTGAGAATTCTGCTGGCTACTGTATACAGGCCCCCAGGGCACCATCAAGATTTTATTAAAGAATTTGCAGACTTTCTATCAGAATTAGTATTGGCTGCAGATAAAGTAACATACACTTTCATGCAATGTGTAATGCAGCTTTCTGCAAAGTTATGAAGATGAAAGAGCACACGTTAAACAAAGTTGTTTCTCAAAAGAAAGAATCGACTCTGAACCGCCTAAAAAGTCGTCAGGAATTTGAATCTTACTTCCGGCGATGGTTACACGTCATAACACATTTGCCTAATGCCCAGAACTTTGTGTAGTTCTCCGGCTAACCGGCTAACTCACGTTAATGTTACATCAGTCATTCGGGTAACGTATGCACTATTATTAATACAGTTAATGATACAGTTCACACGTGCACCACAATAAATTAGAAATATTATCGGTTTGTTGATGGACATACATTTGTTAATGATGATGGTGAGGAAATACAGCTGCAACATCTCATAATGTTCCTCAAACTGATTAGCGTATCACTGAGTCCTGCTCGAGTCGTCCTTGCGATGGAGATTCAGGTTGAATAACTATAGTTCTTCCAATGTTTCATTATCGAACTCGCGCTCGGATTGATATGGTAAAATCGACGTCATAGATACTGTCTTCACAATGTGTCATCGCAGAGGACGGAGGAAGTCCGGACAAGCGGTGGACAAATCACACCAGACTGGGTCGTCTGGCCAATCAGAGCAGAGCAGGCTCATGGAAAGGAGGGATTTAAAGAGACTGAATCATCGGACAATTCGTTTGAGAATCATTGAAAAATGTGGTGATGTACAATGTATATTATGAGAAAATGAAAGCGTTTGTTGTAGGAGATCTCCAAAGCAAAATTTTTATTTTCACCCCAAAAAATGGTTTTAAGACAGTTATTTATATATTCTGCTGTAGTGTCATTAAGAAATATCAGTTTACATTTCCAAACTTTATTTTGCCATTGTAATAATCCAGTTAAAATTGTATATGCATAAGGAGTCTGACAACAGCCGGTGCTCCACACGGAGATCTGATCTCACCATAATCAAGTCCATCTGGGATTACATGAAGAATCAGAAAAAAACTACTAAATCCAGAAGAACTGCGGCAACGTCTCCAACACTCTTAAAGAAATCTTCCTGAAAAGCTATGTGCCAGTGTACCTGGACAACAGCTGTTTTAAACCCAAAGGGTGGTCACTCCAAAAATTTATTTGATTCAGTTTATTGAAGCTAATTGATAAATAAAATCTATTTATGACATTATTTTGGAAACCATCCCCACTTTACAGCATTTTAACACAAGTGCCTAAAACGTCTCACAGTATAGTAGCTTTGCAGGAAGGTTTCATCTAATCACAGACAGGCTTGATGATGGAGAGATCAGATCATACCGGCTCTTGTCACTCCTTGTGCATAAAAAAAATCTCACTGGATTATTACCATTAAAGGTATAATACCATTAACATGGTAAAATCAACGTCATTGTTCATTACTGTGTTTAGTTTACGGTGTAGGAAGCCTCAGGACACGCAGAGCTGTCGGTGTTCTGCAATGGGCGTTTTTGTGCCCACCGAGAAGGAAATGAATAGTTGAATAAAGTCGATATTTTTGTTTGTTTTTTGCGCACAAAAAGTATTCTCGTCGCTTAATAAACTGAAGATTGAGCCACTGTAGTCACTTGGACTATTTTAACGACGTTTTTAAGAACTTTTAGGGGAACAAGTTTCAGTCCCTTAGAAAGCCTATGGAGGAGTGATCCAGCTCTCAGAATTAATCACAAATATCTTAATTCGTGTTCCGAAGATGAACGAAAGTCTTACGAGGTTGGAACAACATGAGGGTGAGTAATAATTACTGACAGAATTTACATTTTTGGGTGAACTAACCCTTTAACACATTATAGTCCTTCACGTCTACTGCGATCTCAAAATTCCGGCCAGTTAATAATACCTAGAATATCAAAATCGACTGCTGGCGGTAGATCCTTTTCTTATTTAGCACCAAAACTTTGGAACAGTCTTCCTACCATTGTCCAGGAAGCAGACACACTCTGTCAGTTCAAAGCTCGATTAAAGACACATCTCTTTGCCCTAGCATACACATAATACATTATAGACTTCTATAACTCAATATTAGGCTGCATAGATTAGGTCAGCCGGAACCGGGAACACTTCCCTTAAATCCTGATGTACTCGTTACATCATAAGAAGTTAATTTTAGTGTCTTTGTTTATCCCAAGGTTTTCCCGCAGCCTGCCGGATCCAGGCCATATCCAGATCTGACGAGGAGCTTCGGCTGGACCCGATGACAATGCAGTGCTGAAGTGCCAACTAGCCTCTCCCTATGGAGGATCCCTTTCACACTCTACAGATAAAGCGGTGTGGGGAAAATCGGTTCGCGTACCTACCCCGAAGTGATAAAATAAAATACATTTCTGTATCAAATTTATAAGCAAGACAAGTAGTTTGTTTGGGCATGGTTTGTAGGGAATTACAAACCTGCGCTCATATATCAAACGCACATAACTATAGAATCAGTTCTTAATGCGCATGTGAACGCCATCAGTGTTTATCACAGGTTCAGTTTAAAGTCTGTTTAGAGAGAACGGCGTTGTCTAATTCCAAGTGGAACGGAAGTGAATCAATCAAAACTAACTTTGGCTGGAAAATAACTGTGGCGAACAGGACAAGGCTGAGGGACGTGAGAGAACGGCGCGAGGCGTGATTGTATAATGAACGTCACCTGTGAGACGCACCGGTCTCGCATCTCTCACGGAGGAGCGGAAGCATAGAGGAGGAGCGACGACGATGAAGATCGAGACCGGTGCGTCTCACAGGTGACGTTCATTATACAATCACGCCACCGGCCTCGCGCCGTTCTCTCACGTCCCTCGGCCTCGTCCTGTTCGCCACAATAACATTATTCAAGAACCGCTATAAAGCCAAAACAATCTGTTACCTTAAATTATATGTTTATATCCATAAAGCTGCTTTGAAACAATCTACATTGTTAAAAGTGCTATATAAATGAAGATGACTTGACTTAACTTGAATGGGTGTGAATTTGGATATTGTCCAGGTTAGCCTACATGCTATGATCAAAATAATATCGCTTTGGCGTCTACTGTTGCAACGCAATGACAAAAGTCATGCTGCAGCCAAGCTGAGTGAGAGTGACCATGTGTGCACATTTGCAAACTCACTCTCATGTTAAAGGGATAGTTCACCCAAAAATGAAAATTAAGTCATTAATTACTCACCCCCGTGCTGTACCAACCACGTAAGACCTTCGTTCATCTTCGGAACACAACTGAAGATATTTTTTGATTAAATTTGAGAGCTCGATCACTCCTCCATAGGCTTCCTAAGGGATTGAAACTTGACGGCCCAGAAAGTCATTGAAGAAAATGTTTAAATATTCCATGTGACTACAGTGGCTCAACTATAAGTTTATCAAGTAACGAGAATACTTTTTGTGCGGAAAAAAAAATATATATATCGACTTTATTCGACTATTCCTTTTCTTCCTTGTGGGCCTGAGACGTGAGTTCAAGAGATTTCCACGACGCATGCGTGAGAACTGAGAAGAGGACGTTCTTCTTCTATTATTTGTTACTCAGTTCTCACGCATGCGTCGTGGAAATCTCTTGAACTCACGTCTCGTTATGAATAAGTAATAATAATAATAATAATAATTAATTTGTTACATTTATGTAGCACTTCATTTTGGAACTCAAAGCGCTTTACATATAGGGGGGGAATCTCCTCAACCACCACCAGTGTGCAGCTCCACCTGATGATGTGACGGCAGCCATATTGCACCAGTACGCCCACCACACACACACACACACACACACACACACACCACACCAGCTTACTGGTGGAGAGGAGACAGAGTGATGAAGCCAATCAGTATACGGGGATGATTAGGAGGCCATGATGGACAGAGGCCAATGGGCAGATGTGTCCAGGACACCGGGGTTACACCTCTACTCTTTCGAAACACATCCTGGGATTTTTAATGACCACAGAGAGTCAGGACCTCGGTTTAACGTCTCATCTGAAGGATGGTCTCTTTGACAGTATAGTGTCCCCGTCAGAGGTGTATAAAGTAATCAAAATTGTTACTCAAGTGGAAGTAAAAGTACTCAGGGAAAATTTTACTCAATTACAAGTAAAAGTATCTGGCCAGAATCATACTTGAGTAAAAGTAAAAAAGTACCACATTAAAATTGTACTTGAGTATTAAAGAAGTAAAAGTAACAGCAAGAATGAAAACTAGAAATTCCTGTTTAAGCTTTTAATCTCTTAAAACATAAAGTGATTGAACCACATACAAGGTTATCCTGCTTTAGAACTGTATTTAGTTATCAAACTTTAAGACTACTATCTAATGCCAGTACGCAACATGCTACTCTAAGTTGTAAAACCTCACATTTAACTTAAAGGATTAGTTCACTTTTTAAAAAACTTTTGCTGATAATTTCCTCCCCCCATGTCATCCAAGATGTCCATGTCTTTCTTTCTTCAGTCGAAAATAAATGAAGGTTTTTGATGAAAACATTCCAGGATTTTTCTCCATATAATGGACTTCAACAGGACCCAAACGGTTCAAGGACCAAATGACAGTTTCAGTGCAGCTTCAAAGGGCTTTAAACGACACCAGACGATGAATAAGGGTCTTATCTAGCGAAACGATTGGGCATTTCAAAAATAAATAAAAGTTTACGTTAGGGCTGTTTTCGACTAAGGATTTTCATAGTCGAATCTGATTCGTTAGATTTTGCCATAGTCGACTGATAGTCGATCGACCTTTTTTTTTTTTTTTTTTTTAAATAGCAGCTAGATTTTTTCCATTTCAAACAAAAGAGCTAAAAAAAACTAAAAGAAAAACATGGTGTGCAATGAACGTGCTTTGTTTTAAATAAATCACACACAGTAAACAAAACCTTAACAAAAAACTTTGCAATGAACTTGGCAATTTAGACGCGCAAACTGCGTGCCGGTGCGGTGAGACGTAGCCTACATGCTCGGGCAGATTCGACTTGAAATCGTTCATCCTCGGACGTGGCGTCGTGCGCGCTGTTTCAAAAAGCGAAAGCATAAAGCCAAGCGAAATGGGGTCTTGCCGGTCTTGCGCACCCAACGCGTAATTTTTTGCTGTGCACACGCGTCGAGTATAAACAAGGCTTTACTCCATGTCAGCGCGCGCTCATCGGTAAAGGTGCACAGACCTCTCCCGAATCATCTCCAGCACTCAGCCCCCGAACAGCACCACTAACTCCGCCTCCGTTTCCCTCGTAAGATGATATTAGTATTTAAACATTCTCTATGATAAAACATTTTTGTAAAAAATATTTTAATAGCACGGTTTTGGCGGTTATAGAGTTCTAATGACGGTGTTCAACTATAACAGTCGGTCTCACGGAACAATAACGTCACACCCTTATTGGTTAACACTTCCCTACTATTCGACTATGAGGTTCATAGTCGAATCAGACCTCTCCGAATCGAATCGTCGAATCCTCGACTATTAGAAGTCAGCCCTAGTTTACGTTTCCAAGTACAAATGCTCGCCTTGCTCTGTTCTGTGATGCGCGTTCGTGACTCACGTAATACGCAATTACTTTGAAAAGGTCACGCTTCTGTCCTGACGAAAATTCTCCTTTAGCCTTTTTAATATTAAAACACCCAGGATACGCACACGAAATGGGCATTTTAAATGATAAACTGACACAAAGACATTTGAATATGTGTATATGGTCCTTCCTCACATTTGTAAACACTGACTCGGTACTTCCGCCGATGCGTGCCGTGACCTTTTCAACGTAATTGCGTATTACGTGAGTCACGAACGCGCATCACAGAACAGAGCAAGGCGAGCATTTGTGCTTATAAACTTATACGTTTTTATTTATTTTTGAAATGCCCGATGGTTTCGCTAGATAAGACCCTTATTCATCGTCTGGTGTCGTTTAAAGCCCTTTGAAGCTGCACTGAAACTGTCATTTGGACCTTGAACCGTTTGGGTCCTGTTGAAGTCCATTATATGGAGAAAAATCCTGGAATGTTTTCATCAAAAACTCTAATTTCTTTTCGGCTGAAGAAAGAAAGACATGGACATCTTGGATGACATGGGGGTGAGTAAATTATCAGCTTCCTTAGGTTTGATGGCGAACTTCTGAAGGCCGATATTTCCTTATTTAGCGGGAGACAAAGGACACATTTCATCTTGCATGAATCCTTACTAACACTACTAAAAGAAAATAATTATCTTAGGTATGGCCACGGCTGCTCTTGATCCTTGGGCTGGTTTTGAACTGTGCTCGCAGCTGAATCACTTTCTTCCTCCATTTTCTTCCACTGATTGACTTATATGATTCCACTGATTGGTGATATGGCTTATGGCTGCTGGCAATATAGAATATTCACGACAGACAATGCAGAGTGATAAATAGCAGTGAACGTTCAGACTAGGGATGTCCTGGGATTTTACTATAGTGCTGTTCATAGGCGACATGCTCTATAGTGAGAGAGGAGGGCAAAGGTAACCTGATGTAACTGTCCTGACAGGATCTCACCAGAACCATTGGCTCTCTCATCAGGCTCAAGATAAGGGATACTGCAGAACTATTGCCAAACATCTTTGTTATGTTTTGCATTTTGTATTTATTGCATTTTGCATTTCAGATTAAATACTTCAGTTCCTGGACCAGCTGAGGAAATGCCTTTGAGATGAGTGGAAATGTTAACCCCCTCCTAGGTATCATCCTCCCTGTTCACACACAGTTTCTCAAATATTTTGATGATATTTTCAGTATTTGAATATTATGAATTATCTTTTTTTTTAACTTACTATTAGGTCGTTCATGAGATGCAGTCCGCCGTCCTCTTTCAACTGCAAAACAAAATAACATGCAATTTAAAATTTCCCAAATTCTTTGACCAAATTCTGTTATCTTTATATATTGAAGAAATAATTCACACAAAAAGAACAATTTGTCAACATGTTATTCCACCTCAGTATTATATTATTTCTTTCATAAAACTCAAAAGTTGATTTCCTGCATAGGGGATAAATAGGCTAGCTAAATTACACACATTTCATTTATTCAATACTAATATCATTAGTTAAATATGCTCTTTATTTTTTTCTTGCTTTTATTCCTATTCAAAATGTTTTTTGAAGCACATGGGTGGATCTCCGTGACCCTTTTTATTCTGACTAACATGCTCAAAAACTTTTAAAAATGAAACTTCGTCTTTTTACAGTATGAGCAGCAAAATATTGCAGGAATAGGTTTAAGTTGCTAGCCCGAGTGTTGCGAAAAGACGAAATCAAATCTTGCAGCCTTTGGTGAAATGGTTATTTTGATTAAATGTTACTGAAAATTGTCCTACCTAATGATTTCTCAAGGTGACAAACGTTGCCTAATTATTATTAATTCTGCCTGGCTATCACATTTACCACCTCGCTGCCTTAGCTACTATTAAAAAAACCGTATTCGATCAAACTGCGTTGCTCCATTTACGATAGAAAAGTTCATTTCCGTTGAACAGGCCTTTTACTTGTACCGACATGTTTTCCAGCATTTAAGTTAGATATTTACTGTATTATTTAAAAAAGAAAAGAAAAGAATAATTGCAGTTAGGATTTCAGTAAATATGGTATTTTGGCTCGTTAAACATATCATTTATGGTCTGATTTGAGTCTTACCTAAACTGGACGCCATTAGATAACGGTTTCCTACATGTTCGTAACAAAATCGAAAGTAAAAGTTTGTTCTAAGATGAGAAGAGAACACGTGTGTGTTGTGGATGTGCTCTACTCTCCTCCACCCTCAAAACTACTCGCAAGAGTGATTCAAGTTTTCATGTTGAGTCATTTCACGCAAGTAGCCTAGTCTAGTCGTTATGATAAATTATCTTGTTTTCTTAGATGATGTTTTGTCTGATCGCGAACTTCTATGACGGTGCCTATAACTTCATAAATCAGCCTTTTACATCATTACGCCGTTCACTCAAGGGCGTCGGAAGGGAACAAGTGTATATGGGTGGAACAAGACCCACCCACTTTTTAAGACCAATGATATTGGACCCACTCTTTTATCGGCTCTAATTTATTCCGCGCATATGTCTGTTCGCGTTTCAGAGCGCCGTCAGTCAAATCCATTCCACTTGAGGAATGCTCTAATGGATTAAACTCCATTTCCGCTGAATCGTTACATTATATTTCTCAACGAGCTGCAACTGACGAAAATAACTGCCCGTTTTACCCTTAATATTGCGTTGCAAACATCAGTACCAGCTTTATGTTATCATCGGGGTAATCCCCGGATAGCTGTGCATTTAATACACGACGTGAAGCAGAGTTCAGTTTACTTGTTTAATTAAAAGGCACCACAATACATGAAATGGCATTTACTCCAGGAAAATATTTTTAGGGGAGGACCCACCCACTTTTTTTCGCTTCCGACGCCAATGCGTTCATTAATATCTTCGAATGGAGCACACGATGTTTCCCCAATGTTTTCTA
Organism: Semotilus atromaculatus; assembly: GCA_031834385.1. Taxonomy (NCBI): domain Eukaryota; kingdom Metazoa; phylum Chordata; class Actinopteri; order Cypriniformes; family Leuciscidae; genus Semotilus; species Semotilus atromaculatus. Next base: position 162,268 of record JAULUF010000026.1, on the reverse strand, counting down.
TTAATATAGGTTAGTTCAATATGTAGGCTATTATTGCCATCTGGTTTTGAACACCCGCTAGCCCAAACTAGGCTACGATTAATGCTAACTTAGTTTAGTTAAAGGATTAGTTCACTTTTGAAAAAACTTTTGCTGATAATTTCCTCACCCCCATGTCATCCAAGATATCCATGTCTTTCTTTCTTCAGTCGAAAAGAAATTAAGGTTTTTGATGAAAACATTCCTGGATTTTTCTCCATATAATGGACTTCACTGGACCCAAACGGTCTAAGGTCAAAATGAGAGTTTCAGTGCGATTTGTTTAGTTATATTTAAGCTTCCATTTAAATGTAGGCCTACACATTGACTGACAGGCTAGAGACAGACAGAGGACATATAGTGACACATTAATATTCATAGATAGAGATAGATAGATAGATAGATAGATAGATAGATAGATAGATAGATAGATAGATAGATAGATAGATAGATAGATAGATAGATAAAAATGGAGGCTCCACAGAAGAGATGCCGTACATCAGTGGTGTGGGAGCATTTCCATGTGGAAACCCCAAATAAAGTGAGATGTGTGTATTGTGATCGGCAGCGCCTACTGCAACAATACATCATCCATAAAACACAGGACAGTTTATGGGAACATTGGAATGATCACCCCCTTGTCTATAAAACAGCTGGCACACTAAAGCAAAATATATCACTTTTTTGTTGAAGAATCTAACAAGCCTAACACTTTTGCACAGTGTAGTCAACGTTACATGGTTTTAGATATAGTGTCCCTAACTATTTTCTTGACAGACACAGGGTACTAGGAATTAGTCCAGCTGTCCTGACGAGTTGTGGACCCAGATGATACACAATGCTACAGCTGATCCCACAGTGGAAGTGAAAAAATACCTCAACAATGCGTTTTTGCCCAGAACTCATGATCCCCTAACTTACTGGAAAGAGAGAGCAGTAATCTTTCCTCATTTGTATGTCCTAGCTAAAAAATATCTTTGCACGCCAGCAACAAGTGTCCCTTGTGAGAGGATTTTTTCAAAGGCTGGAGAAATTATCTTTAAAAAAAGAAGTAGGCTAAGTCTTTCGACAGCAGAGAAATTAATATTTTTGCAAAAAAATCTATAAGAAAGTGAGACATTGTGGCTTGATTTATTTTATTAATATTCATTTTTAATGACCAAAATAACATTATGCACTGTGAGGAGCCTACAGGTTACAAGCTTCACATATTAGAAAAATACAATAATAAAAAAAAATTAAAAAAAATGAATGGCTCGTTGTCAAGGTTGTTTCAGATCAACACCTGCAAGTGACCACCAGGTGTCACCGTGGAGACGGGTGTCGGATTGATTCGAAGCTTAAACTGTTTCATTGCTTCACGAAGCCTCGATTTGCCCACTAGCCTAGTAAATGGCTTAATTGCGCTGTTTTACTATTCAAACAGAAACCACATTTCATAACACTAACTTTTCTAATCCACGACAGCAATTTCAATATAAATCAAACATATTCAAATGCCCACGTCGACCTACTGCACTTAATTTGAAGCCTTGCCGTATGTAAACAGCCTCTAGTCTCACTCAGAGCCAAAGCCATAGCAGAGAAATGGCTCTGGTCTCTGATGGACCTTTTTCGCGTGATGATGATGATTTTAGCGGTCATCAGCTTCTTAAATCCTGAAAAGCATTTTATTGTTGTTATTATTATTATTATTATTATCTACATTTATAACACTATACTTTGTAGTAGCCTATAGGCTATAACTTGGCATAAAAAAAGATGTAAGGGTGTTTAATAGCTAGCGGCTGTGGGAGTGACGGAGGGTAAAGTTGACTTCTCTCTCTCTTCTGCCGTTATGAATTAAAAGAGAGCTCTATTTTTTTCTTCATATTTTGCAAAGTTCTAAAAACACAATTGTGGAGTTTTTATTTAGCTATTTGAGCAAATGGGAACACAGAAAAATAAATGTAATGTTGTCTCTCATTCACCGCTATGAGTTTACCCATATGAGGACTTCTGCTTCTGAGAAACCTGGACATTTGAGGGTCAAATTGAGAAGCATGATGAGTGCACACATTCTCATCTGGGAATGTACTTGCGTTTAAGGCCAATGGTGACATTACAAAGAGGAGATTTAAATTTTAGCCACTGATACTGAGCTTAAGATGACATGGAAATAGTATATTATTTCATGATGTGAAAGTGAGTTTTTAAGATTGACTTAAATCGCATTCACTGAGAGATCAGAAAGAGAGAAAAGTTGTGATTAATTTTTCATTTTTGTAAGGTTTTGATGCCATCTAGTGGATGTAAGTGGTTTCATTGCCAGTGCAGGGCTCTCAAGTTTTGAAGACAGGCAAAAGTGACACAAAAGTGGTCAGGGGGTCAAAGGGGGCGGGGCAGGATGGACGGGTCACGGGAATCGGGGTGTTTATTAGTGTTTTTGTTGTTGTTATTAATAATTGCTGAATACAACTTTGAATGTAAACACTGATTTAACCCACGTCTGCATGTCCATTTAAAATCTATTTCAGTAACAATAAAAATACATTACGGAGCAGTATTCTGTCCATGTCATGGATGAATGTCTCATATATGCCATAAACATAGAATTGGTTGTATTATTTAGGAAAATTGGTATTCATGAACATTGTAATCAACCTTTTACGGATTTAATGTGCAATGTACTTTGATCTCTTGCTCATAATTGCTTTTTACCTGACATCTTTGAAAGACAGATGCAATGATTAATGCATGCATGGCCAGGATATAATTATAAAATATGACATGATTTTAAAAGTGACCTATAACATAGACTATGCAATACACTTTCATTTGTTTAGTGCTAATAAAATTTGTAAGCCTATTTGGAGAGAGAGATGTTTACAATGTGACAATATGTCAGTCATCGTGTGATAACGAGAATATGACTAACGTTAGGCCTAGACTACTTGTTCTGAGCAGGTGTTGTCAGTGAACAGGCTTTAAACTGTTAAGTTACAGACACACTCATGAAAAACTGATGCTAATTATCTGGGAAACATTCTCTAACATAGCAGTCAAGTTGTCATTGTTTGTGTCAAACAAGTTGTGAATTTGTTGTAACATTAAAACAGGAGATCATGACTTACTCTGTGCTCAAAGAAAGTGATGCTCGGAGATCCAGTGTTTTCTCTATGGGTGAACGAAACTTTCGGAAGGTGTTGTGCAGAATCACGTGAACAATTCCAGGATATGCTTTTTTTCATTGGTTGTTGCATTAAATCTTACCCAGATACAATAGTGCTATTTTCTGATTGGCTATTGTGTAGGCTATAGTGAGAGCGGCGCGGCCAGATAAATTTTGGGCGCTGCGGCATATTAAATATATTATAAATAGTTTTTCCGCGTGAGAAATACAATGTGTGGCGGGAGGGCGTGACTAAAGACCGAAATGAGTGACTGTCACTCTCAATGCGTGACACTTGAGAGCCCTGCCAGTGTGTCACTTCCTGATGAAAGTCATAAAGACTGAAGATCTTCAGTGGATGTTCATCAGATCTAGGGTGGCCATACGTCCGGATTTTGGCCGGACAGTCCGGATTTTAAGCCCCCTGTCCGGCGTCCGGCGCAGCATCAAGCCGGACACTCATTTGTCCTCCTTTTTGGAGTTGCGGTGAATTATTTTTTTTTTTTTAAACAACCTATAAAAATCCCGCATACTGAATCTAGAGCTGCGAATGCGAGACAGAACATAGCCTACTGTATGTGGCTATGTGCGCCAAACCGTGTAGCGCGTGCGCACGGCAGAGAGGGAGAGAGCGAGAGAACTTGCGTGCGAGTTTACAGGTTGGTAAATGTTGTGGACCCCCCCCCCCCCCGTCAACAAAACCAATCACCAAAATATATTAATAATGACTTCTTGCCGGTTGGGATGTCTGTGTCCTCCTTTTTGATGTTATAGAAATGGCCACCCTAATCAGATCAGTCACTTCTTCATTTTGCTTCATATTGTTTTAGTGGTTGTGTTCACTGGTCAATGACTTACTGGAACATTTACAATGGTTTCAATTTCAGAGTTGTGCTCAACACAATTACATATCACAACACATAAAAATGCATGTGACATTTAAATAAAAGTGAGCAATTTTATTTAAAGCACATTACACTGTGGTAATGCAGTGCTTTACAGAAAAAAATTTGGGGGGAAAAAATGCAATATAAAAATGTTCATAAGAAAAAAAAAGAAGTAAACTTTTTTTTATTTTTTTTGATTAGATTAAAATGAATATGAGGGATGTAAAAGGAAGAGAGGCAGTGCGATGGTTAAAACTCTCTTCACATCCCAATTAATAATAGAAGTGGTCTAAATATTATCTATAAAATCTTCTGGGAAGTCTCAGGACCAAAAAATGTTCGTCCAATCATTGCATTCGGAACCTTGTTCCATGTTTTGTTGAAGAAAGTTGTTTTTTATTAATAGCTCTCAATGTAACTCATGTTTAACCCTTTATTCATCTTGTTTCAGGGCTGGTGAATGGTGAGTGGCACGAGTTAAAGTCCCTGTAAAGTCAAAATGAAGTGTGTGTTCTGAGTTTGTCACACCACAGACAAATGTGTTATTAGTCACCCAGCCAAATTTGAATGATAAAAAAAGCCGGCAAGTACATAAAATAAGCTTTTAAAATCTTTTAAAAATTAGCAGTAGTCTCTGCTCTCAAACGCTGGGGGCGTGTCCGCTGGCTGCGCTGAAACCACGCCCACTCGCGGGAAAGCTGCCTTCGCCACACTCAACTCTGTCACCGCTACAGCCGAAATGGATGCTTTAGTAGTGTTACTGTGTGGACTCCGACTACCAATTATAATTATAACATAAGCACACAAGGCAACTTACACTCATTGGTGGGCACGCACTGCCGATGATGGCACCAGTTGTCGGCGCGACGGGAGGATAAAGGCGGGAGATAGTCGGTTCGGCCCGTTCGGCCACATTCACCAGTAACAGCGGATTATCAGTGAATCCCAGTTGTCTCCGACAAACATTTATAAAACTATCCCGTGTAAAATGATCACTACAGATGCGGGTTTTGTCGGTGATCCTCATCTCTCCGTCAAGGTGGCTCTTCACAAAATTAATACACCTCTTCTTGATGTGATCGTTTTTCGGAAATGTAAACAAGGACACCGATCTGTTTTGTACGTGATGGCATCCAGGTAGTACGCATTTCCGTGATGAAGGCATAGCTAGCTAGAAAACTGTAGGCGAGTATCTAATAGACTGACGCGATTGATCGGCAAACTGATGTGAATTTGCTCTAGTGTGGCTCCAGTGCGTCATCAAGTAGGGGCGTGTCCAGGAGCTCAGGGGCTCCAGTGCGTCATCGAGCCCCCTTTTAGCCCCGCCCAGAAAATCCGGAAAATTGCAATGGTGAAAAACTGTTTAACGGTCTAACTCCAAAATTCAGTACTTCACAGTTCACAGTCTTTGTAAAATGTGTTAGCAATACATTTCTAACATTTATAATGTGTTTAGAATTTTTTTTTTAAATTGCCTTTACAGGGACTTTAAAGATGGAGGGAGACGATCTGACTCTGCAAACAGGAGTTCCTGAACTAAAAGGAGAGGATGAAACGATGTGGCTGTTTACAAGTGGCAGCCAAACCACCCGAATAGCACAGATGTATCTGAGTAAAGTATCACTTCATAAGAGACTCGCTGACAGATCGCAGCTCGACACACAGACCGGATCACTGACCATCTGGAACATCAGCGCCAGTGAATCTGGACTTTATAAGCTTGAACTCACCATCAATGACCTCATCTCTAGGAGAACATTCAGAGTCGATGTATATGGTAAGTTTTAACTATTACAGCAAATACTGTCACGTTCTGGGCCAGTAAATATAGAGACACTTAAGAGTAAAATAAATGTGCTAAGAATCTAAGAATGATTTTGACATTTAGTGTCGCCTCAGTTAGCATTACTTTAAAAAAAGAAGAAGAAAAAAGCTTAGGACCTGCTTTATTTAAAGAAGATGAATATAATTTTAAAGACCCTTAAGAGCAAATTTTACAGATATCAGGCCACATTTTTCTATTATGAGCTGAAAGTGCCCTCTCCAGTGTGATTTCTGTTCTCTTTCCCTGAAGCTCCACTTTCTGTGCCGATCATCAGTGTGTCCTCATCGGTCAGTCCAATCCATGATCGTGGTGAGTCCCACTGGTTTACCATATATTCATTCATTTACATGTATTTCTATGGTCTCTAAATGGTCAACATGTTCAAAACTTTGCTGAAATACCTGTTGCGCACAATATACTAATTTCTTTCTGTCGTCTGATTGATAGTTTATAAAAGTATACTTTTTAGCAATTAAAAACAACAGCTCCTGGTTCACGTTTCTTTTTACTGTGTTTTATGAAGTAAATATAGAATAACTTTTATATTGTTAGCAGGGTTTGAAATGTAACTTTTTCACTCACCGGCCAATTTGGCTACTACATTTTTAAGTTACCGGCCATTCAAAACTTCCACTAGCCAAAAAAATATATAATAATAATAATACTAAAAAATAAATGAATAACCCAGATTAATTATGTCATAGCTGTATTGATCTGTTCACCTAAAATAAATGTTTTTCTCCAAAACACGTTGGCCACAATTATTGACACCCTTTTATTAAATACTTTTTGCAACCTCCTTTTTTTCCTCCTAATGCCTGATGAGTTTGGAGAACACCTGATCTGAGATCAGAGACCATTCCTCCATAGAGAAGCTCTCCAGATCCTGCAGATTCCCAGATCCATGTCTTCTCTTCAGTTCAGCCACTCATCTTCTATAGGGTTCAGCTCAGGGACTGGGATGGCCATTGCAGATGCTTGGTTTTGTGTTCAGTGACACATTTTTGATTTTGATGTTTGTTTTTGGATCACTGTCCTGTTGGAAGATCCAAACACGGCCCATTATAAGATTTCTAGCACAGGCTGTCAGGTTTGGATTTTTTATGTGTTGGTATTTGATCGAATCCATGATGCCATGTGTCTGAACAAGATATCTAGTATTAAGCAGAGTATTTCATTTTACACATGGGGTAGGCCTACTTTTAATCCATGTGTGCAAACTCATCTTAAGTGTTTGCTGCCAAAAAAGCTTTTTTTGTTGTTTTATCTGTCCATACGACCCTTCCCGTTTGATGTTCCAGTAGTGTCAGTTACTTTCCAAATGTTATATGGACAGATGAAACAAAACAAAAACTTAAGATGGGTTTGGTGCACACACACTGCAAAAATGTTTTTCTTACTCAGTATTTTTTTCTTGTTTCCAGTCCAAATCGCTAAAATTTCTTAAAACAAGATCCATTTACTAGATGAGTAAAATGCCATAAGATATTATGTACCTTTTCTGGGGAAATAAAATAAAAATTAGGTGAGTTGTTGCTTAAAACAAGGAAAATTATATGCCAATGGGGTTAAAAAAAATTATCTGGTTTCTGTTTGAATTAAGATAATTTGTCTTGCCCCATTGGCAGATCATTTTTTGTAGAAAAGAAATTGTAGAAATGTTTTTTTTTGTAGAGCAGGGATAAAAAGTACCCCACGTGTAAAATGAAATACTCTGCTTTATCTTTAATGCTGTTGGTCTAATTTTCTGTCAGAGGTCCTGGATATCTTGTTCAGACACATGGCATCATGATTGATCGATGACAAGGTCAAGGGTTAATCCCTAGGGGTGGGACCGGATGATTGATCAAATACTAGATCAAAGATCAAAGGGTAGACACGCCCACATGTCAATCAAATATATCGTAAATCATTTTGACAGAAGGTGCATCGTTATACTACTGTGGCAGCAGCTGAAAATTAAATATAAAAACATAATTCAGTCAGGTAAGGCTTGAGCATATCATGGGTGTAGGCTACCTGACTTTACAAACATTTGACATATTAAATAACTAAATAGCATCCAGTGTCTAGCAGTGCAGCAGCATTTCTGGCTGAGGATATTACCAATCACTCCCGAAGATCCAAGGGCCTTCATACAATGTAAGAGGTCTACATATGTGTTATATTTTATATAGGGCATTTTTGATATTTCCCTTTATTTTACGGTGGGTTGGGTTTTTCGTTGGTCCCAACAGATTCTGATGGTAATATCTGTCTTTTGGATCCTCTGTCCCAACAGAACCACAGGCAGTGTAAGAAGCCTACTCAATACACCAGATATTATGACAAATAGTAGGCCTATTATAAAGTATACTCAATCAAATGCTCATCTTCACAGGATAATGGGGATGAGGAAACCGTTTCTACTGCCAGAGAGAGGTCTACAGAGGTCATGTTAATATTATGTGTCTACACATCAGACAATCTCACAATCACATTTTTATGTGGAGTAGCCTATAGAATCTAAGTGTATATCCAAGTATAAATGGATAATTATCATACTCAGAGTTATCACTCAACCTCCTTTCTGAAACAGGCCCCAGTTATCTTCATGTATTCAGCCAATCATCCAACAAAAAAATAAAGCCCACAAGATATTTTTTCAAGAAATTTGATATAATTTAATAAGGATTTTTTTTTACAAGTGTTAAGTTAATATAAAAATACTTTTCAAAAATGAAATAAAAAATTTAATACATTTTAGCCAGCACTTCTTAAAATGCATACTGTTTTCTTTGTTTCTTAACACCCAGTGAAAAAGCCAAAGGCAGCAGTGGCAAGTAAAAAAAAAAAAACAAGAGGTTTAGCTAACTCTTTCCTTGCCAGTTACAGAATATGTGTTTTCACAGTTATACAGCAGAGAGCGCTATTACACATCTGAAATATACTGAATCTCTGGATCAAAACCTTACAGTCTATGATCAAAACACAGGTGAAGCAGCAGAAACCGGAGATGTAAACAGTCACATGTAAACAGATGCATATGATCATCAACATTAAACAGCATTTAAATAAAAAATGCTGGCAGTAGCTGGCAACTTTTATAAAAAAATTAAAAAAAAGTGAAACTCGAAAAATTAGAATATCGTGCAAAAGTTATAATTGTGATGATTATGGCTTACAGCTTATGAAAACCCCAAATTCAAAATCTCAGAAAATTAGAATATTACATGAACCCCCCCCAAAAAAATAAAATAAAAATTAATACAGAAGTGTCGGCACTCTATATTAGTTTCACCTTTTAATTTGAATTTCTGAAATGAACTGTTGCACGATATTAAATTTTTTGGGGTTTCACCTGTATATATATAAAATAAAATAAACACTGACATGGAAAGAGTTAAAGAGGTAGAAACCTAGGGATCCAGCTGAAAAAGCGCACTTCCGCAGGCTGGCACAAGGTTTATACGGTCTGGTTACAACACCAGCTGTGTAACATTCAAACACAGTGACATATTATACAGTATATATAAACTGAAGCATAGTGTAACAATGAACGTGTGCAGGAAAGCATGAAACTTCTGGAGGGTTTTAGAAATGTAGAGATCTGGAAGAGGACGGGCGCGGGATCCGTCGCAACAGAGTTTGGCACAGGACAACTTTGAATTGAAGAGTAGAGGTGGAAGATACTGACTGGTGTACTCCGGAGAAAGGAATAAACTGATCCCATGCATTTGGCAGACACTTTTATCCAAAGCGCCTTACATTGCATTTCAAAGTACATATTTACATTCTTATGAGTTCTTGCTTTCTTTGGGAATCGAACCCATGACCTCTATAACAAGGCAATGGTGGTCAGAGGAGACGTGTTGTGGTCCTATGTGTCAGTGTGGATGTTTTGTATGCCAGGAAATGCTGAGGTAAACGCTGCACATTGCACATTATGGTAGGGTTGAGGTGTGGAGGAAGTCAAAGCTGTGTTCTCCTTCATGTTGTATTCCTCTCGGCCTGTAAAATGTAAAATTAATAGCATTAAATTGACTTGGTTTGCGACAAAGAAGAAAAAACACATTCTTCATGACAGAAAAATAACACAATACATGTAAATGCCTGACATACATTACACCATCAATGCTGGTTGTATGAACCTGTCTGCCATCTCAACGTCCTCCTCCTGGTTACGATTCCCCTGCAAGTAAATACAAACACAATATTTTAAGTAAGAGTTTTCCTCATAATTATTCAGCAGCAAATATCCTTACAAATTTATTTTTATTTTGTAAAAGCACTTTGTATAACAAGTACTATTTATCTTTTGTGTATTAAAGAAGATAATACCACAGATTGAATGCTGGTTTATGACTGGATAGGATCAGAAACTCATATGGAATAAAGACTTCCTTGAAGTGACCGTCAAAAGCACATGTTGCTAACGACCTTGTGGAAAGACTCTTCATGAAGGGATCTATTTCCTCATTGTCATTGAGAATGTCCTCTTCCGGCAGTGCCCTTCAAAATTGGCCCTAATTTTACAGAACTGGAGTGTGTTTCCCGCACAACGCCGTAACTCGCTGATTAACTACTAAAGTACGAGAAAAAAATCAACTAGCGAGTCACGACTGTTTCCCGAAACCGTATTGTCGCAAAGTGGTCGTTCAACCACGTTGGCTAATGATGTCACAAACGTGGTGGAGTAAAAATTATTTTAATGAATCTGTTTGAGATCGAATTAACGCTAGATGATTTGATATAAATTACAGACATGCATCTGAGAACTGTTTATCATTTTTCTCAGTAATTTTGCTTTATTTCCAGATTCAATCATAGACTCGCTCTTGCGCACTAGAGGTCGTTCACACATGCACACTCTTCAAAAACAGTGCTTTAAATATCTTGACAAACTAAAAGACATAAATGACATTTGTATGTATTCTAAATAAAAGATATAGATTATACTGTATGTCAGCTTGCTTATTTTGCTCAAGATAATGATTAATTGAGTCCACATCATGCAAACTAGAAACTGCTTCTGATCACAGGTCGAGATCTGTCGTTCCAAACACAGAAGTTTGCGATGCTGTTTGCGAATGTTCGTTGGAACGATGGTTTCGGGAAACACCAAATCGTTGGACTATATTAGTAACGACTGAACTTGCGACCATAGTTGGCTAACGATGCTTTTGTGAAACACACCCCTGAATGACCAGTTCAAGGTCAGGTCCACATGTTACAGTTCTACAGAGACACTGGCCAAATAATTGAATCAGAGGGGAAAAGGTTATTACCGTAGTTCTACACATAAACAATGAATATGTGTAAATGTTTTAGGACAAATATCTGTCTTGAGATGTAGTTACTGTGGTAATGTAACTACATTACATTATACGCACAACCAAGGTGTCTTTATTTTCATTAATTTAGCAGTCATAAAATATTAAACTTCAATAAACAAAGTCCAGTTTAATGAAGTTTGCGATATGCAATATATAATTTATATCCAATGGCAAGCAAATACAAATTTGTCAAAAACAAAACACTGAAAAATATACACAAACATTCCATTCCCATGACCATATTTGATGGGGAGGAGCAACAAAAATCATAATGAGTCAAAAAACTGATTTCATTTGCATATGATAACACTTACATTGTTACGTTGTAGATGACTGAAGATGTCACGAATGGCTTGCTTGAAGCACTCCAACTGCAAGGACAAACATTTTATAAGTACGTTTAAAATTATTACAAAAAATCTGATTTAGTTGTTCACCTCTTGAACAGTTATAGTTACATATTGTCTTATGCGTCTCAATACATTTTCAGCTTTTCTCCTTTCAGTGCTTTGGACCAGGAACATTTAGTGCTTTTTCAAAGTGTATTTGCTTGACGTCAACTATAATAGAAGATCAGAATCAGATCTCCTGAACATGGCTTTTAATTATCATGATTGGATTACCAAAAACTAAAAATGCTGTCATAATTTACTCTCATGTTATGCCAAACGTGTATGACTTTTGTGGGACACAAAATAAGGAATAATGTCCAGGCTGCTCTTTCCAAAATAATGACATTGGATTGGGACATAGACTATCGAGCTCCAAAAAGGACAACAGAAGTGCCCGAAAATAGTCCACACTACTTCGGGAAATATATTCCAAGTCTTCTGAAGCCTTTGGTTCTCATGCGTCCCAATCGCCATGCTCCAATGTGCCGACATTAAATTAAATTTGGGAGCTACAGCAATAGCGACATTTTTCAGGGAATAACAAATTAAAGTTTTATCCATTTCCTTATGTGAAGCTGATATATGACTTATGAAGATTTGGAATATACCACACGGTTGTCTGGAAAAAATGTATGGTATGTTAAGCCTGGCAGTTGGAGTCCCTGATCTACATTAGTTATATAGAAAAAGCAACCTAAAGATTCAAAATATTTTCAATGACACAAGAGTGAGAAAGAAATGACAATTTTCATTTTTGAGTGAACTATTCAAGTCAAGTCAAATATATTTATATAGCGCTTTTCACAATACAGATTGTATCAAAGCAGCTTCACAGTATGAAACAACTTAACAATGTTTGTTTATTACTGGAAAAAAGACATCCAGTTATTCCTTAACTAAAGATTAATGGAACACCAACACAGATTTTATTTGCTTCAGAAAATACTTGCCTTCCGATAAAGGATGTAAAGGATCAGCAGCAGCAGCAGCACCAAAAAGATGATCAGGAACAGCACCAAACAGATGATCGGCACAGAGACCCCAGCTGCAATAGTGCCTGAATGGGACACATTATTGCCTGGACTGGGTGAAGTGCTGGTAGTTCCTGGACTGGGTGAAGAGCTGGTAGTTCCTGGACTGGGTGAAGAGCTGGTAGTTCCTGGACTGGGTGAAGTGCTGGTAGTTCCTGGACTGGGTGAAGTGCTGGTATGTTCTTCTAAGAACAACAGGAACATAAACAGTGTTCAAAAATGAATACATAAAAGAATCAGTCAGCTTATTAGTTGGTATTTAATAGGTAATGGCCATTCATACCAGAAGGCCGACCGCCTCAAGAGAACACCACAGATAAGCAGGAAGTATTCAAATGTGTGTACCTTATTAAAGGGCCCCTATTATGGATTTTTGAAAATGACCTTTCATGTAGTGTGTAATATAGCTCTGAGTGAATGAAAACATCCTGCAAAGTTTTAAATATGAAAGTGCCCCGTATATAAAGTTATTGTCTTTCAATGAGTCATTGAAATGAATTGTTTTTCAAACGAGTCATAAGCCGTTTTGTCGTGACGTCAAGACGAAACATTAGCATTGGCCCGCCCACTGATTGCGCGCACACCCGGGAAACTTAAACCTCAAACCAGCAGCTGTGGTTAAAATGAATCTTTACCATGATACTACAGCAGTATAATCCTAAACTTTTTCTTTTACCTTTATTTTATTGACGACTGCTTCTCAAATATCGGAGTCTGCTAATCAGCTGTGGGCCACTATTACATAAAACTGTCTATTAATGCAGAATGTCTGTCGGTCTCACTGCTTTGAGAAAGCTTAAGCATGGGGCAAGATTTGTTTTACCAATGTTTATGTTACATCAGTCATTCACGCTAGAGCTCGGCTAATGTATACATTGCATACATGCACTGTTATTGATACAGTTTCCACGTGTTCACCGCAATATATTAGAAACATACTTGGTAAAAAAATAATCGGTTGATGGACATGCATATGGATATGCATCTCATAATGTAGTGACTCACTGAAACGTCCTGCTCGAGTCGTCCTGCGATGGAGGTTCGGGTTGAATGAACGGTTCTTCTAGTGTTTCATCATCGGACTCGCGCTCGGATTGATATGGTAAAATCGACGTCATTGTTCATTACTGTGTTTAGTTTACGGTGTAGGAAGCCTCAGGACACACAGAACTGTCGGTGTTATGGCAATGGGTACGCGGTAAACCTATCACAACAGATGCATGTAGCAACATTTGATGCATGTAAACCTGTTGTCGGAGACTCCAAAACAACATTAGGAAACTTTAAAATATCATAATAGGGGCCCTACTAACACTAATGATACTACACTGTAGAATTAACGCACTCAACTTTCAGTTCTGCTGAATATTAATCCATCAACAGGTTGTAAGAACTGAGAAACATGTAGATGGGTTATAACAAATGGCTTATCAAAATTAAAACTTGTTTAACTGTCACAGTGGGTTTTTTGTGTTTTGTGTCTTGTGTCTTGTCCTGCTTTGAGTTTGTTTAAATAAATTAGCTGCACTTGGATTCTGCTTCATCCTTGCTTCAACCATCCTCCTCGTAACAATAACTTTCATTGACCGTAATAAACTAATAAGGAGTAATGAACTTTCAGAAAAGTATATAAAGTTTTGTAGACAAATGTGTATATCTTTCAGATGTGTCAATTATGAGTAATATATTTAAAAAGTGTAAAAAAAAACAATACACATTCTTATTTTATTACACACACATACATACATATATATATATAACAGACACTGTATATGTACTGTACTATTGTGTATATAATTATTATCGCTGTGTTCAAGATCAGGTTCAGTTCCATGCTTATTTAATTTACTCTATAAGCTATTCCACCCGAAAGCTTGTTACTATATAAACTTGAATATGTTAGTTTATAAGTGTGTAATATTATGTTTTAAAAAAGTATTTAATAAGCTACTCAATCAAAATAGTAAACCCAAGTACAAGCCAAGAATACTTAGAATACTTAATTATACTTTTAAGTATATCTCGATCAACAAGTATAGGCCAAATACTTAGACTTTTCTGTCAGTATAAGTCAAGTATACTTAAGTGCAATTTGAAGTATATATTTTTGAAGTACATAAAGTATATTTCTGAGAAGTACATAAAAAGTAGACTGAAAGTATACTTTCTTATTTTTTTAGTTTAAAAAAAGTATACTAATAGCACACTTGAATAAACTTATTTTTCGTAAGGGCTGTACTATTGTGTGTGTGTGTGTGTGTGTGTGTGTGTGTGTGTGTGTGTGTGTGTGTGTGTGTGTGTGTGTGTGTGTGTGTGTGTGTGTTAAAATAAGAATGTTTGTGTATTGTATTGTTTTTTTTGTTTTTATTTTACTCATAATTAATACATCTGAAACACATACACAAGTGTATACACATTATATATTTATATTATATTTATTATTATAAAATAATTATAGGTTCCGGATGAATTTTAACGATAACCTTTATAAACTGACGAATATGGCGTTGAGTGACGCTCTCAAAGCGATTTCAACTTATAGGGATGTTCGCCGGAGTCAAATGTGACGTCACGATATGGGCGTGGCCGCGAACTGGTTGGCAGAAAGAACCAAACTCAATGCAGATGGCCTGTGAAGAGAATGAAGATGACATTCTCTAGTCGTGCATTGTGTACGTAATTTGATTTTTTGATCCAGCCACTTTTTATTTTACCCTTTTGTCTTATACAAATACAAATTAATAAAGGCTGGTTTGGTTTCTAAAGTACTTCTTCCAGCCTCCATGTATTAATGTTCATGGGTAGCCTGAATGGGTTCCGTTCAGACCTTAACATTAGGTATTTTACTGTAAGGTGTCAACAAGATTCAACAAGACATTTTCACCTGGCTATACCCAATGTTTAGATCTGTTTGGGTATTTATGCAAATTAGCACATACGTAATTAGATTAGGCACCGTTTCTATGTTAACAACAAATGTTAATAATGTTAATAACTGTTAACAACAAATGTTAATAATGTTAATAACAAATGTTAATAACAAACAATTTAAAAAAAAACTTGTAATACATTTTTTGTTTGTCTTGATGTAATCAACTCAGTACTTATCATGGTGATATCTGGGTTTAAATGTGTACCCATTCTAGACGCCTAATTGCAGAAATCCACAACTATCTTCTTGATTCAAGCTGTTTAGGTACGCGGTAGAAGGTTACTCTTATCGAACCTGTTAACACAGCCGATCTCACAGCACGATACAACCATTTGTCTTTTGTTTTTGCGCTGCGCAGCAAGCCATTACTTTTCTTTTTGCCAACCAGAGCGCATGTAACCGCATCGTGACGTCACGGCGAAGATGCAATGTTTAAAAGTGCAGTCCGAAACTTTACTGTGTTCAAAATGTACAAAACTTATAAAATTAGCGAGTATGACTTCATTTTTCAAACCGTGTTTTTGTCTTATCCTGAATCACTACGTTACACCTTTATAAGTGTTTATATTCGGACTATTTTACACAGCTACTCCTCCGCAGCGCGGACCTTTGTGATCGTCACAGACTAAACAGAGAGAAGTAGCCCCGGCTACAATATTCTTTTTTTTTTTTTTTTTTTTTATTTTTTTTTTTTTTTTTAAATTATATGACAAAATACAGTAGATACAAATGTTTCACAAATATTGTTCTAAATGATTACAAATCATCATAAGATATGAAAAGCATTAGAGATAACATTCATATCAATGAAATTAAAGAACACTCAATCACACATTAGAAAAAATAAAATAAAGAGAAAAAAACAACAATGTAAAGGAGGTATACCGGCTACAATATTCTTCCGCGAGTCGCATGCTTTCAGGTGACGTCACATACAACAAACCCACGTGTCTTACAAAGACCGATTCAGGAACCGATTGCATCAGCTGTAAGTTAGGCCAGCCTTTCTCAAAGTGGGTGCCGCGGCACACTGGGGTGCCCCCCTTCTTATACTGTCTATGGGTGCCCCCTGACTGTGTCAGGGGTGCCGCCAAAAAATGACGTAGGCTAAATTTTTTTTTTTTTTTTAATCTGACATTTCATATATAAATATATTTGAATTCACATAAATACATTCGTCTTCTTTTTAAACATATGAACATATATATATATATATATATATATATATATATATATATATATATATATATATATATAATTAACCATAAAAATCCATCTCACAAGACCGAAGCAAGACACACACACAACTTGACGCAAGTGACGCAACCCATAGCAACGCGTTATAGCAACAACACCTCAGACTGACAGAAACGTAAAAATAAACGTGAATTTAGGCCACTTTAGTTTTGTACACATTGTCATGTAAATTATAAGCAAATAATTTTTTTTTATTGACCACAATATTATCATTGATATATGTTTGAGAAGGGCACTTTTGATTAATTTTGAAATAGGGCAGGGGCTCGAGCACCCAACTTTTTTTGACTTTGACTTTTGACAAGGTAACGCTAAGTTTACATACAGCACACAGTTAAAACGACATGAATATGACACAGTGGGCAACTGGATATAGCACAGCATATTTTAAAATGAAGGATTTAAAGTGTTCGATCGCGTCTCCTGTGAAGCTGATCTTCTGTTCGCATTCACTCACTTACACGGACCGTCACTCGCAGTAACACGTTTATGCAGGCTACAAATGCACACTTCACAAGATATCACAGCTGGATTCGATTAATCTGCAAGGTTTGTGAAATTAAATGTTTATTGGATATTCAGAGATGTGTTTAAATGATGTAGATGCGAATTTGCTGAATGTTGACGGTAAATGAGAAAGTATTTTAGCCTGATTGTTTGCCTTTCCTGTGTTACAAATAATATAAAAGCAAACGCATTACTTTTTCGCATACCATTAACTTTCTTCGTTTACCAGTTCTGTAGCCACCAGTTCTGTCTAACAAAGTATTAGATATGACTGACATAGATCGTAAACTAATGAAGACGGAGAATGTGAGTGAGCGCTGTGTGATTAGCATAGGTGATTAGTCGCTGCTGTTCTCTTCTCAGGCGCTCGCTGCGCGCTGGTCCTCTCAGCGCCGCCCGTCAAAATAAAAGTCCGCAGCGCCGTCAAAATAAAAGTCCCGCTTTCAACACATCGGCCAATCAGAAAAACTTATCGGCCGATGCCGATATTTTAAAAAAGCCAAATATCGGCCGATATATCGGTCGACCACTAATTTACATTTGGTTTATGCAGTGTTTTTAAATTATAATTTACACTGGGGTGCCTTGAGATTTTATGCACTTTTGAAAGGTGCCCTGACTGAAAAAAGTTTGAGAAAGGCTGAGTTAGGCTACAACTTAGTTTTGACGTAAATTGGCACTAAGTTACAAGGTACATAGTTTTGCGCTGCATCATTAAAATTAGTTAGAGGCATAAATAAACTAAATATTTACGGCAGCCTCCGATCAGGAGTCGTTGGTTGGACTAAAATAGCAGGCAGACTGAACTGCATCAAGAATCTCTTTTACCTGACAGACTTCAATTCTTTATGCTGACATTTACACTCGCTTACATTTTAAGAGAGAGAACATTATGAGTAGATTAGTCTATGTTAGCGGCTCATGAACACTTTCCTACAGCGCACCGCTGTTACGTCTGCCGTGTGGGCTAGGCTATATCAATTAAAATAAGTCACAATCAATAAATGTAATTTCTTATGTTTTTTGTATCAGTAGCCTACTTATTTAGGCTATCTATCCTTATTTCAATTTATCCTTGTTTCAAATACAGTTTCTGATATTGCTGCATAGCCTATAAAAAAACACTTGTTATTCATGATTAAGTATCATGTTTAATTGAAACGTAGCCTATTTCTACCGTTAGTTACGTGAGGTAATAGAAGTTAGAATGAATGATAAACTGAAATTCAATGCATTTCAACAACTTCTGCTCGCGTATTTGAAGGCTGCTATTGGATCATCGTCGGCAGTGTTGCCAGACGTACGATAATTATCGTATTTGTACGATAATTTTGACCTCTGTACGATGTACGATCAATAATGAAAAAAATCCCATAATGTACGATAATTTCAGAATTAAATCCCCCCCAGCCCCCCCCCCCCCAACCCCCCCCCCCCCGTCGTCGTCAACAATCCAGTCACACCCCCCTAGGAAAATAATACCTCCCTTGTCGCAATAAATAGCTGTATTCGGTCCGTTTGACTCGTGTACGATAATTTTCTCCCAAATACGATCATTTTGAGCTTCTGGTACGATACTTGGATATTTCCAATCTGGCAACACTGATCGTCGGTAACTTAAATGTCATAATGCACGCATGTTCCGGAGAGCTTACGAACATCTAGCTAAGTTCTGCCTTACGAACAGTTAAACAATTAAACAACAAACTATAGTTGTTGAATTCCGCCTCGACACGCGAGACAAAACCTTTCGACATCACAGACAGGATAATAATATTACTAACCGTTGAATACGATGAATATTTCCTTGACATTGTTGCCGAAGATGCACCGGGCAACGTAGCATCCGTCACTGGCATTAAGAGGATTCAAAGAGACTCTGTTGTTCCCAATGTCAAATGAAAATGAAGAGGAGATCTTGTCGGCACACCCGGACTTCTTCTCTTTAGGGGAACAGTAGTTGAAGATGATCTCTCTCCCCCGTTTGCAATCAACATTAGCTTCGTATAGTGTCAGTCGACTGATCTCCAAATCAGATTTATTTTCGAATAGGACGACTTCCTCACCCCTTTTTACCTCCAAGCTGTCACTGCCACTCACAACACCTGATTAGAAACAAATTAATATGAGTTCATTAGAAGTCTTGTTTTTTTAGATTATAAAATCGTTTTATGTTTATCCAAGACCAGCAGTTACATAACGTTACCGGTGTTACACCAGAATCTGTGACCGTCATAGTCTGTGACCGTGGTGGGCGCGGTTATCACTGTGCTGCGTGATCTACGCAAACAGCGTAACTTCTGACTATAAGCCAAAGGTAAGGTATTTATGAAACGTTTGTTTAGAAATGATGGTTATTTACACAATAAATTATTATTTGCTTGCCCAGATTGAGCTCAATGTGTTGTTGTTTTTTTTTCAGAGTGTTCCGTGTTCATTAATGTTTATGTTCTCACGCGAGAAGAGAACGGCCCTGACGTCCGTGCACGTTTAGGAAAAGTTTTTTTCTCAGTGTGTTTTGCTATTCAGAATAATATGTTATATTGGATATTATTTAGTAGGATATATATTTAATTTGTGGATCCAGTAGTCAATGAAAGACATGTATGGCACAAAAAGATTATTTTTGTGTAAATTATTATATTAATGCACAGAATAATAATACAAAAAAATCACTAAAAATTGCTGTAACAAGTTGTAAAGGTCACCGAATTGTATGTCGCAGATATACAGTAGGGTCACCAAATATGATAAGGCTATTTTAAAGGTCACCGAATTCTGTTACCCTCCTCTATTTCACTCATAATGAATGCGACACACTCCAAATTCACTCTGATGATGTGTGAACTCTTCAGCTTCTTACAGTAGAAATCATTTTGGGCTGACATGAACAGAAGCAGACATACAGTATAGGGTCACCAAATATGATAAGGCTATTTTAAAGGTCACCGAATTCTGTTACCCTCCTCTATTTCACTCATAATGAATGTGACACACTCCAAATTCACTCTGGTGATGTGTGAACTCTTCAGCTTCCAACAGTAGAAATCATTTTGGGCTGACATGAACAGAAGCAGACATACAGTAGGGTCACCAAATATGATAAGGCTATTTTAAAGGTCACCGAATTCTGTTACCCTCCTCTATTTCACTCATAATGAATGTGACACACTCCAAATTCACTCTGATGATGTGTGAACTCTTCAGCTTCTTACTGTAGAAATCATTTTGGGCTGACATGAACAGAAGCAGATATACAGTAGGGTCACCAAATATGATAAGGCTATTTTAAAGGTCACCGAATTCTGTTACCCTCCTCTATTTCACTCATAATGAATGTGACACACTCCAAATTCACTCTGATGATGTGTGAACTCTTCAGCTTCTTACTGTAGAAATCATTTTGGGCTGACATGAACAGAAGCAGACATACAGTAGGGTCACCAAATATGATAAGGCTATTTTAAAGGTCACCGAATTCTGTTACCCTCCTCTATTTCACTCATAATGAATGTGACACACTCCAAATTCACTCTGGTGATGTGTGAACTCTTCAGCTTCCAACAGTAGAAATCATTTTGGGCTGACATGAACAGAAGCAGACATACAGTATAGGGTCACCAAATATGATAAGGCTATTTTAAAGGTCACCGAATTCTGTTACCCTCCTCTATTTCACTCATAATGAATGTGACACACTCCAAATTCACTCTGATGATGTGTGAACTCTTCAGCTTCTTACAGTAGAAATCATTTTGGGCTGACATGAACAGAAGCAGATATACAGTAGGGTCACCAAATATGATAAGGCTATTTTAAAGGTCACCGAATTCTGTTACCCTCCTCTATTTCACTCATAATGAATGTGACACACTCCAAATTCACTCTGATGATGTGTGAACTCTTCAGCTTCTTACTGTAGAAATCATTTTGGGCTGACATGAACAGAAGCAGACATACAGTAGGGTCACCAAATATGATAAGGCTATTTTAAAGGTCACCGAATTCTGTTACCCTCCTCTATTTCACTCATAATGAATGTGACACACTCCAAATTCACTCTGGTGATGTGTGAACTCTTCAGCTTCCAACAGTAGAAATCATTTTGGGCTGACATGAACAGAAGCAGATATACAGTAGGGTCACCAAATATGATAAGGCTATTTTAAAGGTCACCGAATTCTGTTACCCTCCTCTATTTCACTCATAATGAATGCGACACACTCCAAATTCACTCTGATGATGTGTGAACTCTTCAGCTTCCAACAGTAGAAATCATTTTGGGCTGACATGAACAGAAGCAGACATACAGTAGGGTCACCAAATATGATAAGGCTATTTTAAAGGTCACCGAATTCTGTTACCCTCCTCTATTTCACTCATAATGAATGTGACACACTCCAAATTCACTCTGATGATGTGTGAACTCTTCAGCTTCTTACTGTAGAAATCATTTTGGGCTGACATGAACAGAAGCAGATATACAGTAGGGTCACCAAATATGATAAGGCTATTTTAAAGGTCACCGAATTCTGTTACCCTCCTCTATTTCACTCATAATGAATGCGACACACTCCAAATTCACTCTGATGATGTGTGAACTCTTCAGCTTCTTACTGTAGAAATCATTTTGGGCTGACATGAACAGAAGCAGACATACAGTAGGGTCACCAAATATGATAAGGCTATTTTAAAGGTCACCGAATTCTGTTACCCTCCTCTATTTCACTCATAATGAATGTGACACACTCCAAATTCACTCTGGTGATGTGTGAACTCTTCAGCTTCCAACAGTAGAAATCATTTTGGGCTGACATGAACAGAAGCAGATATACAGTAGGGTCGCCAAATATTCGAATAGCAACAGACAGTATAGGCTATTTTAAATACAACCATTGCAATATTTTATAATGAAATTTTAATAATTACAATATGTTATATGCAGAAATTCTTGGCTCTCCTTCTCAAGACAAAACAGGTTGTATTAATAAAAATGGCGCACAAAGTTCTCGTTGGATGTTGGACCACATGTGATCTGCGTGCACGAATGGCAAACCGTTATGTTAGAACCTTCAGAAAAAAAGTGAACAAACATACAAATACAAAGTAATTTTTTTTAAATGCATTTATTTATTGCAAATGTTTATTTGTTAGCACTGTTTATCAGTGTTTTTAACTGATAAACAGTGTTAACAAATAACAAATAAACAGTTGTAGCCTACTATATACATTATTGTTATTCATAATAAAAATGTTTATTCTCTTGTCACATAATAATTTAAATTCCATGTAGTCAAAATATGGAATAAATAAATGCGTTTAAAAAAAAGAGCTGTGTTTTTTATATTCACTTTTTTTCGAAGGTTCTAACATAACGGTTTGCCATTCGTGCAGGCAGGTCACATGTGGTCCAACATCCAACGAGAAGTTTGTGCGCATTCATTTTTATTATAGGCATAAGTTTCGATGCTATCTTTACAACAATATGGATTTTGACAAGTATTTAGAATTGAAAAAATATCTTATTGAGGGCGAATATCCCAAAGATGCCAACAAAAAAAACCGTTTTGTCTTGAGGAGGAGAGCCAAGAATTTCTGCATGATAGGTAAGGTAGGCCTACACTAAAATATTTTCAGGATTTTATAGTAGCCTAATATATAGTTATATATTTAACAATATAATACTTAGATATATAATACAATATTTGGACTTTTACTGTGAAAAAAAAATGCGGGGCTATTACAAACAAGAAACTTCTATGAATTCCGTCTTTTTCGGACTGCAACTGCGTCTTCTGAGCTCACGCATCTCCTCCGCTCCGTGGTCTCATTCAGTGGATTCGGCGGTAAGTGTTTAAATGTCAAACTCTGTCAATTTGATGACTGTTTTTTTTTTTATATATGATAGTGCATGTCATTTAAAAGTATGAACCACATTAACGTTACCGTTGTATGTTAAGTTTTTGTAACTTAGCTGGAGCAGACTCGGGTCTACATTTGAGCGCGCAAATTTGTGTTGGTTTTACAATACAGTTGGTTGTATTGGTAATTGTATAAAGTTAGTAAGTTAAGTCGTATTAAGGGGAGCAGGTAAAACAATTTTTTTCACTGGTCAATTTTGAGATTTGGGGCTAGTTGTCTTCAATAACATGTCTTATAAAATAAACATTAAGGTCTTTACTACACTTGTATTTGCGTCTGTAGATTTCTCCTAAATTCAACAAAAGTTGGCGCTCTAAATGCTGCTCCGCAATCGCTGTCTGCCAGTTGCCAGATCTCGCGAGACAAATAAGGAATCAAATTACCGCCTAATATATAGCGGTCACGTATCAAAAAATAATTATGTAAAAAAAAAATTGGGATGTTTGTGCTGTTTTTCTCTTCGCTGAGCTCAGACTGAGTTATTTGTTCTGTGCTTGCTCTTCCAAATATTGCGGTTCGAGTTTTATGTAAATTTGGGCGGGCTTAAGCGTCACCATTGGTGCACTTGTTCTAGATTGACAGCTCCTCCTCTAGCCAATCAATCGAGCTCACTCATACAGGGGGAAAAAAGTTTATTTTAAACTTACAAGGACTTTCAAGCAGTAAATCTATCTGAACTCAAGCGCAAACCAGTACAGAAGTAATCAAACTATCGGGGAGGGTCATGCCTTTTTTCACAATCATGTTGGAGGGTCATAGAAAAATGTATTGCTGCCAAAGGGAGGGTCAAGTCTATTTGCACCCCTTCCACCCCTAAAAAACGAACAGTCCCATATACAGACAAGAGTGGAAAAAGTAATTTGTATTCACATAGCTACATAATTTCATATTACTTTGGGATTAATTTTTTAAATAGGCCTATAGCTTAAATTTTGAATACAGCAACATGTATTAATGTTTAAATTAATTTTAAATTATTTAATAGATCAGGGATAGGCATCGTCGTTTCTGGAGTGCCGCTGTCCTGGGGAGTTTAGCACAACACCGATAAAAAAAACTCTGTCTGTAGTATTATTAATAATAATCCTAAAGATGATGATTAGCTGGTTCAGGTGTGTTTGATAGGGTTGGAGTATCTAAACTCTGCACCTGACATTGCCCTTCCATGTTATCATTTTATGTATAATATTCCTTGATATAGTAAAACGTGGCAAGTTATTGTCTTTATGAGTGAGTCATTAATTCAAACTTCTTGTTCAAATCGGGAATTAGAAAGTTATTAAAGTTATTAAAGACAATGTTTATAATAGTCCACGTCACTATACGTTGGCTCAGCCTCAACCATAGGTTTATCAAGCGATAATACATTTTGTGTGAAAAATAAAATGAAATGAAATTAATCTACCATGGAGAAGTGAGACAGCAGATTTAAAAAAAATATCTTAATTTGACTTAAATTGTAGAGATTTTAGGATTAGTTTTACAATGCGAGTAGCCTACCATACTAACAGGGGGCCAGCACCACAATTAGGTGATTAACTTAAACCTTTTGTCTTTCTTATCTTTTGTAGATAGTGGACAGAACCCATATGCAGGTGCCAGCTGCAAAGGAAGGATCCAGATACACACAACTTATATCAAGTTACACTCAAGTACAGAAAGCGTCTCAGGCCATGAAACACTTTCTGCCGCCGAGCTCCAGTCATTCACCTGTGCCTTGTCAATCACTTCGTTAATCATCTTGTTAGTCCCTGTGTTCTCATTCAGTCTTGGTCCGTTCTCGGCAATGTTAGCGTGTGTTGTATCTCCTGAGTTTGGAATCATTAAAGAGTATCTCAACGTATTTCCTAGTCCGAGTCGTCTCCTTTGATCTGTGCCTACACGTATTGTGACAATAACAGTTACTAAGCAGTTTTTATAACAACAAGGCCATGTAAGACAAAGTAATGTTTAACCATTTACTGCATTTTAAATGACGAAAGTATAATTATATTAATTTTTATCTTTTGTGGCAAGTAAACACAGTAATGTGTTTTAAGTGATTTAAACTGTAAACAGAAAGTACAATGGGTCCGTTCAGTCACTCTGAAACTGACAGCATCCAAATTTACCTGCTGTTGTTATTAATGTTTAATCCTGACTCTTCTCCATTAATGTTATTAATGTTTATCAAAAAAGACTATATGTATTGTTTTGTACGTGGTTACTTTATACATTTTATGTAGTATTTCTTGTTTAAGAAATATAATTACTCATATCTTGATATATTTTTTTGATCGCCCATTTCTTTTCTTTTTTTTTCTTTTTTATTATTGCAAAACAAATAAACAAAACATTGTAGCTTATACAAGGTAAAAGATCAATTAAATATATACACATACAAAAGAAAGAAAGACGTAAACGGAACACACATAAAAAAAAAGTAAAGAAAACAGCTAAATATAAATATAATGATGCAGGTACATTGGTAAGTTTTAAGCAATGGGATATTTTAGTGATATAGATAGAGGCAATTTGAGAGATTCATAGTAATTGTAATAGAGTTGTAATAGAAGTAGTATTCATACTAATAATAATAATTATCACAAAAATAATAGTAATAGTAGGCAACATAATCAACATTCATGGTAATAATAGTAGGAGTAGTGTTAGCACTGCAATTTATAATAATAATAATAATAGTAATAATACATATATATCTGTCAATACAATTATTGTAGATATACACTATTCTCTAGGCCTGGGAGCCACTCTACCACTGCCAGTGAGCACAACCAACAGACCCCCCCGACATAGACCCCCCACCGCCAGTGACACCCAACCCCAACAGTTAAGCGTCAATGTTTTCCTCCACAAAGTAAGCTAGGGCAACATAACAGGTACCTCCAAACCAAGCTTACCTAGTCTGGGTGTGACCTGACAGGACATACGTCAAGTTTGGTTGCCCCTTTGTTTTTTTTGTTTTTTGTAATCTGTGGCTTGGACCCTAGTGTGCACCGGTTAGCTCCCCAGCCAGAGACACCACATTCAGCCCAGATATCTCTCCAACATATTTATTTTGGATGACAGAAGGGATTGGGGGCATAGGCGCTAAAAAAGGGGGGGCCAGTCAACCCAAAAAAACATGTTCCTGACCATGCCGACAGGGCGTGCCAGTCGCACCCACCGACAGCACCTAGAACAGTCACCTGATTCAGATCATTTATCTTTAATAGAAATATAAATGGTTTTATAATATTAATTGTAATGCCACCATACTACCACCAAAAAAAACAAAACAAAAACCAGCAATAATATGCAGCTTTTACATGAAAAATGAAGAGTATAACTTATAGATCATACATATATATGCACACATGAATGATTTATTTAATAACACTCAGGACTTATTTATTATTATAGAAATAGTTTGTGCATATTGAACTTCCTTATTATTAATCCATTCTATATACCAAAGATTTTAGGTTTTAGTTGAGGCATCAAATCCCAAGCTAGTCTTAATCAATATTTAAGGATGAAAGCAGTGGACTGAAAATATTATTAAATTTGTATAGTTGGTTTTTAATTGCTGATGTTTGTTTCTCTTTAATAATATGATCCCTTATTAGATGTAGCCATTGTGTAATTGATATTTGGTATTTATTTTTCCAATTGAGAAGTTTTGTTTTTTTGGCGATAGCTAGAGATATGAGCAGAGGTTTTGAGTGTTCAAAGGGGGGGTTAATTTGAGATGTATCACCTAAAAGACATAATAATGGGAGTGCATTGATTGTAATTTTAAAGAAATCTGATAGTTTATTAGTGACATGTTTTGTACGTGGTTACTTTATACATTTTATGTAGTATTTCTTGTTTAAGAAATATAATTACTCGTATCTTGATATAATTTTTTGATCGCCCATTTCTAAGTGTAGGCAATTAACTGCTTTGAGCATTTTGAGATGGCCAATTCCTTTTTCATTCTAAACATACAAAACAAAAATGCTCTTAGGTTAAGTATATTAACCTGTAGCTTAACTGTGAGCTATGTCTTCATCAGGCTTGTGGCACAATTCAGATTTTGAATTGAATTTGAATTTATGTCAAAAGCAGGATCTAGAATTACAATTCGAATTTGAATTAAAGCAGAATTGCAATTCAATAAAAATTCAAAAAAATTCATATACATATTTTAAGTGAAGTGTTTAACAATGGGGCTTTACAGTATGTCAGATATGATTGCATTATGCACTTTGTGTTATTTGATTACTTTGAAATGAAAATAACATTGGAACAAATCTAGTTAAACAACATTGAAGATGTAATTTATTTCAAGAATTTGATCATAATCTATATTTTAGAACTAAATGTATGCAGGGTTGAGGAGTGACTAGTAATGTGTAATGTAATTATATTATTAAATTACAAAATTAATGTAATTGTATTTATTTGTATTACTGAGGTAAAATGTGTAATTCAATTAGTTACTAATCAAATTAAAATGAAATTGCTTTGCATTGTTAAAGAAATCCAAATAAAGTAATCCAAGCCACATTTATAATGGGTAACTTACAGTATAACAGTTAAGAAATTAGATTTCCAAAGTAATTGCTTAACTGTTATAAGTTACCCATTATAAACGTGGCTTGGATTACTTTATTTGGATTTCTCAATGCAAAGCAATTTCATTTTAATTTGATTAGTAACTAATTGAATTACACATTTTACCCCAGTAATACCTTCCTAACACTGAATGCATGTGAGATTCAGCACATTCTTTCTGTTGTGTGACTTTGTTGAATTTCTTTGAATTGCCATGAATTTAATTCCACTTCCTGTCATTCCAATTCTAATTCACCTTCATATGAGGCGGAGTCAATTCTGAAATTATGAATTTTGCACAAGCCTGGTCTTCATGCTATTTTAAAATAGGATCTTATGACTTTGATCAATTAATTTTTTGTTCAGATGATGATCTGTTTTACATCCGCAACAAGATGTCCCAAAGATGTAAAGTTGTGTGCAGTGCAGAGGAGGCTGACGCACTATTTAAAGAGTTCCATCTTAGTGACATAGGTGCACATGCTGGACAGCTCAAAACAAGAGATGCCATTTCTCAGCGCTTCTACTGGCCTGGCATGTCAGCAGACATAGAGAAATGGGTAGGCTTATTAGAACTTACATTTATAAAAAATTGTTTTATCATACAGCAATGTATAATTTACAATCAATTCATATACATTTCCAGGTATCCGAGTGTTCAGTCTGCCAGAAAAACAAGAAGGCCATAAAGGTCGAGTCAGTATACACACCAATTAAGGTACCAACTCCAAATGTATACCCCCCCCCCCCCCCCCCCTCCCAAAAAAGTATTTTACAAATATAGAAATATTAATGTGTTCATTCTCTACATTAGTATAAGCCCCGTCTCTGAAAACCACGCCTATATGTATTGTGAAGTGCTATAAATTTGTTTTTGAACTGTTTTTTGTTCTTGTCCGTTGACAGACCAAATGTCCATTTGAACTGGTCGGAATAGACCTTATAGGTAAATTGGTGAAGACTGACCACCAAAATCAATACATATGCGTTGTTATTGATTACTGCACCAAATGGGCACAGGCTTATCCTCTAACCAACAAGTCAGCTGAAGAAGTCACAAAGTGCATTTTAAAATTTATTTATCAGTTTGAGGTGCCAAAAAGAATTCTCACTGATCAGGGCAGAGAATTTGTTAACACAGTAAGTATTTTCATTTTCAACTACACAAATGCTTGCTGTTCTTCCCTTTTTTTAAACATTACAAAATATTATTTCACATAAACCCTGTAGATCAACACTAAGGTCTGTGAAGTGCTGGGCATAAAGAGAAGCCTCTGTGCCCCGTACCACCCTCAGACCAACGGATTGGTGGAGAGGCTCAACGGCACCATACAGAGGTGAAAAGTGCATCCACTACAGTACACATTTACACTGCTCAGCCACAGCAAGAACCCCCCTGACAGGTCAAGTGAATAACACTGATTATATTATAAGGTGTCGCAGCTAAACAGAAAAGGAAACACAGGTATTGTTGAGTATGAACTTTATTACACAGGTAGAGGATAAAATGAACAGCAGACAGTCACACTTAACTCTTAACTTATATTTTCCAGGAGATGAAAAAGCACACAGATGAGGAACTTCAGTCCAAGGATGTGTGTAGCAGGAAAAAGCAACATTGTCTTTATATTTCTCTTCATTGATTTTTTTAGAGTTCTTGCCAAGCTGGTCGAGGATAAACCCAATACCTGGGACCAATATTTGGATGCTGCCATGTTTGGGCTACGGACAAAAAAACAGCTAACAACACAGTTCTCCCCATTTTACTTGATGTTTGGGAGAGAAGCACGCTACCCATCCGAGGTCCCAAAACAATATCAGGTGATTTTGTGTAAATATTCTGGATTACACGATTGTATTATGTAATTATGCAGTATAGATCAATTATTTATTAATAACATTTTTACACAGCTGGATGTTTCCTTCGAACATGAAAACAATGACGAAGTGGTGGCCATAGACATTGAACGGCATAAAAAAATTATGGACATTGTTCAAGAAAATGTCGAAAAAACACACGCTAGAACAAGGAGAAGGCTATCCCAAAAGGACCACAGCCAAAGCCTTTCAGTGGGAGCCATGGTGTGGAGAAAGAATGTCCGGAGTGAACAGCGGAAAGGAGGAAAACTTGACGCAGAATATTTTGGTCCCTTTATGGTGACTAAAATAGAAGGGAAAAGTATTGATCTTGTGGATTCAGAGGGTCGA
The DNA here is from genome assembly GCA_031834385.1 of Semotilus atromaculatus. NCBI lineage: Eukaryota > Metazoa > Chordata > Actinopteri > Cypriniformes > Leuciscidae > Semotilus > Semotilus atromaculatus. The sequence continues at coordinate 132,242 of JAULUF010000026.1, read as the reverse complement.
ACCACTCACAAGGTCAACATTGACCACCTCAAGCACCATCATGAGGAGACCCCAAGGATACCTCAAAATTTGAGGAAGCATCAACAACTTTCCCCCTCTCCTCCAGCTGTTGTCCATTCTCCTCCGCCAGCTGCTCACTCCTCTCCTCCTCCAGCTACTCACTCCTCTCCTCCTCCAGCTACTCACTCCTCTCCTCCTCCAGCTACTCACTCCTCTCCTCCTCCAGCTACTCACTCCTCTCCTCCTCCAGCTACTCACTCCTCTCCTCCTCCAGCTACTCACTCCTCTCCTCCTCCAGCTACTCACTCCTCTCCTCCTCCAGCTACTCACTCCTCTCCTCCTCTAGCTGCTCACTCCTCTCCTTCATCTGCTGACTCCTCTCCTCTTCCAGCTGTTCTCTCTTCTCCTCCTCCACCTGTTCTATCTTCTCCTCTTTCAGCTGCTCACTCCTCTCCTTCATCTGCTGACTCTTCTCCTCTTCCAGCTGTTCTCTCTTCTCCTCCTCCACCTGTTCTATCTTCTCCTCTTTCAGCTGCTCACTCCTCTCCTTCATCTGCTGACTCCTCTCCTCTTCCAGCTGTTCTCTCTTCTCCTCCTCCACCTGTTCTATCTTCTCCTCTTTCAGCTGCTCACTCCTCTCCTTCATCTGCTGACTCTTCTCCTCTTCCAGGTATTCTCTCTTCTCCTCCTCCACCTGTTCTATCCTCTCCTCCTCCACCTGTTCTATCTTTTCCTCCTCCAGCTGTTCTCTCCCCTACTTCAGCTGCAGTCTTGCCTCCTCTACCAGCTGAACAATCATGTTCTGATGTTCTGAATCATGAAAAATGTACGTAAATTTGATAAACAAACTACATTTCCTACATTCTTGTTTCTATTTAGACTTTTAATAATCTATAGTTTTAGTTAACATTGTAATTAATTCAATTTAATATTTGATACATTTTTGTTTACATTCAGAGATATATTTCATATACTAAAAATAACTAATGCTGTTGTGCATTCACAATAGTTATTTCAATTACTATTTTTACCTCATACATAGGCATAAGGGATGCCTGGGGAGGCAAAAAAGCACATGTTCTGCTGTCGCGAATGGGGCCCTACAAAATATTTTACTGGGACATTTTGAGGACAGCCCCAAATGGAGAGCTTGAAAGCGAGGTGAGCTTAGTTGAATTACTGACTTGTCTACTTGGATTGTATATAATTTATCCAAGGTAATGCTACATACTCTTACTCATTTATCTGTCTCACAGGTAATAAATGCATACATAGCCCAGGCAGTCAAAAAAAACAACCAAATAAGAGACGAAAAGGCTCTTCAAATTGACTCCTTTGAAATGACCAGAATATGGGAGAGAAAAAACTCACGACTGAAAGTATGCACAGGAAAATCTTTTTTGTAGGGCCTTTTGGTTACACTTTATTTTAAGGTGTCCTTGTTACAGTGTAATTATATATTTAAGTACAGAGTAATATTAAGTAACTACATGTACTTACTATAGGGATAGGGTAGGATTAGGGTTTGGTTGAGGGTTAGTTGCATGTAATTATGCATAATTACTACAGTAAGTACATGTAACATATGTAACAATGACACCGTAAAATAAAGTGTTACCGGCCTTTTTAAGTGGATTGTAATTTAATAGAATTAATTAACTGATTTTGTAAATAATTATCTGTTTTAGTGTGATCCAATAAAATACAAAGTGATTTTGGGAGCCGTCCATGAGCCGGGTCACTGGATGTTGGCTGTAAGGACCTTGCTCTGTGCATTGCTGACATTTGTTGAGAGCCACAATATTACCAATAGCTGTACAACATGACTATATTGATACTATACAATAATATATTGTAATATAATAATCTACTAATCTACAGGCAATCTTTCCGGCTGAAAAAAGGAGCCTTGTGCTGGATCCCCTGGGGAATGATGCATGCAAAATAAAACAGTGTTTGGAGTCCACAAGGTAATTGTTGTGTCCACATATGCAAGTTGTTCCCTTCTAATTACAAAACTAAAATATGTGTAAATATGTTGGCATAATTTTACCTTTGTCTTGCCTTTTCAGGGCCTTTCTCAGAAAACGAGGCTGCAACGTTTCAAAGTGGACAGCCAGCACAGCTCCACACAGTTCACAATTGGATGGAACGTCATGTGGGGTATTTGTTCTGAAAGTAAGTTTTTTTTTTTATCATGCTGTGTCCACTTTATTATACTGGTGTCTACATCATTATAACAGTAAAGTATTTTAAAACAATAGTATGCTGGTTTATATAGTACTTATGTATTTATTTACTATGCACTAACAAATCAGTTATAAGCATGTGTCATATTAGTATGCAGAGAAAATTCTGGCAGGGGAGCCTCTGACGTTTGCAAACAAGGCGTCAGCAGTGAACAACTTCAGGAAAAAGATCGCCATGACCCTGCTGGATGAAAGTGGTATGTTTGTTTAATTATGTACTTTTGATTAATAATTAATCTTCTATGTGAAGGGCTGCACAATAGAGGTGCACAAAATATCACTTGTAAGTCTTTAATTCAAGAACTCTCAATACAAAAATTTTAGAAAATTGAAGACAAAGAACAGAACAAGTAGTATAAATACAAAGGAGATTATAACAGAGACAACAGGTGAATGGGATAACTAATCAGACACAATGGGAAAACTGGATCAAAAGACAGGCACTAAACTAAAACAAAATAAAACATAACCCTAACACCAGTCAAATTTAGAGCTCAACACATCAATGACAGCTTTTACTGTAACTTGTGCTGGCAAATGACCATGGTATAAGGAGAAAAATCCAAGGTTAGCTGTTCATTAAACTCCTCTGAGCCTATTTGCCTCTGTGGTGCAATAAAATAGTTTAATGAGCTAGTGGATTATCCCTTACATACAATATGTTATTTAAACGATTAACACATTTATTGACAAGTTAAATTTCTTTTCAATGGTGACCAGATGACCTTACTGATTTGTGCCGCAATTGTGGGGAGAATAATGTGGAGGAGAAGGGCAAGACAACACCTTGGGTAAGAAGCTATTTTTTTAAATAAAGAAATCCACCTTAGGGCTCTGATCATTGTGGACATGGCCTGTCTTTGCTAGAGTAGGAAATATGTGCATCACGGGTATATGTAACTCATATTCACCCTGAAAATGCTAATTATTATCTTTGTTGATACAGATCCAGTGTGATGTCTGTGCCCGTTGGTTCCACATGAAATGTGTTGGGGAGCCCGACCCCAAGAAATCCTACTGCTGTGCAGCATGCATTTAAAATATATTTGCTTTTTTTGTTTGTTTTGTTTTTTTTGCTTAGTTCGTCAAATTTGTAAATAGTTCATGTTTGAAATCAATGTTTCTAATGTTTTAAAATATTTTAATTATTAAAACATTTCATTATAAAATATTGCAATGGTTTTATTTAAAACACTTCCTGTCCAAAAGAAAAAATAAGTGGCAAAAAAATAACATCACATTCATTATGAGTGAAATAGAGGAGGGTAACAGAATTCTGTGACCTTTAAAATAGCCTTATCATATTTGGTGACCCTACTGTATATCTGCTTCTGTTCATGTCAGTCCAAAATGATTTCTACTGTTGGAAGCTGAAGAGTTCACACATCACCAGAGTGAATTTGGAGTGTGTCACATTCATTATGAGTGAAATAGAGGAGGGTAACAGAATTCGGTGACCTTTAAAATAGCCTTATCATATTTGGTGACCCTACTGTATATCTGCTTCTGTTCATGTCAGTCCAAAATGATTTCTACTGTTGGAAGCTGAAGAGTTCACACATCACCAGAGTGAATTTGGAGTGTGTCGCATTCATTATGAGTGAAATAGAGGAGGGTAACAGAATTCTGTGACCTTTAAAATAGCCTTATCATATTTGGTGACCCTACTGTATATCTGCTTCTGTTCATGTCAGTCCAAAATGATTTCTACAGTAAGAAGCTGAAGAGTTCACACATCATCAGAGTGAATTTGGAGTGTGTCGCATTCATTATGAGTGAAATAGAGGAGGGTAACAGAATTCTGTGACCTTTAAAATAGCCTTATCATATTTGGTGACCCTACTGTATATCTGCTTCTGTTCATGTCAGCCCAAAATGATTTCTACTGTAAGAAGCTGAAGAGTTCAGACATCATCAGAGTGAATTTGGAGTGTGTCACATTCATTATGAGTGAAATAGAGGAGGGTAACAGAATTCGGTGACCTTTAAAATAGCCTTATCATATTTGGTGACCCTACTGTATATCTGCTTCTGTTCATGTCAGCCCAAAATGATTTCTACTGTAAGAAGCTGAAGAGTTCAGACATCATCAGAGTGAATTTGGAGTGTGTCACATTCATTATGAGTGAAATAGAGGAGGGTAACAGAATTTGGTGACCTTTAAAATAGCCTTATCATATTTGGTGACCCTACTGTATATCTGCTTCTGTTCATGTCAGTCCAAAATGATTTCTACTGTAAGAAGCTGAAGAGTTCAGACATCATCAGAGTGAATTTGGAGTGTGTCACATTCATTATGAGTGAAATAGAGGAGGGTAACAGAATTCGGTGACCTTTAAAATAGCCTTATCATATTTGGTGACCCTACTGTATATCTGCTTCTGTTCATGTCAGCCCAAAATGATTTCTACTGTAAGAAGCTGAAGAGTTCAGACATCATCAGAGTGAATTTGGAGTGTGTCACATTCATTATGAGTGAAATAGAGGAGGGTAACAGAATTCGGTGACCTTTAAAATAGCCTTATCATATTTGGTGACCCTACTGTATATCTGCTTCTGTTCATGTCAGTCCAAAATGATTTCTACTGTAAGAAGCTGAAGAGTTCAGACATCACCAGAGTGAATTTGGAGAACATCACATTCATTCTGGGTTAAATAGAGAAATAGAGGAGGGTAACAGAATTCGGTGACCTTTAAAATAGCCTTATCATATTTGGTGACCCTATACTGTATGTCTGTAACTGTTCATGTCAGTCCCAAAATGATTTCTACTGTAAGAAGCTGAGTTCAGCGGGAACCGATGCTTCTTCGTGGCAAGTTAAGTTTGATTAAACATCACAAAAAAAGCTCATTTACACATTCTGGGTGAAATAGAGGTGGGTAAAATAATTAATTCACTTTTAAACCAGTTTCTTTACAGCCATTCTGAGTGGAATTATTGCGTAATAATGTACAAAAAACAATATAGTGTCATTGTATTAGCCTTATGTTGGTTATTCGATAAATAAATATTACTCTGAATTGCAAAACTTGAGAAAAAAAAAACTTTCCTAAAAGCGCGCTCTCGTTAAACGTGCACAGTCGCCAGGGTCGTTCTCGGGCGAATATTTAATGAACAACCCACGTAGTAGGCTACTCAGTCAGAAAACGACCACATTGTGCTTAATCTGGGCATGCAAATAATAATTTATGGTGTGCATTTCTAAACAAACGTTTCGCAAAGTCCTTTTAGGCTCTGCTAGTTAGAAGTTACGCTGTTTCCGTAGATCACGCAGCACAGCGATAACCACGCCCTCTACGGTCACAGATAATGATGGTCACAGAATCTGGTGTAACACCGGCAGTAAAAAGGGTTAGCGCGAAGAAGCCGTTCATTTTCACCGAGCTGTGCATGTCTCCGGTATAATAAGGCTTGTTTGAGATGCGCCTTGCCTCGCCTGAATTGTAGTCGAGAGTAGGCGGCTGCTGTGAGGGGAGGAGTGAAAAAAGCGCAGGCAAGACGGACAGATCTCTCTTCTCGCAGTGGATCAGACACCTGCGTATGGCAAGCCGTTTTAACTTTTATTATTTTCCAGTGTATGAATTCTTGATATCAACAATTCAAGTTCCACTAGTTAAAATAATAGTTATTGATATCACGAATTAGATTTCTTCTAGTAACAATGGCAATTTTTGATATCAGAAATTACCTTTCCACTAGTAACAATGCTAATTCGATATCCACAATAAAATTCTCACTAGTTAAAATGATCATTGATATCAACAATTTAATTTCAACTAGTAAAAACTATAATTCTTGATATCTGTAATTGTATTTTCACTAGTGAAATGTCTCCATAGGCTGCCATTCAAAATCAGTTGTTGATATCAAGAATAGATTTCTTACTAGTTGAAATTCCAATTTCACATATCAGAAATACAATTCTTACTAGTAAAAACCTTTGTTCCTTCTAGTAAAAAAACCTTAGTAAAAATCAAGAATTCAATTGTTACTAGGTGAAAGGTCTATTCTTGATATCCACAATTGAATTGCTAGTGACAGTGTTAATTTCTGATATCATGAATGTGATTGTTACTAGTAAGAAAGCCATTTTAGATATCTGAAATAATATTGATATCAGAAATACATTTTCAGATATCAAAAATTAAAAATTTTACTAGTAGCAATTGAATTGTTAATATCAAGAATAGACATTTCAACTATTGACAATTTAATTATTGATATCAGGAATTCGCATTTTTACTAGTAACAATGTAATTATTGATATCAAAAAAGATATTTCTACTAGTAAAAAATCAATTCTTGATATCAACAATTGATTTTGAATGGCAGCCTATGGTGACATTTCACTAGTGAAAATACAATTACAGATATCAGCAATTAAATTGTTGATATCAAGAATTCATATCCTGGAAATGAATCAAAGTTAAAACGGCTTGCCATAGTCTATACTGCCTTCTAGGGGTGGATCCTCCACCTTATTCCTACGCCTCATGACGCTTTGGGTCTAACAACAGGTGTTGCACAACCGGTTTGTAAGGCGTGTACTTGGTGTAGTGTGTTGTTTCCGTCTAGGCTACAAGGACAGGAATCATGGCTAAGAAAGTTCGAGAAAGTTTTTTATCTTTAGCAGACGTATGTTTCATGGCCGGTTTAAACCGCTTTTTTCCGGTATATGAGCAGTTTTCTCAGTGATGCTACAATGTTAGCTATCCGTTCTGTTATTAATTGATCTGTTTTGCTCATGTTTTTACTTTGTGGACTGAACATTAGCAGAGCTAGCATCATGAGTCAAACGTTGAAGTCAAAATAGAACAACATGATAAATTATTTGTTTATGTATCCTGTATTTTTAGGATGTTATCTTATTAATTTCTACGCCATTTGTATGGGACGACAATAGGAGGACTCCTTTAACAGGCTAGTAGCAAAAACACCTGTTACATTACACTAGCCTATATGTTAGGCTACATACATAAAAAGTGAGCAACATCTTTTATTTATAGATATTTCTTATTTTCTAACCATAAAATGTGAATATATTGTATAGTATGTGCTATGAAATGATTATTATTATTAAGTATCTATTATTAAACAATTTTTTATTTAGAAACATTTGACTGTAAAGGCCATCCCCACAATTGCAAAAACATCACCTTACACAGCCTACAATTTAATTTACTTTTCTACCAAAGACAATTTATAGTTTTTAAAGAGATAGTTATCAAACATAAAATAAGGTATTTTGAAAAATGATGGTAAACTAAACAGTTGATGGGCCCCATTGACTTCCGTAGTATTTTCCCCCTCCATAGGCGACTCTGGAAGTCAGTGGAGCCCATCAACTGTTTGGTTACCATCATTCAGCAGAAGAAATTCATACACATTAGAACAACTTGAGGGTGAGTAAATGATGACAGAATATTACATTTTGGGTGACCTGTCCCTTTAGTTGGGAATCACTGGTATAGAGATGCATGTCCTGTGTAGTAAACTCATGGCCACATCACAACAAATGAAAGTTCACAGTTTAAAAGAAGCCAATCAACAGTATTACACAACATTTATTTTCCCACAAATGTTTGTTTATGCAATAAAGAATTCACGAACTAGTTACCAAGAGAATGAGTTAATTTTTATCCTGCAAAACAAGAATGGCAATCCATGTTGTGATAAGCAGCTCACTGTCATTAACACTAAAAATCATGTAAAAGATTCGGGAAATCAAGTAAATGGCAGAATATCAGCAGAATTTTCAGATGTTTAATGTGGACTAAATAGGCACAATGTTTTTTCACTGTTTTTCCACGGGAAATTCGAGCATGTCTTTGTGTCATTACGTCACTACATAAAGAAGGGCCGTTTCTCAATAGTAAGTACGCAAACTTCGGATTTGAGTTCTTGGTAGTTCGGACATGACAAGTTCGACTCAGGAGAACGAACTCCCGAGGACGAGAGGACGCAAGTCCAATAATTCTGCAAATGGAACAGCGGCGTTCTTGATACCGTCACTCAGCTCGCTCTGGCTACTCTGGTTATCACTTTATGTATATTTAGGCTACAATAAAACATATCATAAAACACCACTCTGCCTATTTTCATTTAAAAAATATGATGCATAAAAAACATTATAATATTGATAATTAAAACTGACATTTAGAAAAAAGAGACAGGGTTGTGTCATTTTATTACTTACAGTGAAGAGAATGTAGACAACATATTAAATATTTTATATTTATTATGTTGTCTACATTCTCTTCTATGTTTTAAATATATAAAATAAAATGACAACCCTTTTTGTTCAATGTCAGTTTTAATGACCAGTAATAGCTGTAATAAAATTATAAGTAGTCTAAAGGTATTTCTTATACGGCACCTGCTGGTCAAAACTCAGGACCGTTGCCCTTCAAATACTTCGATATGCAGATGAGAATGTGGCTTTAAGTGAAGAATGTAATATTTTGTTTCAGAGGCTGAGAAAGATGCCTGGAGGAAATTTGGCTGAAGGACAACATTTGGGTTAGAGTTGATGTCAAACTTTATCCAAACACCATTATATTAAATTGATACTTGAGTTGGGTCATGCATCAAAAAGGGGGATGGTAACAATTGCCAAATATGGTTTACTGAGGGGTTCACATTTGCTGAAAGCCATTGCACAGGTAGGACAATAAATGTTGGGAGGACACTGGGTTTAATGGGTAAAAGCCCTGCAAAAAGCCATTCTACAAAATAAATGTCTATAAGTGTGCCGAACACACTAATAACAAGGACTGTTTCAACAGGAAACGCCAGGGCAGATGCGGCAGCACAGCAGACAAAAGAAACTAAAAAAAAAACATTGAACTGCTCTCAGTCTCTATGCGCCCCTTCTATATCCAGAGAATTCACGCAGATTTTCGTAACTGTTGTTTACATTCACTCGAGGGCTAACAAAAGCACTGCCCTAAAACTAATCTGTAGCACTGTTCAGAAACTACAGGCAGAGTCCCCCGATGCCCCAAACCTAATTTTAGGTGAACAGTTTAATCACTGTTCATTGGATACAGTTCTAAAATGTTTTTAGAAATACGTGTCCTGCCCAACCAGAAACGGGAAGATTCTGTACAGTTTGCCTAGACTCAACAGAGGGGTCCAGGATGCAGCCGTAACAGTGCTCAACCTCATCCGTAAACATCTTGGGGGAGCAAAAGACATGCCAGACTACTGTTTGTGGACTTCTCGTCAGCCTTTAACACCAGTCAGACCATCTGGTTGAGAAGCTCTTGCATCAGTTCCAGCAATTAGGATTTTTAACTTTAAATTTACGTTGGGTGTTTTTTTGGCAGCCATTGCTATCAGTCCATTTTTTATAATTTTTTTGAACGGGGACTGAAAAGCATGCAGTGAAGGTGTAAAGTCATGGGGTGACTGGTGGGTAGATTTATGGTCTGTATTAATGAAAACCTGTGATTATTGTTCGTTGTTGAAAGGTTTTTAACTCCCATCTAGTGGTAACATCTGATTCTGTGGTCGATGTGTCACTTCCTGATGAAAGTCATAGAGACTTTAAAAATATTTGATCATAATAATTCAGGAAATATCTGTAAATAAGTATTTTTATGTAAAACGTTTAATGAAAATTTCGGTAAACATTTTATTTAAATTAGGATATTTTAACTTTAATGTTACGGGTTTTTTTCCTTTGGCAGCCGTTGCTGTTAGTCTGTTTTATTTCATTTTATTTTTTAGATTTAGGGCCTGTATTAGTGAAAAGCTGTGATTTAAATGTTCATTGTTGAAAGGTTTTTACCTAGCAGTAACATCTGATTCTGTGGTCGATGTGTCACTTCCTGATGAAAGTCATAGAGACTTTAAATCTTCACTGAATGTTCATGAGATCAGGTCGAGGTTCATCATCTACAACACAACTTATTATAATACCTGATAATTGTTCATAATGTCCATCATCAGCATCTGGGTTTTCATCGTGTTTTTCATCGGTGTGGAGGGTAGGATAAATCTTTTAAATATATTTTATTGATCCACATTGTTGAAGTGGATGTATTTAAAAGCATTTTCTGAAACTTCAACATTGTTTCAAGTTTCATTGGTTAGTCTGGAGAAACATTAAACTTCTTTTGTTTGTTTTATATATAGAAATATTGTCACTAGTTTCATGAAAAACTAAGTAGATCATTCTGTGGGTGTGGTCATGACAACGGCATAATGTAAATATAGAATTATGATAAAAGCATATAGGGAATGGGGATATGACCATTTCCTACCACAGTTTTTTTTAACGTTTCCTTTGTTGAACAATAAAGTTTCCTTTTTCTATTGCAAGCTTTAACAGCATATACAGTAAGGTTACAGCAGCATTATTATAGTTTTTAATTTAGTTTTTTTTTCTATTTTATTTTCAATATGACTTTTAGTTTAGGTTTGTTTGTTTTATATTTATAACTTAGTTATGATCACATATGTTTTTACATTGATTTAACTCAAATGGTCAAAATAAGTTAAACAATTTTGAAGTTAAAGTTAAACATGATTCAACTAATTTAAGTCAGTTTATTGTAATTTAAGTTGAAATGACTTAATCCAAGTTGCTTGTACTTAAAAATGTAAAGCAGCAACTTTTTTTTTACAGTGTCGAATTAAAATTTTAGAATTAATTGATATTATTTAAATAGTGTTAATGACTCTATAGTGTTAACTAGTGAAATTTGTCATGTGTATGTATATTTGGGTTCATTTTTGTTATTGTTTGTTTGTTTTTAGACTGCATAAAATGTTTCAACATAATTATGCACAGTAATTTTTTTTTTAACAAATATGTGAAATATTCATTATGCAACAATAACATTTCAAACCTCATTGTAACATGACCTCACTATATTGTATGTTTAATTTAGCAAGTATCCTCTTTTAAATATAAAGAAGCATTTATCATGTTTTATTTAATTTTGTGTATAATGCCTTTGTAAATGTAAAAATCTCTTTAAAGAAATCTAGAAATCAGTTATTATTACTTCCTGTTTATTTGCCACACTGAAAATCATGTGAAAAATGTCAGTTTAACAGGTAATCTGTTTATAGAACAAAATACTACATAGTATAGAAATAGAAAATATATCATGGTAGGATTGCTAAGTAGGAAGTATCAGGCGTTCCACCTTTTTGTGGGCATCGTTATGGGTTTTTAGGCTTTTATTTTATAGTAGCTTTAGTTTGTATCTAACCAGTTTTAAATTCTTTCCTCTTTAGTGACTGGCGAGTGGGATGAGTTAAAGATGGTGATGGAGGGAGATGTTCTCACTCTGCAAACAGGAGACGCCGAGCTTGAGAGTCTCAGTGAAGCAACATGGCTGTTAGAAAGGGGTGATGGAACTGTCCGTATCGCACAGATGTATCGCGGTCATGAGCCTTTTTATGAGGACAGACTGACCGGCAGAGTGAACATGGACCCGAAGACTGGAGCCCTGACCATCTGGAGCATCAGCGCCGGCGACTCTGGACTCTATGAAGTTTCTCTTCATAATGGATCCATACATACGAGAAGGTTCAAAGTTGATGTTTATGGTACGTTTTAGCTGCAGCTGGTACAAAAATAACAAAAACTCAATAAGGGTAAAGAATAGCTGTCAGTAAATGAGGGAATATCAGTTTGACACGATCACTCAAGGACATATTATGGTCCTGTACCAGTCTTTTTAGAAAAGCACTCGTCACACAACAAAATGTTTTTTCCGGAAGTAAGAAAGGAGGGGAAAGTAATTGTAATTCTGACATTATTCTTTAAATTTACTCTTGATTTTTTTTATTGTGAACCATGCATTGTAGCGTGTGATTAAATGCCCACAATGTAGGGTATTACATCACAAATATTAGAAAACAGAAATTGTAAGAAAAAAAGAAATACAGTAAATCAACACTTTGATTATAAAGCAGTGACAAAGAAGACTTGAGTGATAATCTGTTCAGAAGCCAATATAAGTGCTGACCTGGTTTCCAGGACAAAATATATTTTTCATTTCATTGTTTCATATTGTGCTAGCACTGGGCACATTCATGCATTCTTCACCTTCCAGCTTCTTTGGTTTCCCTGCAAATTTCTTTTTAAAGACAATGCCTTTGTGTCTTTTTAAAGGGGCTCTTTCTGTACCTACCATCAGGTCACTCAGTGTAAACCAAACTCAAGGTAAGTCCCCCACCTTCTCCTTTTTATTAATTTAGCAGATTACATAAATAGTTATGTAACATATGGACATAAGCTTCAAAATTATGCACTAAGCTCCATATCTGACCAGACGCTGTAAGCTTCAGAATATATATATTTTTTTTTTAAGATAAAAAGTATAATTTTTTTACTATCATCACATACATCGGTGTTTTAACCATATTTGTACAGTATGCCACATTCGACCTCTCCACACACATCATGTCCGCCACATTAGAACGGTAAACATGATGCTGTCACTAACAAATCAATTAATTTTCATGCTAAGTGTGAACGCTCCAAGCCACCAAGCTATAAGTTTCAAATGGGATAAAAACTTTTATACAGTATGTATTAATTAACTCAATATTGCATGTCTTTAAACTATGGTAACTTTTTAATGTTGTGTTAGCTAACGTCTTCGTCTTGTTGTATTGTGTTAGTTTAGCAATTATAATGTTTTGGTCTAAACAAAAAGTATTTAAAATTTGCTAGTTAACCATAACTATAGATGCAGTCAGCTTGCTCTTTTGATACAGCCACTAATGAGGACTCTATGTATAAATATCTATGGTTGTAACAGATAATAACCAATAAATAAGCACGGCTCTTTCATCCTCACTCTTATAGAAATCAGTTTGTTTGGCTCACTAATTCATTTTATGTACAATACAACTGGGAAGTCAGATTCATCTCAGTGGATCACCCAGACATCAACATAGTGTCGGCCCAGATCTGGGCAATTTGTTCATGCCAAAAAATGAACATAAATGCTTGTGTGGCATTTATATCAGTTTTGCAGTAAAACTTAAATTCTGCTTATGTATATATGTATTAATGTATTTAAATACAATACAAAATACTGCTGTGAAAAAGTATTTAATTACTATTAACTTAAAAAAAATCTAATTTTGTATTTGAAAAAACAAAAATACAAACAAAATTGACAATATTTTGAAGTGCGAGAGTATATGATGAAAGAGTAGCCAACGTAATCTGATCCAATTTTCTTTATTTTTTCTTGCCATTTCTTGCTAGCTTTAGAAACACGCAGTTAAAGCAGCCAGAGAAAAATTAAAATTAAAAAGTCACGGGTCAAGAGCCCAACTAAAGCAAACTCTTATCTCCATAATGGCGGCGACTTATTATTTGCTTTAAACTTTTTTTATTTGCAATAAAACAACCACATCTAAACCTCTGTTGATTCTAATTAAGAACGTTTGTATGAAAGAATAAAGTTAAACTGGATTGTGATTAGAGCTGCGGTCTGTTAGTGTTTAATGTTCTGTTGGGATTTTAAGTGTTTCTGTTGTCTGATTGTGTGTGTCACCGTTGTGAAGAGTAGAGCTGTGCTTCAGAAACACTGATGTTCTGCTGCATGTTGCTTTATTTAAAGGTAATAAGTGTGTAATAACTAACGCAGTGATGTCTATTAGCTCATGAGTGCTGTTGCTATAGCTCACAGTTAACTGCAATATAGATCTGCATTTTACAGAAAAATATTTGATCATAATAATTCAGGAAATATCTGTAAATAAGTATTTTTCTGTAAAACGTTTAATGAAAATTTCGGTAAACATTTGATTTAAATTAGGATATTTTAACTTAAATTTTACGTGTTTTTTTTCCCTTTGGCAGCCGTTGCTGTCAGTCCGTTTTATTTCATTTTTTTTTTTAGATTTATGGTCTGTATTAGTGAAAAGCTGTGATTAAATGTTCGTTGTTGAAAGGATTTTAACTCCCATCTAGCGGTAACATCTGATTCTGTGGTCGATGTGTCACTTCCTGATGAAAGTCATAGAGACTTTAAATCTTCACTGAATGTTAATGAAATCAGGTCGAGGTTCATCATCAAGAGCAACAACACAACTTATTATAATACCTGATAATTGTTCATAATGTCCATCATCAGCATCTGGGTTTTCATCATGTTTTTCATCGGTGTGGAGGGTAGGATAAATCTTTTAAATATATTTTATTGATCCACATTGTTTAAGTGGATGTATTTAAAAGCATTTTCTGAAACTTCAACATAGAAAGTTTCATTGGTTAGTCTGGAGAAACATTAAACTTAATGAGGATCAGAAATGATTATTTTTGGTTTTATATGTAGCAATTTTGTCACTAGTTTCATGAAAAACTAAATAGTTCATTCTGTGGGTGTGTATAGAATGAATATAGAGTTATGATAAAAGCATATGTAGAGGATGGTGATACGACCATTTCCTGCCACAGGTTTTTTTTACCTTCCTTTTGTTCTTTTTTGTATTGCAAGCTTTATCAGCAGTAAGTTTACAGCAGCGTTATTATAGTTTTTAATTTAGTTTTTTTTTCTAATTTATTTTCAATATGACTTTTTAGTTTAGGTTCGTAGTCGTATAGTGTTAATGATTCTATAGTGTTAAAACTATAGTGACATTTGTCATGTGTAATTAAGGCAGTGCATACATTTTTGTAATTATTTTTCATTTTTGTTATTGTTGGGTTGTTTTTAGGATACATAAATTGTTTCAACATAATTACGTACAGTCATTTTTTGAACAAATATGTTAAATATTCATTATGCAACAATAACATTTCAAACCTTAGTCACATGACCTCACTATTGTATGTTTAATTTAGCAAGTATCATCTTTTAAATATAAAGAAGCATCTACCATTTATATAAATATAACATTTATAATGTAATTTTGTGTATAATACTTTTTTATGTGTAAAAATCTCTTTAAAGAAATCTAGAAATCAGTTGTTATTACTTCCTGTTTATTTGCCACACTGAAAATCATATGAAAAATGTCAGTTTAACAGGTAATCTGTGTTTTCAGATGTAATGACTGTAATAGGAAGTATCAGGCGTTCCACCTTTTTGTGGGTAGGGGTTTTTAGGCTTTTATTTTATAGTAGCTTTAGTTTGTATCTAACCAGTTTTAAATTCTTTCCTCTTTAGTGACTGGCGAGTGGGATGAGTTAAAGATGGTGATGGAGGGAGATGTTCTCACTCTGCAAACAGGAGACGCCGAGCTTGAGAGTCTCAGTGAAGCAACATGGCTGTTAGAAAGGGGTGATGGAACTGTCCGTATCGCACAGATGTATCGCGGTCATGAGCCTTTTTATGAGGACAGACTGACCGGCAGAGTGAACATGGACCCGAAGACTGGAGCCCTGACCATCTGGAGCATCAGCGCCGGCGACTCTGGACTCTATGAAGTTTCTCTCCATAATGGATCCATACATACGAGAAGGTTCAAAGTTGATGTTTATGGTACGTTTTAGCTGCAGCTGGTACAAAAATAACAAAAACTCAATAAGGGTAAGGAATAGATGTCAGTAAATGAGGGAATATCTGTTTGACACGATCACTTAAGGGATAGTTCACCCAAAATTTTTTATTCTGTCAGTAATTACTCGCCTTCATGTTGTTCTCACCCTGTAAGACTTTCATTCATCTTCTGAACACAAATTGAAATCTGAGAGATGGATTAAATCCTCTGAGTAAGTTCACGTAAAAGCGCTGCGCTTCTGGGTTGTACGTCAGCACAGGCTCACTATTGGCCGACGCTGGTCATGTGTGTGATGCGTAATTCTGACGTACAACACAGAAGCGTTACGCTGTTACACTACGTGAACAAACTCGAGGCACACACAGAAGAAAATGAATAGTTGAATAAAGTCATTATTTTTGTGTTTTTTTGCGCACAAAAAGTATTTTCGTCGCTTGATTAACTTAAGGTTGAGCCACTGTAGTCACTTGGAATATTTTAAACATTGTCTTTACTAACTTTCTGGGCCGGCAAGTTCCAATAACATTAGAAGCCTATGGAGGAGTGATCCAGCTCTCAGATTTAATCAAAAATATCTTAATGTGTGTTCTGCATTACGGGTTGGAACAACACGAGGGCGAGTAATTACTGACAGAATTTTAATTTTTGGGTGAACTAACCGTTTAAGGACATATTATGGTCCTGTACCAGTCTTTATAGAAACGCCCTCGTCACACAACAAAATGTTTTTTCCAGACGTAAAAAATAAGTGAAAAGTATTTGTAATGCTGACTTTATTCTTTATTCCCTTTTGAGTTTTTTTAATTGTGAACCATGCATGTAGCATGTGATTAAAATGCTAATTATATTTTTCATTTATTGTTTCATATTGTACTAGCAGCAACTGGGCACATTCATGCATTCTTCACCTTCCACCTTCTTTGATTGATTTCCCTGCAAATTCCAATTTAAAGACAATGCCTTTGTGTCTTTTTTAAAGGGGCTCTTTCTGTACCTACCATCAGGTCACTCAGTGTAAACCAAACTCAAGGTAAGTCCCCCTCCTTCTCCTTTTTATTAATTTAGCAGATTACATAAATAGTTATGTAACATATATGGACATAAGATTCAAAATGATGCTCTACAAAACAGCTCCATATCTGACCAGCCGTTGTAAGCTACAGAATAAAAACAGGAAAAAAGATAAAAAGTACAATAGTGATATTTTTACTATCATCACATGCATTGCTGTTTTAACCATGTGTATATGTACAGTATGCCACATTCGACGTCTCCAGACACATCAACATGTCTGCCATGCTCATTTTCATGCTACATGTGAACGCTTTATCTTTTTATACAGTATGTATTAATTAACTCAATATTGCAGGTCTTTAAACTATGGTAACTTTTTAATGTTGTGTTAGCTAACGTTTTTGTCTTGTTGTATTGTGTTAGTTTAACAATTATAATGTTTTGGTCTAAACAATTTGCAAGTGAACCATAACTACAATGCAGACGCAGTCAACTTGCTCTTCTTTCATCCTCACTCTTATAGAAATCAGTTTGTTTGGCTCACTGATTCATTTTATGTACAATACAACTGGGAAGTCAGATTCATTTCAGTGGATTATTATTATCCGTTACATTTATATAGCGCTTTATCTGGGACCTCAAAGCGCTTTACAAGGAAGGGGGGAATCTCCTCGACCAGCGCAGTCTCATCCCAAGACGTCATATGCCTGACGCTTTTGACCATACGTCAACATCCAACGTTTTAGGGTACCCTTTAACGTCAGTATATGACGCTATCTAATCCTAACCCTACCCCAGACCTAAACCGACCCGCGTCATCTAACTGACGCTAAAGGTAAAGCGTCAGACATATGACGCCCTAGGATCGTCATCTAACTGACGTTAAAGGGTACCCTAAAACGTCGGATGTTGACGTATGGTCAAAAGCGTCAGACATATGACGTCTTGGGATGAGACTGTGTTACCTCAACCACCACCAATGTGCAGCATCACCTGATGATGCGACGGCAGCCATATTGGGCCAGTACGCCCACCACACACCAGCTTACTGGAGGAGAGGAGACAGAAGGTGTTTCTCAATGTCAAGGATACTTCCTTGGCAGGACGCGTCCTGCCAAGTCATTTCCTTCAGAGGCTAGGCGAGGCTCCTCTTTAGCATTCGGAGAACACGTAAATGGAACAGGCTAGCAAGTGCACGTCCTTATGTCAGTGAAAAGGTCCGCTTTTTGTAGAGCTTGGAATACCTAATCACAAAACATTGTAAATAAGGGTGAAGATATTGTTCAATACATTGTTTTAGGCTTCACATGCTAGTTATTTGTTACCAAGTTTTTTTTTCTCTATTGTAGTCTAAAGAACAAGGTTTAAAAAAATGGATATACAGTTTATATATTAAATATAAATTTGACCGGACGTTTATATTAAATAAATCATGACCGGACGTTTTATATTAAATAATAAAGCAAAGACAAAACCAGTTCAATTTAATTTACTTTATTTTTCGTATGAATGTCTCCGTTTTGTTCCTTGGTCCCTGATAAAAAAGACGAGAAAGCTATGAATAACGCTGTGAATGGTATAATATTAACGTTAAATTACTTTGTACAATTAACTAATTATTTATAAAAGGAATACCGGTGACGGCAACCAAGCTAACAATTGTTAAAATTACAGGTCCGGTTCAGCCATCAATAACGTAATTTGTATATTTGTATAATTTGTAATATCAATATGATAGTAAATCTACTGGCATTTAAACGTTAAACTTTACTTATATGACGGTTATAACAAATGTATGGTAAATTTATTTACATTTGAAAGCATATGCTCAAACTCAGCTAACGTCTTTTATTTTTTGAACAAGATAGCAAAGCTGCGCGCAAAGGATTGTGGGCGATTTGAGAGCGCGAAGGCTACACATATGCATCCTTTCCTGTGTATGGGATATTTTCCGAATGAAGGACTCAGTCCTTGGTTGAAATTCTGAGGATCCTCGACATTGGAACAGTCCTTCGACGGATGTCGATGACGTAGCATCCTCGAAACTCCGGCTTCCGAGGATCCTTCCTTGACATTGAGAAACGGCTCTGGTTTTCTCAGGAGTCTCCCATCCAGGTACTAACCAGCTCAGCCCTGCTTAGCTTCAGTGGGACACCAGTCTTGGGCTACAGGGAGATATGGCTGCTGGTTAGGGTTAGTTAGGATCAATAAGATTGGATTCCTAATTGGATCACCCAGACAGCAACATAGTGTCGGCCCAGATCTGGGCAATTTGTTCAGACAATTTGTTTTGTTCCAAAAAAGGAACATAAATGCTTGTGTGGCATTATGCATTTTTGCAGTAAAACTTAAATTCTGCTGTTCTTCACTGTGTTGCTGACAGTCATATAGTTCAGGTTAAATGTACAACCCCTGAGGCTGCTAAATAAACCAACAACAAACATATTTTTACACTTTTAATTACAATACCACAGTGAAAGCACTGTCATCAAAGGACAAAACAAAGACCATATCAAACAAAAGAAATGGCACCCAACTACCCTAGAAGCTGACAGTAAACCATGAACATTAAACACCAGGTACACCACAGGCAGGAATCCAAGAAAACTACATAGAGTAGCAGCAATACCACACTTAAACACAACAGGTTCATCCAAATCCATTTCAACCACAGGAATTGTCAACCCCCCTTATTATTCCTTTATCTAGGGATGAGTAATGACTCAAAGTAGCAATGGAGAGAAAACTGATGCTGTTGAACACTGACCCCTGAATCACAGCTGAAAGAGCCTGTAAAGGTTTTCTCAAAAATGTTCAGAATTAATCTCATAACAGATTTCCTCTAGGTACATCAATGCGGCCACAGAAGATCTGCTCTGCTCTCTGCTCTGTGAGGAATGATCGAGACGTGTCCATCTCATGGTATAAAGGGAGTGAAATGATGAACCAGACCAGCAATCCTGATCTCAGCATCATCCTCAGTTTACCATTAGAGCTTCATTATAATGATTCAGAGATCTACAGCTGCACGACTGCAAATCCAGTGAGCAACAAGAGCGTCCGTCTTCACATGAAGGAGATCTGCACACGACATGAAGGTACATGGATTCGGCTTTCAGCCACAGTGACCTCTGTAGCTTCTGTTTTTCCACAAAGACATATGATGAGACAGAAGATGTTTATGAATAAGTCTCTTCTGTTTCAGATTGTCTGGATCATTGTGGCGGCACTGAGGCTCTGGTTCGACTGGTTCTGTCTGGTCTGGTGGGAATCGCCACTGTTGTATTTCTGGTTGATCATGTGAGGATCTGCTCAGAGAAGAGAAGAGCTCCACAATGACCTTGTCTTCTAGTGATAACCCTTACGGGAAAAAAAGTATACTTCAAGTTCATTTTATGAGGTTTACTTAATGTTCAAGTATATTTTTAAGTATACTTTATGTAGCAAGGAATGTCAATGTAGCCTACTATTACACTGGTAAGGGTACTGCTTGGAACTAAATTGGCAAAATGTACAGTTTTGTAACAGTAACAGTAGTAAACTTTAAGTGCACAACTAGTTCACATCTACGTTTCTCATTTGCACTGCATCTGTACTACAAGTAAACTTATAAGTATAATAGTAGATTACTTTTTTAATACTAGTAGTAAACAGAGATGGGCACAAATACATAAAGTATTTATTTACTTACTCATCAAATGTATTTAAATACAATACAAAATACTGCTGTGAAAAAAGTATTTAATTACTATTAACTTACTATTATTTTAAAAAAAAATTGTATTTGAAAATACAAAAATACAAACAAAATGTACAATAATTTGAAGTGCGAGAGCAGGCTAACAGTGGAGTTAGATACATGTCAGAGTATAAAATATCGGAATATCATCGTTTAGCGTAGATAGAACATGATTTTAACGTTGCCGCATAATAAAAGATTATTAAGGTCCTGTATGTGTTTATTCGTATTCATCATTCGGTGGCTCTGAATAGTCGAAACCGAAAATCGAACCTGATCCAAAAAAATGTATGAGAGATGAACGTTTCGGAGGCAGTGTGTAGGCCTACACGTGATTGACACAACATGAGGTCATATTCAATTTTAACGTGCGGAAATTTTGCACGAGAATTTCGGAGTGTGCAAGGACCTTTAGTGTGCACTGTGCAAGGAACTTTACGCGCGAGTTCGAATGTCGTGTGCATTGGAAAGGCGGCTTTACATTCATTTAAGAAACGACTGACTGTGCTTACGTGAATATTCTCCAAGGCGGGCATTTTTACATAATTTTGTGTGTATCTGGCAGTTCCCCGCATAGATGTAATA
Source organism: Semotilus atromaculatus (assembly GCA_031834385.1). Taxonomy (NCBI): domain Eukaryota; kingdom Metazoa; phylum Chordata; class Actinopteri; order Cypriniformes; family Leuciscidae; genus Semotilus; species Semotilus atromaculatus. The sequence continues at coordinate 111,172 of JAULUF010000026.1, read as the reverse complement.
TAGAGCTAGACGCCCTATCTCGGCAAAGGAGATGTACTCAATAACACAGATTTAGACAGATTTGTGAACAATATTTGAGAGAAATAGGCCTTTTGTGTACATAGAAAAAGTCTTAGATCTTTGAGTTCAGCTCATGAAAAATGGGGGCAAAAACAAAAGTGTTGTGTTTATAATTTTGTTCAGTGTATCTGTTCTCTTTATAAATGAATATTTTCATACAATGTAAGTTTATAAGACTGTATGTAAAACTATGTTGGGAAAAAAAGGTATTTAATAGGGTACTCAATCAAATGATTAGACACAATTACAAGCCAAGTATACTTAAAATACTTTTAAGTCTACTTATCTCGATCAAAAGATTGAGTACAAGAATAGACCAAATATACTTGTCAGTATAAGTCAAGCATAGTATACCTAAGTGCAATTTTAAGTATATTTGAGAAGGACATAAAGTATATTTCTGAGAAGTATATAACTGAAAGTATACTTTCTTATTTTTAGTTTAAAAGAAGTAGACTAATAGCACACTTGAATAAACTTCTTTTTCGTAAGGGACAAAATGTTGCAAGATATGTTGTCCAGCATGTTATTGCTTTGACAAGGAAGTTGATGTGCAGGGAGAAAGAGCTTTAAAGAACAACACTCTCCAAAATGCCATGAAAAGGGAATATTTGGAAAGGGATATACTGAAGAAAAAATGTGTATGACTCCTTGGTCTGTATGTTTGTTTGTGTCCTCTTATAGAAACGGAAACTCTTGCATAATCACCTATTCATTCACTAAGAGCAAAATTAAGAGAAATTTCCTATTGAGTATACATTAACAGAATTTTTAGGGGTTGATTTAAAGTGATAGTTGACTCATCATCATTTACTGACCCTCCCGTGGTTCCAAACCTGTATGACTTTCTTCTGCAGAACACACAAGGATATTTTGAGAAATTACTGTTTTTTTCTGTCCATACAATTGAAGTCAATAAGCACCCATGTTGTTTGGTTACCAATACCAGTTACCATGTTACCAATTGGGTGAACCGTACCTTTAAGATAAACAGTCTCTTCTGGTGGATAATGAATATACAATTAGATTTATTAATACATTGTCACATATTCCCTATTGTTTGAAGATGGGTGTGTGTATATATTGTTTTAGTCTGTTGCTGGTCATTGTCTTAACGGGCCTTTGTATTTTTTTGTTCATATTATATTCTTATCAAATGCTACAAATAGATCCTTTCCTTACCACTTTTTCTTTCTCTCCTCAACCATAATGTTATGCATAGTTTTCAAGGATAATTTGTAAATAATAACTTTTAAATATCTTTTCTGCCTTCCAGATAGACCTTTACATGGACATTCACATTTATTTGTGTAGTGTATTTATTTATTTCAAAGCAGCTTTACAGAAAATGCATGTGTCTACATTACAATTACAGGTGATTATGTAAATTACCAAGTTAGCTCACAATGTATTAATTGAAGAAAGAAACAATAAGCTCATTAAAGCGATTATTACGGTGTTGTGAACATAAAGATTACAATATATATAAAATTTTGTATTGGTGCATGTTGAATCAGAGTTTGCGTCATCAGACATAAAATATGAAAAAAAATAGTATTTAGTAGTTAATTATTTATAGCAAGTATTCTTTTTTTCTTTTACAAATAGTTTGATTATTAAAAATCATTGCTACCATTACTACTATCACCACCACTAGAAATACCATCATCATCATCAACATTTTTACCATTAGCAACACCATCATTATAATTATTTACATAATTATTTGTATTATTACTTTTAATCTCATCATCCTCATCATTACTATTACAATAATTTGTATTATTAGGTTAACAATTATCATCATCATCACCACCACCACCACCATTTTTACCATTAGCAACATCATCATTATTATAATTTACATTATTTGTATTACTAATAATCTCATCATCATCACTACAAAAATTATTATGTTTTATTTAGGTTCTTTAAATTGTATTAAAGAGAAACATAATCTGTGTGTATATAATGTGCTGTACAAAGAACCACCAATCCAGGTAACTGTGCAAAAAAAAAAAAACTTTATTCAGTACAAAAAAAGGGTATATAGGCAGGAGCGAAGCAAGACAAACACGTAAAGAATATAGATAATACATACAGTGGATATATACAGTATTTCTGTAAGATGGTCAATACCACAAAGAGGAAGACGTGGGTGGCGCCAAAGAAAAGAAAGTAACAAAACCAAACAAAGTCTAACTTTTAAATAACCTATATCCACAGTGTTAATTGGCCACCTTTAAGGGTCGTTGCTATATTAAATTTAAAGCTAGTCAGGAAGAGAGGGCAGACAAATAATCTTGGCTATAGGTTGGGTGTAAGTTTTGCCGTAAATCTGTATTTACGCAGATCTGACTCTCTTGTTCAACCCAGGAAAGACCTGAACAATTCTCCCTACAGGCCAAAGAGCACGGGGCAGTTGTTGGTCCACTATCATGACTGTGTCACCGACCTGCAGGTCAGCTTCTTCAGTCTTTCATTTCTGCCTGATCTGGAGGTTGGGTAGGTAGTGCAAAATAAAATGCCTCCAAAAGTGGTCAGCCAAAAGCTGGCTATGTCTCCATCTCTTATGGCTCAGAAATTCAGAGTCTTGGTAATGAGGCATCTCGCCCCCCATCAACAAGATGTTAGGAGTTACTGGATCTGGATCCGGAATGTCCGAAGAGGTGTAGCCAATGGGTTTGGAGTTGAGGATTCCTTCTATTTCTATGAAGACCGTTCTCAGCACTTCTTCTGTAACTTTTCTGGCTGCCGATGGTGACGTGAAGTGCAGCCTTTAGAGAACGAATTTCTCTCTCCCAGCATCCCCTGAAATGGGGTGAACTGGGTGGATTAAAGATGAATCTTATTTGTTGGCTGGTGAGTTGGGCTTGAAGCTCAGGATGAAGGGCGATGAATGACTCTTTTAGTTCCCTCTGTCTGACAGAAGCTCAAAGGGTTTACCACGTCTGGAGATGAATCGTCGTAAAGCCATCAAGAAGGAATCTGTGTCAATGCTGGTGAGTATGTCAATGTGGACTGCATGGGAAGTCATGCAAAAGATTTATTTTCATTCCTGCGTCCCACCTTTATAGTGTAAGGTCCAAAGCAATCCACACCTGTTGAGTAGAAGACCGGTTGATGGATCCTCAATCTGGCAGGTGGGAGGTCCGCCATTCTTGGTGGATGTGGTTGTCTCCGCCATCTCTGACACTCTAAACATTGTCGTTGGTGGTTTTTGACTGCAGCGCGTCCCCGTATCACCCAGTATTTCCTCCGAAGTTCAGCAAACACCCTATCTGGTCCTGGGTGATGTAGCCGATCATTATGGTCCTTGATTACCAGTTTGGTAGTCAGATGAGACGAGTCGAGGACAATAGGATGTATCGCATCTTCCTCTAGCTGGCTGATCTGACGGAGACGACCGCCAACGCGTATGAGTTTGGTGTCCTCATCAAATTCCGGGGCTAAGCATAGCAAGAGACTATTTTATGGCAAGGATTTACCTGCTCTGAGGAAGGACAGTTCGCCTGGAAATGAGTCAGTTTGGCTCTGACGAAGCACTGGAAGTTCAGCCTCTGCAGTCATCTGCTGTAGGGATATCAGTGGCCCCCCCGATGACATGCTGGATGTAAGCCTTCAGTAGCTCTGGAAGTGTATGGTATTCCTGTGGATCAGGAGTAGGTGGAGTGGAAATTGATAGACCAATTAAGATTGGCTTTCTTAGTTCACTGTCCTGATCAATGGTCGTAAATGGTGGCATCTCTGGCCAGTGGTCAGTTGTCTGTCTGAGGAATTTTGGTCCTTTATTCCATCTGCTTTCCTGGCCTATGTCACAGAGCAGTTTTCCTTTGGTGATGTCATCTGCGGGGTTCTCTTTTGATGGCACGTATCTCCAGATATCGGACTCCTTATCTGAGTTCCTGGATTTCTGCCACTCTGGTGCCTACGAACACTTTAAAACGACATGAGTGTGACAGCAGCCAGGTAAGGACAGTTGTGAAGTCAGACCACAGAGTAACACTGTGGATCAGCAAAGTTAGCTCTGTCTTCAGAACTTTTGCAAGTTGTGCACCTGTGAGTGCTGCACATAACTCTAACCGTGGAATGGGTTGCTGCTTTGTTGTTTCGAATGGAAGTACTTGCCATTCATACACGTCTGGTGCCTTGTCTCTCTGAAGATTTCTCCAAATGAATCTTAGTAGTGGTTTGTCCTCAGGCAAAAGGCGTACTTGGTGGAACATCCCACGAATGTCACTACTAATGGCGATGGAATGTTCTCGGAATCGCAGAAGAATTGACAGAAGAGAAGGACTGAGTGTTGGACCAGGGAGCAAGTACTCATTCAGGTTGTGGCCTTGGTAAGCAAACGAACAGTTGAAGACAACCCTTTTCTTCCCATTATGCTCCACCAAATGATGTGGAATGTACCAGCTCTCTTTGGAACAGTCCACCTGCTTAGGAGTGAGTTTCATGATGTAGCCAGCTTGCTGTAACCTGACTATCTCCTCTTGTATCTTGCCTGACTGTACGGAGAACCAAGTCCTCTGGCTGTCCCTTCAGATTCAACTTCTGCACAGCTTCATGTAGGATGATGGTCCGCTCTAACCCATCATCGAGAATAGCATATGCCTCCATGGATTTGTTGCCATTTTGCAGAACTTTAGCCACCTTCAGCAGAATTTTATTGTCACAGGTTGGACGATCCACATACAAGACTGGCCTTTAATCCAATTGACCCTTCGCAGGGAGCTTGATTGACAGGTGATCTGACCAATCATACTTCGCCATCCGCCATTTTGTCCAACAAAGCAGTCAGGAGAGTTTTTTGAACTTGAAAAACGAAATGTACAGACGCCTTTCCGCGGTTAAAACAACGTTCTTTCTTATGTTCATTAATGTTAGTTGATGCTATAAATGAACTAGAAGGAAGAGATGATAGGTTCACGAGCAGCTTTAACTGATGCTCTTCAGAGATCTGTCACGACACATTAAAGAGCCACAAAACGGTATTTATTGTTTACATTTCTTTTTTTTTTTTAAAGACCAAATTTGAAAGGTGAGACTTTGTTTAATATGTTTAACATCAAAAGTAACCGAAAAGTAACCTGGTCTGTCCTGTCTGTCAGTGTGTTGTCAGACTCCTCTCTGCTCCGCGATGTATTTTTCACTGTGTGAAAACATGTGGCGAGAGAGCGGCGTAGCTTGTCGGACATAGCGACAGTAACTAAGGGGGGCGGGTCTTTGCGAACGGTCAATTCACCTTCTGCTCTTTGTTGAGTAACTTAAAGTTCTCACAGCCGTTCAGGAAATGTCTGTTGTTGTCGCAGTATGGACAGATAGCAGCAGTTGGTTTGGGTGGATGCTGGGCTGGCCTTCGGTTTCTCTGTACCAAGGAGGTAGTGGGTTTGCGGGGCTTTCTAGAGTCTCTCCTCAGCTCCCTCCTCGGCACTGTCGAAACTCTAGACTGGCTGGTATAGTCAGTGTAGTCATCCTGAACTTGTAGCTTGTACTCAAGCCAGTTCGCAAAGTCCAATAATGTGGGGATAGTGACATGAAGAGGATGTGAGTACATCTTGACACTGGACCTGAGATCATGTGGCAGTTTGCTCATCAGTATGGCCTGGCCATACATTTTATTGAGGGCTCTCATGATGTTTATGAAAGGAAAGCTTGAGTTACTGTATGAGTCTGCCACAAGTACGGCTTCCTCCAACTTAAGATGGTCAGTGAGAATCTGATACTTGAATCGCTCTGTTGCATCCTCAGGCAAAATGTTCTCCAAAGCTATTCTCAGTCTAGAGAACTCTCTAGGATCAGGGGATGTTAGGAAGGGAATGGTTGGAGCAGGGCCTTTGTACATTTTCTCCTGCATTGATGGAGGCTGATAATACGATTGTCTGTGACCTGGATGTGTAGGTGGCATACGCTCATATGCTGTTGTCTCGAACTCTGGGTTGAGGTGGGTCACTATAACACACTTGTGGTGGTACTCTATCATGTATTGAAGAGGAAATGTCCATGTTTCTGAAATCCTCAGCTAATCCAAGGTGCTCATCCATTGTAGCTGGGCAAAGTTTTCTAATGGCCGTAGGCGGTGTTGGTGGGTTTGTCCGTGGGGCTGGAGTAGGACGGAACCGTTGTGGAGTCTCAGGGTTCACCACTGGAGAAAGGGGACCTGGAGATAGCACTGGTAAGGTCACTGGCCTGGAGAGGGCTCCCCTTTCTGCCTTAAGACTTTGAAGTTCCTGATGTAACATAGCATTTTGTTGTCGCATCTCCTGTAATGCTAAAATAATCTCTGGAAGCTGGCTGGTTTGTAGCCGCAAGTCGGCGTTCTCGCGTTTATCACCTGCAGCATGGCTGTAAGCTCCACTTTCTCTTCTCCTCGCCCATCTTTCACTTTGTCATTCATCTCAGAAGTCGATCGGGTCCGTCCTACCATACTTGGTGAGTAGACTCTGCTATGGCTGAAGTCTGGGAGTGGCTGTCGACGGGGCAATGGCTCACCAAGCTCGTAATCCACTAAATGAGTCTGTAGGTTGATCTGTCTTCGAGGACGTATGACAGGCGCTTCTCTCTTGGGTTGAGACATCTCTGTAGCAATTCACCAATCCGGCTCGAAGGACCATGAAAAATCTTGTGAGTATTCACTGTAATTGCAAGTTTAGGTTTGGCTGAAGGCTACAGTTTGTCCGGTCAGAACAATGATGTCTCACTCAGGTTATATTCCAAATCGTTGGTTTATTAAATGTGCATAGATGTGTGGTTCTGTGAATACAAAATACAGATATAAATATGGATATAAACATATATAAAACAAACAATATCAATAAAGCTTATTTGGTACAATACTGACGAATAGAGGTCAAATATAACACAATACAATCTCTATGATGAAATACTTAAATAAGTGGGAATGGATGTGTGCGTTAATGCTGTACACGAGCTATGCATGCGAGCATGGCTACGGTCAAACCGAGATCTAAACAACTATCAGTGCATGTGCGCGACCTGAGATACAACTGTGCATTGGTGATTATAAGGAATAAATATCACTAATGCTGACAACGAATGACATAGATATACATGGAATGGCAGTAATGTCACAGCAGCAGAACATAATTAAGTAAACAACATTAAATGTAAACACGAATACAGGCAGATTAGCGTTCGTTGAGTGTTCAATAATTATGCGATTACTTACAGTGTGATGCACGCACACACACAATCGATAAAAAACTCTAATACACTATATTACACTACACTATATTTCACTCTACAAACTTATCATCCATCTACTCTCTTCTCCATCACTTCACGAACTCCGGTGTAAAGTTTGGAATAGTCCATTTCTCGCTGAATGACAGGGGTGACTGGGAGAGTCCAGTGTCAAAGGGGAATACTTTCTACAATTGTAGTGCCAACAGTAACGCCAGAGCCTCCTTCTCAATGGTCGAATAGTTAAATTGGTGTTTATTAAATTTTCGAGAAAAATAACACACAGGGTGTTCGATGCTATTTTTATCCTCTTGAAGAAGTACCGCACCAGCCCCTACGGCACTCGCATCGACCTCCAGTTTATAAGACAAAGCAAAATCTGGAGCTGCCAGGACGGGAGCACTACACAATAAAGCCTTTTCACTTTCAAATGCATGCTGACACTCAACTGACCAAACAAATTGTTTGGATGGACTAAAATCCAAGTAAACTCATAAGTGGGTGAACCACGCTGGAAAAATTTTGACAGAAACTGCGGTAGTATCCAGCCATGCCCAAAAATCGGCGCAACTCACGTCTAGTGGTGGAAATGGGAAATTCGGCTATAGCAGAGACCTTGAGCTGCTACAGGTCGAACTTGACCTTGTCCAACCTCCTTGCCAAGATAAGTAACCGTTGCTTGGACAAATTCGCATTTGGCTAGATTAAGTGTTAATGTAGCTTTAGCCAACCATTCAAACACAGTTTGTAACAAAGATATGTGTTCTGACTAGGGGTGTAACGGTACATGTATTCGTATTGAACCGTTTCGGTATGAGGCTTCCGATTCGGTACGCATACAAACCGAACGATTCCTTGGACCATTTTTCCTGCCGACAAAATCCGCGCTGGCGCGACCACCACAACGCAGCACAACATCAAATAGTAAACGTAATGAAACCGGAACGAAACTGCGCTACTCATTATATTGTGCTTCACGGACCGTTTATCAGTGCGGACCAGCAACATCTGGCAGTGCGGTGAAGCGCGAGCCGATCTACTGATACACAGCGCTAAGCAATCCAGTAAAGAAAGCATTTGAATTTGAACTATTTATATTAAATAGTTTTTGAACTAATTATTTTGCACTGAAATTACACTTTTGAGTCTGTTGGCTCTGGCATCACTTGCACCTGCGCAATAGGCTGAGAATCAGTAGACTGAACCGTAGAAATTTTCTCAGAACGAGCTGAACAGAAATACCGGTTTGTGCGTAATCACAAATTCATCTCCAAGCACAGCTGCTTGCGACAAAGAAATTACTTTGTTCGTTCAAGTATACAACACGTTCTGGCAAACAATCTTTAAATTCTTCCAACAAAATGAATTCTCTTAACGAATTAAAATCTGTCAGTTTACTCAAGTTAAACCATTTATCAAGGGAAATCTTTCCCTTTTCTCCAGCAAACTCAAAAGTTTGACTGGGGAGCTTTGTAATGTATTGACTGACTATTGTAAGAATGAGGTTCCTTTAAGAGGCTAAAAGCCTGGGGAGGGCGTGGCTGTTCTGGGGGGATATATGTGTCTTTGGCCAGTGTGTTTCCTGGTGTTGGCTAAGCTAGATGTAGCCTTTGTTATGTGCTGCCTTGAGTTCAGTAAAGATTCACAAGTTTACGAACGTCTCCTCATGTTCTTCAAAGATATTACAAGCTTCTTGTGGTTTCAAAACCGCTGTCTATACGCTGAGTACCAGCTCATAAGCACGGAGAATGGCAGAATTAACCATGTCATGTTGTAAGCTTTCTTCTAAAGACAGAGTTGAACAAACCTCCTGAGCCTTACCAATTAGTTTACACTGAACTAAAGGGGACCACACATCTTTAGGCCAACGGAGGGAAGATGCGATACGCTCGAAGGCGCTAAAAAAACATATCCACCTCCTTTTCCCTAAATGGAGGCACTAAAGCAATATGCTTGCAAACATCGAAGGTTGAAGATGGATCTACCATCGGAGCCGCCACTGAAGCCGCCTGAGCCCTTTCCTGTGCCTCATATTGTAAGCGGGCCAGGCGGACTCCCAAGCGCCCGTCCCCAGACCCAATAGAAGCAGGGAAAGACGGGTCAAAAGGCAGCCTTAGTATCGGCCTACGCGTCAACCTCTGCAACTGTCTCGCTAATGCTCTTCGTCCGACACCCCTTCACTAGAAGCCCGCGCGCCAGCACCAAGTGGCCCGATCTCTCCAGCATTAACGCCAGGCATCGGAAAAAAATTATACTCAACCAACCTCTCGAAGATAGGGCTCTTAATATTTTTCTTAAGAGCTTGCCTCACCACAGAAATGTTATAGTGGTCTGCAATCTTCAGTAAATCATCTTTTCTGCAACTATCAAACTGCTTTATGGAGGGATGCACAATACCATGCATTAGGCTACCCTGCAAAACACGGCGTCTAGCACAAATAACTTTGCCACCAGCACAAACTATGTGTTTGTGAAAGTAAGCAAGAGAAGCGGGGAGAGAAACAAAGAAAATACACATGCAAGACAGTTGATGTAACAGTCACTATAGTTTTTTTGCAGTACATGCTGTCCAGGTCTTCCATTTTCTTGTCCCACCGATGCATCATCTGCTATCAGGACCTCGTTTAGATCGTCCTCATCTTCCGAACAAGAAATCCTGTCCATCATCTCGGAGGAATCATCTGTAGTCTGTTCACCTGCTAATTGTGAGAAAAGGAGAATTTTGCATCATTAGTAATTGTCTCAGTGAATTAACCCTTATTATTTATGCAGTGATATTAGGTTCAACAATATGACAAATAAAAAAAAACTATACCCACACTTCAATAGCCTTTTTAATGTACAGTCAATGATTTACTTGTATATGCCAATTGTGTAATATCGACGTAATGTCTTTCTTGATTGGTAATCAATTTGAGCAAACATTAAAACGCAGTATTAGCTCAATTTAAAATGTATATATTTCTTTAAAATATAAAGAAAGCAGTGAGCAGGAAGATTCTTTGTTTTCAAGTGAGAAGAAAACCATATAACAGTAAATGACAAGTCAATAGTGCAGTTTGTAAAATGTCAAATCCCTAAGAAACGTCATGATATTTTTTCATGATACAAACCCATCTTGTGAACTCACCTTTATTGTTGCTTTCTATGAGAGAAATTTTCTTTAGATTTTTGCAGTCACTAGCATTAGACTTCTTCTGTAGGGAGACGAGAATGTGTAAATCACAGTCAATTCAATTAATACCAACGTTAATACCAAAACAGGCTTTATAAATCAATAAATGTAAATAATGAATCAATGTACCTAATGAATGACATTGTAATGATCTACTATGGCTTTAAATGAAATCCTTTCTGAGCAATATATCTCTTTTACAAAACCCTCAAAAAAACAACACTGCGGTAAATAAGGCTACAAAAACAGAAGTGTCGCTACATTTTCCTCTGATTATACTTGCCTTTAGGCCAGCCCAGGCCAAAATGCACACTGCGATGCGCACTGCGATGTGCACTGTGAAGCCCACTGCAATAATGCCCATTGCGATGATGCACACAGCGATTATGTCTGATTTATAACCTGTCCCGGGTGTCTCTGTGCCTCTTGTGGAATTGGCTTCAGGATTCTCCTGTGGAGGAGGATCTGGGCTGAGGTTACGGGGCAGTTTCCCTGTATAGGACAAAAATAACAAAAACAAAAACAAGAAATATGAAGTTCTTCAAGACAAACCTTAAATCAGATTAAAAGCATTGGTATTTGGGAAAGTTTGTTAGCTAGTTGCTAGAGAGTTTTGGGAAGATGCTAGGCAGTTAAAGGGGACAGGACTGGGCGATATGACAGAGAGACCGAGCGCGGTGAAAAAGTAAAAATATACGAAGTCAGGAAGAAAGGTGTAGTTTTTCCCCCCACAATAATCAGTGTAGAAGCAGAATATCGGAATTCTAAACCCAATCTCACAGAATTCGGCATCACAAGAACATTTTATTGACATAAAAACCTTAAAAACAGAAGATAAAATAAAATTAAAATGTTTTACTTATCTTCATGAGCTTGCGTGGTAGGCTAAAGGTGTGGACTCTTAGTGTCGGTACACATTTTAAAAATTCATAAAAAAAACTAAATAAAATCAAATTGTTTTCTGCAAACTCCACCATATGTCCCCAGGTACCACTGTGGTGATTTTCATGTTGTTTTACTGTTTCTTTCTTTAATAATTATATGCCTAAGTCATATACTATTTACCTTCCTACACAGACATATTTTTAAAATTCATAAAAATATAAAAACTGATTGTACTCCACCAGATTCTTGTTTTTCGTCTCCCTGAGTACCACTGTAGTGATTTTTATGAAGATTTTTATGCTGCTTCACTGTTGTATTCTTTAATAATTATATGCCAAAGTCATGACCAATACTGTTTATGTTGCTATACAGGCATATCTATAAAAATAAAAAAAATCATAAAAAGATACAAATCTAATTGTTTTCTGCAAACTCCACCAAATTCATGTTCTACATGTCCCCAATTACCCCTGTGGTGATTGTCATGTTGCTTTATGGTTTCATTCTTTAATTTGCATTCCAAAGTCATGACCGATACTGACCTTGACATATATATTCTCATTTCCTGTTTACACTAGTGGTCTTTGAGGTCAATATGAATATTAAAGAATGAAACCGTTAAACAATATGAAAATCACCACAGTGGTACCTGGGGACATGTAGAACAAGAATCTGGTGGAGTTCGCAGAAAACAATTAGATTTTTATATTTTTATGATTTTTTTTAGATATGCCTGTATAGCAACATAAACAGTATTGGTCACACGGTGTCGGTACACATGTTTATAAAATTTACAAAAAAATCTTTGTAAAATGCCAAAGTCATGATGCCGACACGACACCAAGCGCCCACACCTGTAGCCTACAACGCAAGCTCATAAAGACTCGCGATGCGTTTTAAAGCGCAAAGGGCGTCACAGCGCTTCTCCAAAGCGTGATAACAGTATGGAACGCGATCGGGGCCAATAGTCTGTTTACGGAACGCGTGAAATTTGACCGCGTCAACACGCACTGTTTGTTCGCGTTAACGCGGCAATTTTTTACGTGTTTCTTTTGAACGTGTAGACACGCTCATTCTGGTCGTGTTAAGGCGTCAGTTTTCGTCGCGTTACTTTAGTGCGTGTAAAGACGCACAGTTTTACCATGTTAAGACGACCAATTTGAATGTGTTTCTTAACGCGCACATTCTGTAAGTATTGAAGTGTAATATTTTAGAAAAACAGACTTACCTTAAGATGTAGCCTTCCTACATATTAATCATTCAGTTTATTGTGGCATTGCTTTACTGACTACTGTGCAAGAGTAAAGTAATGTTACATTGTATATTAAGTAATGCTAATTATAATACAATTATTATAATCTTTATGGGTTATTATTTGTTTTTGTTTTAAGTTATAATTTCCAAAAGTATTAGGCTAACTTACACAGCACACATTTATAACTAAACACACACACACACACATACATTTATTCACTTTCACATAGCCTAATAATGTTTTGTAATTTGTACACATAGCCTAATAATGTTAAATAATGGTTGTATAGTTTCTGCTGTTCTGTCTGTATTGCAGCAACATCATCTTGGCTGCTGCAGGCTGATGAGTGCTACAATAAAATTACTACATTATATTTAACATGGGTTTTGATATTCATTATATTTTTATTATGAATATGTTATTTACCCATACACTTGTCTTTAGGGATCCATAAGTTATAGTGGCAAGAATAACTTAGGTAAATATTTAGGGGCGGTTTCCCAGACGGGTTTATATTAAGACAGGAGTTTAATTCATGTTTAATTCATGTAATTCATGTTTTTAAAACACAGATTAACCCTTTGATGCACAACATGGGTCTAAAAAGACCCGACTGAGTTTTCATTTTCTATATCTTTGCAAGAAATTAATTTAATCATTCAGCATTCCAGGTATTCCTCAATTAACTTGTTTTAGATCATTAAAAATCCTAATTGAAATTTTTCATTTCTTACTTTTCGAATAAAAATCGTTTTTGTATCGCAACCCTTCTAATGCGCAACATGGGTCTAAAAAGACCCGTATTCATTTCCTATGTTATTTCATGCATGGCTGAGTGTTTTTTTGCTGAATCTTTAAAATATATCTATTTTATCATTTGTTATTCCAGGTATTCATTAAATATCTTGTTTTTGATTTCCACAAATCATTATGTTTTTGTTTCCTTTCTTACTTTATAAACAAACACAGTTTTTGTATTTCTACATTTTTTTTACATACATGGGTCTAAAAAGACCCGTATTCATTTCCTATGTTATTTCAGTGATGGCTGAGTATTTCTTTGCTGAATCTTTAAAATATATGTTTGGTTTTTTTTGGTAACACTTTATTTTGATGGTCCCTTTTGAATATTCTGTTGATTGTAACTTTGCAACTACATGTCAACTAACTCTCATTACATGACTATAAGTAACTTTGCAACTACATGTCAACTTATTCTAACCCTAACCCTACCAGTCTATTACTCTACTAACACTCTACTGAGAGTTAGTAGACATGTAGGTGCAAAGTTACTTATAGTCAACAGAATGTGTTAAAGGGACCATCAAAATAAAGTGAAACCGTTTTTTTTAATTTATTTTTTTTTATTCCAGGTATTCATTAAATATTTTGTTTTTGATTTCCACAAATCATTGTGTTAATGTTTCCTTTCTTACTTTATAAACAAACCGTTTTTTTATTTTTTATTTCTACATCAATTTTACATACATGGGTCAAAAATGACCCATATAGAAACCTTTGATATTTGCACATTGTTGCAAGTAGGAACATTTACTGCAGAATACTATTCACCTGCCACACATTTCACAACTCAATACGGCTGCTTTTGTATATTTGATGCAAGTCTTATTTTATTTTAACCACAGAAAATATTTTATATTTTGTAAAAGATGGACATAATATTTGAATATTAGGCTATGGTTATCTTGACCTTGTAATCCTAGAAAGAAATTACTTGTGAGAAGGAGAAACATGTCCAACACTATTAACTATAGCTAGCTGGTGACATATTCTAGCTAGCTAATGTTAGCTAAAACAAGATTGTATTTTAAAGCTTATTTACATGTAGAAGGCCTAATAGTACAGATGCCGCTGTACCCGTGTGATTTTATTTTGTTTGTTTTGTATTTTCTTTTATTAAATCACATTCACCACAATTCAATACAGTTACATAGTTTAATTTCAGTGTTATCAGTGATCTGTGATATGTGAATGCTATGTGAGACAAAGTGGCAAATAAACATTTTAAGTGTTAAATGTGTTGTCTAAATGACTGCTAAAATGATTAATTTGACAAAATGTTGTCTTTATTCTTTTGTTTTATCATGCTTGATAAGTAAATTTGATATAGTAACACAAAACCTAGAAAAAATTAAAAAAATAAAATAAAAGTTTTCAATTTCCAAAAATTATAAATAAGACATTTTTAATATTTATAAATCATGGAATTTATAGATCATGGAATATTAAATGCTTAAATAAATTGATCTCAAAAGATAAAAAAAAAAAAAAAGTCCAGCCATGCATGAAATAACATAGGAAATGAATACGGGTCTTTTTAGACCCATGTTGCGCATTAGAAGGGGTTTCCATAGCTTGCGCATCAAAGGGTTAAGTACAGATTACTAACAAACAGATTTACAGATTTCTTTTCTTTTATTCCAAAGCTGATGTGTGCAAAAAAAAATTGCTTGCATTAAAATAATTGTCTCTTGTTTTTTTTTAATTGCAGTCTTTTTTGTTGCTTCTCAATTCCATGCAATTTTAAGATTTTATTGGTTCATTCCATAGGCGACCTCTGTCACAGTTTGTTTTACAGTTTTTTCAAATTGCTAAAACGCTAAAAGTGGAATCTGAGGCTCACTCGGTGAAACCATTCACTCATGTACCCAATCTTTAGAACAAGTCTGCAAAAATACAAGGACATTATTGCTTTGCACTGAGTTTGCATTTGAAAAACAAACTTTTTGCAAAACTCAAAACACATTTCTCTACATTACACACATCATAAACATTTCTAAGAGCCATGGTTATGGTTTCAGCTGCTTACTTTTCTACCTGATCGCGTTTCATACTGAGAAAGAACGTAAGGCATGACAAATCATGACATAAGGCTGACATCACACACTATGTACCAATGCATTATCCCTCATGAACAATTATAACGTCTGATGTTTGCATGTGTGTACCATTACGACATCATTCATTAATAAACATGACTTCTGATGTTTCTATACGTACATACCAAAGAGAGACATACGTACCATCGCGTCACATATGCAAATATAGTCTCAAATACAGCAATTTCATTGGCTACTGTGCTTTTTGACGCGTTAACGCGAACAAACAGCGCGTGTTGACGCGGTCAAATTTCACGCGTTTCGTAAACAGACTTTTGGCCCCGATCGCGTTCCATATAACAGTAACGTTAGGCTACTTTGATTGCCATACAGTGTGACGTGGGTCTGGAATCTGGATCAACCTGTCAGACATACTGTAACGGTCACTGTGCCCGTTATATTTGACGGGTGAGAAGAAGAGATAACCGCTCTGCTGACTTTTGTATTCTTTCTTTTATTTCCTTTTTGTATTGTGAGTGACCAGTTGGATGTTTTGTTTGTATACTTTTTCTCGCTCGATACCCATGTATGCGGACGAGTGTGACGTTTGAGTAGGCTAACGTTACTTATTAAACACGGGAAAATACGCCATCATCTCTCGTGCATAATTTCCTCCGACACCTAACAGTTGTTTCTCTCTCTCTCTCTCTGGGCAACATCTCAACTTTGAGTTACAAAGCCCCATAGAAGTGTC
>JAULUF010000026.1:42500-90000 GCA_031834385.1 Semotilus atromaculatus | reverse complement strand
ATTATGACGTATGTGCGGGCGCTCAAACAAGCGAGTGTAGGCTTAATTTTTATGTAGGCCTAGGTGTTTTAGTTATTGTTTTATAGTAAAATTCGGTTTCTAAGAATAACCCAACTTGTGAAGTTAATTTCTTGATTTTTACCATAACATGCATAGATCAGTGGGGAAATAAACATTTAGCCTATAACATGCACAAGTCACATTAAAGAAAAAAAAAGTGGAAAGAGTGACAATTTCCTGCCTGTAGAACTTAACGGTGTCTCTTCATGTTCACAAACAGATCATATTAGAAACAAAAAGAAAAAAAATATTTTTATCAATTAATATTTTATTTATTTAAATTTAATTTCCTGCAAAAACAATGGTTTATGTTCAACTAAAAAGTGCCATATTTTATTGGTTTCACTCTATAAAGTTAAAAGCAACTTCTGGTCAAGGCCAAATCATTTACAACACAACACAACACTGTCTGAAACCACAAATAACATCAACTTCCTTTACACCTCTTCAGATCATGCATGTCAAATCTCAGAGCGATGGTGTTGCAATACAGTGCAAAAACAATGTGGTCGCATTTACTATCCTGTAATGGATAAAATGTCATTGCTTTATTCACAGTATGAACTATATATATATATATATATATATAAAACCCAGACTACATTAAATAAAGGTCCACTTGCAGTGAGAAAAACATGGTTTATTTAATTGAAAAACTAACAATTCTGGTAGTGTTCAGTTGCCATTAGATGTCCAATTTAAAACCTGAAACCTAGTTGATAGTTGAGATTCACTTGACTGTTACGTCTAACGCTTTAGGTTCTCTCTCGTGTACGATGGAGGTAACTGGCTATAACCAGGGTTTGTTTACTTGCACATGTAACCTGTTTCAGTGGGTGGAGGTGTGGATGACGTTGAAACAGATAAAGTGAAGAGGGAGATTTCCTCAATCTGCATTCAGTCGATGATCATGAGACATTCAGACACTGTGGACTTTTAAAAGCAGCAGATAAAGTACTCGTGTTGCACATATGCATTAAGGGAGAATGTACATGCATTACGACCTGGATCAAGAAATGGAAATGTTATCCATCACAGACATCAGGTCTATGAATCTGAACTCCTAACATCTGTCTTGGTGAAGGTGTTCTCTCAACAGCTTGATGGACATCGGTGCAGAATTGGATGTTATTTGGTACTAGAACAGGATTTTGGGAGTAAGGTTTCAGAAAAACACCCGTACCATCTCATGACTGTAAGACAGGGGTCACTTCCTCTTTATGAGAGAATATCTTTACAGAAAGTTGAGCTTCATTCCCAGCACTGAATATTTGATTCTCCTTGAAAATGTCCATCAGTTTTCTGGCTCTTGTCTTGGGTTTCATCAGTGTGCAACAGGGTAAGGTATTTTATTTTATTTTATAATAATTTTTACATTTGTTTTAGTATTCCCCTTATCTAGTAAGTTATTGGAACATATTTATTAACTGATGGTGTATGCTGTGAATAGTTTTCAATATACTTTTTTTTCCCAAGAAAACAATTCTCACATTAAATGTCAGATGAATTCAAAGGAATACTTTCTGGTTATTCGCAGGTAATTTCCAACCATAATTGTTTAAACCCTCAAAATGACCAACTTCCCTTTCACTCTTCAGATCGCTTTCAGTCAAACCACAAACAGTGTCTGTGTTGCAATGCAAGAAATATGTATGAGCTCACTTTCCGGGAAAATCAGTTTATAGTCTACGACTACAGCAGAAGGTCTGGTCCATAATTCAGTTTATTGCCAAGAACTGCCCACTTAGAACAAAATGGCCATCTGATGTGTAAAGCAATTATTTAGTTATTTTTACAGTGTAAAAAATAAATAAAGTTGCTGCCTTAAATTTAAGTACAATCAACTTGAATGTTTAAGTAATTTCAACTTAAATTACATTAAACTGACTTAAAAGTCAGTTGAATCTTGTATGAATTTTTTTTTTTCTTAATTTAGTTTGCTGGGTTAAAGCAATGTAACAACATATGTTGACATAACTAATTATATAATTTTTTACAGTGCCTTGCTGTTTAGTGGCGGGGTTATCTGAGATGCATTATGTTTAAAATCCTTAGTAACAGATCTTATTGAACCTCTGATAGATATTTTATTGTATTTTACACCCTTAAATCAATGCCCTGCGTCACCACAAAAAATAAAATAACCTTTCTCTCAATTTCTCATCTTCTGTAGTTTTCACTTTCTAAACACATAAATGTAAATTACACTTAAAATTAACAGATTGTTTATCGTTTTTTTTCAGAGATATGTGGCATTCTAACGATCAAGTTGTTTCTTATAAAGTTACCCGACCATTTGTTGGAAGTAACAGGTCTCATCATTATAGGCTATTCCTGTTTGTTTACCTGCATATTTAACCTGTTTTCATATTGTTTCAGTGGGTGGAGAGGTTGAAGACATTGAAACAGTTCAAGTGAAGGAGGGAGGTTTCCTCAGTCTGCATCCGGGACTTCATGATCTACACGGAGACGTTCAGATACTGTGGACGTTTGAAAGTCCCAGACAAAGTACTCGTGTCGCACAGATGCATCAAGGGAAAATATACACACATTATGACAAGAGACTCACTGGCAGAGTACAGCTAGACCGAAGAACAGGCGTTTTAACCATCTCAGACATCAGGACTAATGAATCTGGACTGTATAAAGCTGCAATCATTGTAAATAAAAAGGTCACAGTGCAGAAATACGAAGTGGAAGTTTATGGTAAGTTACAACTGCAGTCAATATGGAAAAATAACTAATAATAGGGGATCAAAACAATAAGAGTCAGGATAATAGCTGCTAAAAGGCAGGATCTCAAATGGTGTCATGATATATGTTTGAGTGTAAAATTGTTGATGTACATGTTTCCTCTCGTCCTAAAGCACCCGTGTCTGTTCCTGCCATCAGCAGCAGCTCAGCAGTTACTGTACTCAAATCTACAGGCGAGTCTCTGTTTATATCTGTCTTTGTAATGAACATACAAATATAATCTGAAATTGTCGTCATGATTGCTGATATTCAAGGCAGGAGGGGTGCAGGGCACTAAGTGTAAAAAAATTTCTGTGAAACATCTTGTACTGGTGAATCACAATAAGACTAATTTAATATACAAAGTAAAAAAAAAAAAAAAAACACTTCAGTAAAGGTAATTTCCTGATTATTTCAACATTTAATATCTAGTTGTGTGATTTGTCTGGCTTTCAATGGGGACAGAAAAATTACTAATAACACGCAAACTTGACAGGTTGCACCTAGTTAGGCGGACTAATGGGAAAACGAGGGTTTTTCGAAGCTCTGATTTATCTATTGCTTCGTAAAATGATTTACTGTTTCGAAACTGGCGGCATCTGCTGGTCAAAACAATGTAAATGCAACGAAAACTCAGTACAAACATGTATGAGTAATGGCACTTTTTAAACAACCAATTGCAAATGCTATTAAATGTAATATAGGCTACACATAATTACATACCATGAAATATGTTTATATAATTAAATCATTAATTTGTAGTCCTTGATTTGGGTTATTCATTTAGGGCTTGACAATCAGTTTCTTTTTTCTAAGTATTAAAATGAATCAAAATGATACAAAAAAAATTTAATCTACAAGGCTTCGAAATGCTTCGAAACATTATGACGTAACGAAGACTCGTTTGCTGAAATCACCTGACTTGGCGAAAATTAAGCTCTGAATCACTGAATCGATACAAAAGATCCGATTCTCCATGAAGCAGTGCTTCGAAAGCGCCTGTCGTCATCACTAATAGTTTTTTACGAGGTGACAGACTGCAAACTGCCAGTACTTTTAAAACACTCAAATAACTTAACCTTACTAACTTTAACTGTCCACCAGAAACATCACAGGAATCACACGCGAGCAACAGCGCCACCCCTCCACAAACAAGCGAGTTCTACCCTAATCATCAAGGTACAAGCAACTTTTAGACACAATTAAATTTACTTGTGTTTCCACAAATACAAAGCTACTTATGGGTATATGTGTAGCACTAGGTTTATGAATAACACCCTGCCTGTGTGTGTTTCTCCTGAATCCTCAGACTCTGTGGGGAGTTGTGGTGAGGCGGTGGGTCTGGTCAGACTGGTTCTGTCTGGTCTGGTGGGGATTGCCACTGTGGTCTTTCTGGTTGATCACATAAGATGTTGCACTCCCAGAAGAGGAGCTCAATCTTCCGTGTGATGATGATGATGACACAAACTATGCGACATCACGTGATCAGTGTATTCTCTTTTTTTAAGCTATGCATATCGCCATTCTCACAGTCAGAGTCACTTCTACTAAGCTCTTCTTTGTACACAAAAGAAATCATTATAAAATAAATCATAATATTATAAAGGATTCTTCCAGTCTGACCTTGATTGTAAATTATTACAAAATATAAAATACACACAGGAAGTTAAAGTGTACAAACAAAGAAAGGTTTTATAAATAGTTTATTATGCACTGCACTGCAAAAAGTGGTGTAAAAACAATAACAACAATCAAATACTTAAAAAATACATTCAATACTTTAATGTGTTTCACATTTTGTTTGGTAGGAAAGTATGGCTCATTTTAAAAAGCAGCACCAAATTTAAAGGTGGGGTATGTGGTTCTCTTTGTTGTCAATTTTTTCAGCCACTGAGTTAGAAGCACTGAAATGAAAATTAAGCAATTTAATCATCTGTGGAACGGGCAGGACTTGAAAAACTCCATCCAATAATTTCCAAGACCACCTACAATCATTGGATAGTAAGTCTGTCAATCAAACGGCTGTACCATTTAAGAATAATATATATATTAATAGCTTTCCTGTAACAGTAGAGCGTTGGCGCTTGCAACGCCAAAGACATGGGTCCGATTCCCAGGGAAAGCAAGAACTGATAAGAATGTAAATGTGTAAATGGATAAAAAATGTAAAAATATCTTTGGTCTAAATAAAAAAGAAAAGAAAAGAAAATCAAATGAGATGAAATACGCTTAATTTGTTCAGTTCTAATGAGAAGCCCAAGCTTATGAAACAAGTGCAAATTTCTAGCAAAAATAAATATATATTTATACACTGTTAGAGTATATAAGGAAGCAGCTGAAGGAGAGAGAAAGATCTATTTGCTACATCATGACTACAACCTACAGATTAAAAATACGTTATGAATAGTCCAGCTTATATCCCTCATATTACTCCATTTCCTGAGTTTCTTGTAATTGTGGACCTTGAATGATCCGGACGAGCATCATTACACTTAATGCTTAATGTAAGAAAGTTATACCAAAGTCGTTTCTGTCCTCTGAAAGCCAGTCTTCTGTAAAACAAAACAAAATCACTATTACAGAATGTAAACCTATTGAATTGTAAACTATCTTAAAATACATTTAAGTGCAGGTCGTCTCAAAACAACATTTTCTTGTGGTAAGAACATGCGTGGTTTTGTTTCTATAAATGTAAACTATACAGGTATATGGTATTTATAGTTGTCACACTTTTTACTCCAGTGAATAGTTTGCATGGTAGATTTATTTTTGAATGACAATTCATATCTAGATATCTAGAAGTCCTTAATACACATTTATTGCTCAGGAAAAGCGATGTAACACACACACACACTGAGCATGTTGTCACACTATTTCGGGCAAGTTGTTACAACGAACACGATAATTTAAAAGCCTATTACAGGCTTTTCAGCAAAAAATGTCCCTAATTAATCTTAAGTCGCCCTCTGGTGCAGATCAAGCTTTTAATGTTATTTATGTGGTGTTTTTAATATGCTTTTTAAGACAAACCATGTGTAAGTTCATGGTTTGTGTAACATTAGCAACACATTATTAGCAGTTTGATAACAGTCAAGCAAAAGGCTAATCATATTAATTATCGTTATGTGTCCGACGATGTAAAGAGCGATACCATTGTGCAGCGTTCACCTCAGTAAGTTGAGCGAGTGGATCTCTGAGTGAGTGAGTGGAGGCGGGGCTCATTTGCATATTCATAGAACCACGTATACTAAATGAAACCAAGGTGTAAAGTTACATTCAAGATATTTTAAGGCATGAATAATTTTTAAAAAAAATTTAAAAACTTTTAAATATGTAATTTTGGTGAGTTTTAAGGGATTTAATTTTTGACTACAGGGGGACTTTAACAAAAAATTTATGAAACATTCACTTCATTAAAGTTCTTTCAGGGTGATTGATGTGTGGATTGATTTTGATTGAATTTTTTGTGCACAGTGAAAATAAATATATTTTAAAAAATTAATCCTAAGTACATATCCCAATATGAATATTATGAGACTTACCTTGTAGTTTAAACGAATAACCAAAAAGAGGGCAGCTGCTACAGATACTGCAATTACAGGGACTAACCAAGTAAAGATGGAACGTTGTGGACGTTGTGTAACCTCTGTAAAGGATGGCAAAAACAGGAAAAAAACACAACTTTAAGAGTTCATACATCAGATATACCTCAATCAGCTCATATCAGAATCTGATTATCTTTCTCAAGCAGTATTTTTGTTTGCATTGAGGACAGTAACATTTATTCTTCTTGACACCTTAATTTAGTCATCAAACAATGTAAAAAGGAAGGACACAACTGAGGCCAACATGTTACAAGTGCAGGAATGACTCACATCAGTTTTGACTCACAATATTACTGTAACATACTGACCTTCAACAAGAAGAGTGAAGTTCCAGACAGCCTTACATCCATTGAGGACGACTTTGTATTCGCCAGAGTTACTGACGTTGACATTCGGGATGATGAGACACAAATTCCCTGAGTAAACTTGAAACTGGCCCTCCAATGCTGGGACGTTATGACATGTCCCATTATCGCAGAAGTATTGAGCACTTAATTTTACTCCATGAAACACCATCAGCTGATCATCCTCATCCAGTGTAGAAACGTTAAAAACGGGTTCGTTCACAGTCGCTCCCTGATGAACCGTCTTCTTCACAGTGGTGGGAACATCAGAGCGTGTACAGCTGGCCAGAAGAAGGACCAGTGCAACTGAAAAGGTATAGAACATATATTACTTTAAACAACATATACATTTAAATAATTTGTTTGATGCTCATCTTGTTTTCCGTAATCAAGCTGAAAGGTCACACGTGTTCCAGTTCATAAATTTAGGGAAGAAAAACATCTAATTTTCTCCTCCAACTTAAAAATCGTCCACTATCACTGTTTTAAATCACTATCACTGAGTAAATTATCAGGAAATTTTAATTCGGACTACTCCTACTACTCCTTTAATTCAATCTTATTCGCAAGGTCTTTTTTAACTTCTTTATACTTAACCCTTTCTATTATTTTATACATTTTATTTAATTGACCTGATTTCATTATTTATTTTCTATATTGTCTATTTCTGTACTGTATATCCCTTAGATTTTTTTATTTTATTTTTTTTTGCCTATTAAAAAATGAATGAACAACATGAAAAATTGTGGCGAAAAGTGTCACAATTTACCTGAATTCCTACAACTAATATCAGTCAAATCACTGTAAGCAGACCTGCGGATACCATGGGAAAAATGTGTACACACCACACTGAATGATGATACCTGTTGTCCACGACTTCTCTTATAAAACATTTTTTGTTCTAAACTTCATATATAGCTCACTCCAAAACAAACATTCATTGAAGGTTAGTGGACAGGCTGTCAATAATTAAGCATTTAGCCATTATATACCAACATAAAAAAATACAAATACAAAAATAAACAAACTATTATTACAAGAATTTTACCATACACACAGTAAAAACATACTGACCACATTCAATGTCTCATAGTTCAATGACTACAAACCTGATTGTCCTTCAACCGTATTTTCACACTACCTTTAACAATATTTAATGTACTGCATTCTCTGACACTCAGTGGTAAAGAATTCCACATGCCTTCTGCCTTTACTGAAAAGCAGTTTTGTCCAAAAGTCGTAGACCGAAACTTAACACAACAGTCCCCTCTGGAAGCTCTTGTTAACCTTGAGCCTGGTCTGCTTATTGTTACATGTTGCTTGAGAGATTGTGGTGCTAAGTCATGAACGATCTTATATACTAACCCAACATTAGACATAAACAGGAAATTTTCAAAAGTCAACAAGTTATGCTTTTTAACAATATTACAATAATGATGAGAATTAGGTTTTTTATCCATTACTTTCAATGCTTGTTTATACAGACTCTAAAGTGGTTGCATTGATGCACCATTTGTCTGAGACCAGGTTGTACTACAGTAAGAAAAATGTGACAATACCATTGCGTGCATGTGCAGTTTTGCTGCATCTGTACTCAGTTGATTTCTTATAAATCTGAAATGAGCCATATTATACTTTACTGTTTTTTAAATTTTTGTAATATGTTTTTTAAAGGTTAGACCACTGTCAATAATCACACCTAAATATTTATCCTGCTGAACATCCTGTACCTTTTGTCCTTTAATACTAATCTCAGGAGGAGTGCAATTACTTCCTCTAATGGAGAAAAACATACTAACCGTCTTGGCTAAATTTAGTGTCAAACAGGAATATGACATCCCATCTGCAATTTTCTCCATAGCTCCTGAGAGTAGAAATGCAGCATGCTGTTTAGATTTAGCATGGACATAGATGACCGTATCGTCTGCATACATTTGGTATGGATGGTAGGTCATTTATATAGATACTAAATTAAAGTGGGCCCAAAACTGAATAGGCATTAATATGCTTTATAAGTACTAATAAACAGCCAATATATGCAAGCTAATAAGCAACCAGTTAAAAATGAGAATGTTCCCCCATACTAATGTGTTACCATTATTTTTTTAGTATAGACGCATCAACAATTGCATAGTGTCTTGACAACTAAACTATTTGATATTAACATTGAATCTTTTAAATAATCAAGGCCACTTGAAACAAACATTGCGATCCTAAAGCCTATATTGGAGAAGGCAGTAATAGGTGATATTTTGGGTGTATCAATATCAGGCCAAAGTAATAGATGATTTGTTCTGCTGTTTAACTTTTGTGGCATTAACATGTTTTCATTTTTGTTTACATTATTTTGATTTATTCTCATTATGTGTATGTCATAGCATGAAGACTAAAGGGTGGTGTGAACATTCGGGGGACTTTTGGACATTGGGACAGTTCAGCTGCTTTGTATACTGAAGTTGCTGAGGCCCTTCGATGGATTATTCAGTGCATGATTCTCAGGGATGATGATGTCATTATTTTGAGTTTACATTTATGCCGGTCATACATACATTTCTTGAGCATGAGGGAGACAAGAGATAAAAACAGAGGTATAATTGAAGCCCAGGAATCTGGCTATTTATTTTTTATTACCGGTATTCTTATAATATATATATTATTATTAACAATGTTAACAAATAATATTAAACAGTTACAAATTGACTAACATTATCATTATAACCATGCAACATAATGCCTTAAGATTCAAAAGTAAGCCTACAAAGATCCTTTAGAACTCTCTCTCTGTTAACTATAATGTAGTTGTTGTCAAACAAACATTATGTAATAGATTTTCCATATTAGCTTTTCCATATTATATTAAGAAATGAATATGTTGGTATCAAGTGGTTCCCCCTACACTTCCACCTAAAGTTAGCCACCTAACTGTAAATATGTTAAATATAGCAGCCTGAATTCTTAAATCAGCCTAGTGATGGCATTAGATAAGACAACTATTATGCAGTAAGGTTGTGCTGCTGTTGAAATTACATTCGCATTTTGGATTTTAAAAAGTAACGTTATAAATAAGGCAGTAAGGCACACACATAGGCTACATATAACCTTTCCCCGTCCACTTGTTTAGCTGATGTCGCATGCCTTGACATGCCATCTCCTTTTCCCTCTTTCTTTGTTTATTTTTAGCCTCCGACATGGTTTTTCGCTCTATGTGTACCCCGCCCATTTCCTGCTGACTGCTACTCGTGCGCTGCATAGTGATGGGCAATCCGGCTCTTTTTCGTGAGTCGGCTCGTTTGACTCAGCTCACTGAAAAGAGCCGGCTCTTTCGGCTCACAAACGGCTCTTTAAAAAAAAATAATGTTTTGACTTTGATTTAAAATCTCTAATTTCTAAAAGACTCTAATTTCTTTAAAAATGCATTGATTTGTTATGAAAAAAGAATACTATTAAACATTTGCATTTAAATTACAACTTTTTAATGTATAGAAACAACATTCAAAACAAATACAATCCGAATCTGAACAACATAATAGAACCCATATTAAAGAAAAATAAATAACTGAAAAGATTTAACGGGTCCCTCTTTCTCTCTCTTCTTTATTGGCATGTTATAACCAGCATGAACTATCTCACTAGTTATATTTAGTATAACTAGCATGAGCACGCGCGCACGCACGCACGCACACACACACAACACAATGGCTCGGCCCCTCCCTCATGCCGTATGATTGACAGGAACAGAATGTGAGGCTGATCAGACAGTCGAAACTAATGTGTGCACCTTTAGGCCTATATAATATTCTTGTTCTTTGAATTAGTCAATCATTTTAAATAAAATATATTAATTATTTTATTACATAATGATTTAATTTCTATAGGCTATATTTTTTAAAATAGAGTCGGCTCGTCAGATATGAGAGCCAGCTCCCGTCGTTCACCTACAAGAGCCGGCTCTTAGAGCCGACTCATTCGCGAACGACCCATCGATGGCAAGTAAGTTAACATTACGGCACAGGCAAAGGGGAAGTGTTGTACAGTTTAATGTCTATGTCTGGCAAATGCAAAAAGGCCAAAAGCGTTTAAGTAAAAATGAGTACCACCATAACAACATCCATGATCAGTAGCCAAACTAACAGTAAACATTGCGTGCTCACATGACGATAAGCATTTTCTGGCGCCGTTTGAGAACATAAATCCCAGTTTCTCCCATTGACACGCCAACACAACCGGCGATATCAGAAATCGCCACTTTGGCCGGAGTTTATAAACGTAGGTTAATCGTGTAAATGAGAAGCCAAACCGCAGATACTATATTTGCGTCTTCCATTCGTGTAAACGGGGCAAAACACTACTTTGAAACATGCAAATTAAAGAGACTGAGACCGTCTTTGTCGTGCATTTCTGAAATGTTATAACGTCTTACCTGGTGGTAGCATCCTCCTAGTGACACAAGTTGCGTTTATAATGGAAGTTGAAACAGTTCCAGGCATCTATATCAAGACTCTCAAGACGCTGGCATTCCAACCTCCCTCATTCAAAACCAGCGCTGCTGTTGTATAATAATAATCCGAATCCCGGTGTTCAGATAGAAAGACTAGATGCTGCACACACACCTCTCCTCGGCGTGATATTCCTTGCTCTGCCCAAAACTACTGCTTACTGCCGAATCACGAGACTAT
Organism: Semotilus atromaculatus; assembly: GCA_031834385.1. Lineage (NCBI taxonomy): Eukaryota > Metazoa > Chordata > Actinopteri > Cypriniformes > Leuciscidae > Semotilus > Semotilus atromaculatus. The sequence continues at coordinate 78,582 of JAULUF010000026.1, read as the reverse complement.
GGCTACGTTCACACTGCAGGCTGAAACGACCCAATTCCGATTTTTTTGCCCGTATGCGACCTGTATCTGATCTTTTCATGACAGTCTGAACGACACAGATCCGATCTTTTCAAATGCGACCCAGGCCACTTGGGTATGTGGTCCAAATCCGATATGTATCCGATCTTTTGAAATGCGACCTCAATCTGAACTGCCAGGTCGCATGTATCTGACCCGCACGCCTTTGATATGCGACAAACGTCATGATTCTGCGTTGAAGTAGGCGGGAATGAAAAGATAAACAAGTTAGCTATCATACGATAGCACGCACCTGTAGCTAGCCACTACACTCCAACGCGTTGCACTGTTATGGTCCGCCGCAGACGTGTCTCTTCCCGTGACAGAGTTAATCGAAGGTGCTCAAACATAATCGAAGGTGGGTCTGGTCATTCGGAAGTTACTGATGAATTCTGTATTAGTGAAGCCACTCACATCAGTATCCCACCACTCCTGGCTGCGACTCCGCAGCCACACAAATAACTTTAATATTGCTAAACGTGCTCCACTGTTGAGATTCATGTTTAGCTACTTCCGCAAACAAGTGACGTCGTTGACCGTTGAGTACTCTTCTGCGCATGCGGGTCACTTCTGGGTCATTTCACGTTCACACAGGAGATCACAAAAGGTCGCATTTAATTGGAAATGTGAACGCCTTGCAAAAAAATCGCATTTTTTCAAAAAATCGGATTTGAGCATTAAGCCCCTACAGTGTGAACGCAGCCTATGAGTCGAGTCACACTCCACACGCAATCGGATGTGAAGAACGTTTTTCAAGTGGTATTGACATGGGCATTGATGTAGACAAAATTGCATCATCTTAACAATGTGCCAGATTTTCCGATTTGAATTAGTTAATAAGGATAATACAACCCCTGGCAGAAATGATGGAATAACCACACTCAGAGGATGTTCACCCAGCTTTTTTACCTTATAGTAAACAAAAAAATCACAGATATCTGACGCACACAAAAAGGTTTTGCTCAATAGCTGAACATTCTGGCTTCATGAAACACACCTTAAACTAAATCACTTACTTTTTTATTAATGGTGGCATGTCTTTTCCCAGTTCAAGCAGAGAAAAAAAGTATGGAATCACTTAATGTTGAGGAAAAATAACGAATCATCAAAAAAACAAAAAACAAACAAACACAATTAGTACTTTATTGCTCCTCCTCTGACTTTTATGACAGCCTGAATTCTTTGAGGCATCGACTTCACTAATGAAAAACAATATTCCCCATCAATCTGCTTCCAACTTTCTCGACTAGCAGTTTACAGTTCATGTCATTGAGTTGATATGCCTTTCCTGAAGAAAAGCTTTAACACTCATCCTGAAAATGTCATTGTACACCTGTGCGTTGATTGCTGAGATAATGATTGACATCTCCCCGGGTCCTTTACCTGACATGATGACACCCCACATCATAAATGAGTTGGGAAATTTGACTTTTTTCTTCATGCAGTCATCTTTATATGTTACATTAGAAAGGCACCAGACTAGAGTTCCAGAATCATCTCCTTGACAAATGCAGATTTGTTATTCATCACTGAATATCGCTTGCATCCGATCATCCACACTCCATGATTGCTTCTTAACCCACTGTAATCTTGGTTTCTTCTGGTTTGGTGTTAGTGGTGTTTTTTTGTCTGGCTTTTCTGTTTGTAAATCTCATTGTATTTAGTCGGTTTCTTACAGTTCTGTATGTGTGTGTGTGTGTGTGTGTGTGTGTGTGTGTACGTATAAATATATGTTTCAAAAAGAGACTACTTTATCTATTGTCTATATTATAAACACACATGTTTGGCTAGTTTATATTTTATAGACACTTCACAGCATCATTTACACATCCCTCTAATAATCAAGAATTCACTCGTATCAAAATGCATTTAGTTGTTGAATGTGTTCGGTCATATTTAATGAGAGACACTGTAAACATACAGTGACTATAGAAGAAAATGGGATCACACTGTATTTTTTCCACAAATATCAGCACATCTGTTGTATTTATCAGCAAAATAATCATTTGAAGAAGAACAGATCAAGTTTGTAACCAAAATATATCAGTTTGATGATGAGCATGAGTTACCGAATTAATTTCTCTTGATATCATGAACTCAGTCTATAGCAGTGAGGGCTTTAAAATCCTCATGTTTAGTCTCTTCCAAAACCAAAATGAAGCAAAATTGTACTTGGAGCATTAAAACTAAAAACCTACAGGTATAAGACAAAAGCAAAAGAGGGTTGCTTTCCACAGCAAAGTCACACCAAAACAAAATCTCCACACTCTGAGTCCGGTTTAATGGCGGGTCGACGGGTGGGTTGGATCTCTGTGAGGTTTCGTAACCTTGTTGGCTGGCATGAGAACTACTGAAATACAAAAGTGGGCGAGGGATCTTGATCAGTCGCTCTGCTGTCCTCTGGTGTTTCTGTGGGTCAGGAGGAAGCCAGTGTCTTAGAGGACTTGAGTCTGAGAGGCTTCAGTCGGTGGAGAAGAGGTCTCCGGCAGACGGCAGCGGTGCGAGGCCGCCCGTGACGTTCGGGAGGAGAGACAGATCCGGGAGACTCTGGATGTGCGACTTCAGCTCCTTCCGCACTTGTGTGACACGAGCCAGTTTCTGCTTGTATTCCTGCAAGAACACATGATAATCAAAGTAAGTACACTACTGTTCAAACTAGGCTGTAATTGGTCTTTTTAATTGAAAGGAATTAATTAAATAATGGATTTAAGGGAGTAAAGAGTAAGAAATAGGAACGGCAAAAGTAGTTCTAGGTATAATTGTAGCTATTAAGTAATCAATTTAAACTATTTGGAAATAATATTTTATTTTAAAATATGCACATTCACTCTTAAGCGTATGTCTAATACTTTGAAAACAAAAGGTTTCCTGTCTCGTCACATTCGGTTATGAATTACATTAAACATGTTGTAAATTATAGCATATTTAAAATTTCAAAATGGTGAAATAATATTAAATATAGTAATATATATATAATAAAACAGTTGTCAGTTATTCAATGTTTCGCTACCCTCTCTCACTGTTAAAACTAGAGTATCACGTTGAAATTCACACTAGTCTTCTGTGTGTGGTAATGATATTTACCCAATATAACGGTCTTTATAAAAAATTAAATAAATAAAATCAATAAATAAAATCAATGCAGCCTTGGTAAGTATAAGAGACTTCTTTTTTTAAAACTTAAATATCTTACAAACCTCATGCTTATGAATGGTAGTGTTTTTTTCCGGGAATTTAACTAAGGCATTAACCCAAAAATGTATTTCCAAACACGTTTGACTTACTTTCTTCCATGAAACACAAAAAGAAGCGTTACAGAATATCAGAGCTTGTTTTCAAGCTCCAAAAATGACAAAAAGTACCTTAGAATTTCAAAAGTATCATAAAAGTTGTGCATATGACATGCCGGTCGGTATATTCAAAGTCTTCTGTTTTTGTGACAGGAATTAAACCCAAATTTAGGCTCAAGCACAATAATAAAAATAAAAAGTCAGAGGGCAGATTTATCAGTGAATAATGATTTAATATTGGTCTTTTTGACACACAAAGATATTGAATGACTTCAAAAAGCTTGGAATATACAGTGCTTAGCATAAGTGAACACACCCATGCTAAAGTTGACTAAAAAGAGGAATAAAAAAAAACATTGTATTAAAAAACTTAATTAAAAAAATGAGGGAAAATCTAACCTTTAAAGGGTAACTAAACCCTAAACTAGTTAATTTTTTAGTTAATGATCTGTAAGAATGGGGCTTTATTAATGCTGTTCATTGATTTGAGTAACTTTTTTGACATTTGGGTATAAAGTGTTTTAATTCTACAATATATGGTGTAAAAGCGTCTGAGTGCTGCCCTCTTCAGGGTGAACGGTGGATACTGCAGTTGAATTTTCCTATTGGATGTTTGCGGTGGTTCGTGATGTAAGCGGTTGATGGTGATGTGAGCAGGTTCCAGCTCACCACGCGCTTGGTACGAGCTAGCAAACCCTTGGCAGTATAAAAACCATCTTGTTTCGTCAAAACCAGCGAGTCAGGAGTTGGAATTGCGAGTATTGAAAACGATCAGGTTAGAGTATTTATTTCCTAAGTGGGATCTGCCCACTTTTCCAGCATTTTTCAGATATTGCCAGTGGGTGGAGTCAGGCTCTGACCAGGGGTTTAGTTACCCTTTAAGGACACCAATTTTCATTGTGAATGAATAATGTATCGTAAATAAATAAATGTTCTTCCTTAAAATACAGGGTGCATAAGTCAGGACACCCCTGTGTTAAAAGGCAGATTTTTATTTTTAAAGCCCAGTTATTTCATGAATCCAGGATACTATGCATCCTGATAAAGTTCCCTTGGCCTTTGGAATTAAAATATCCCACGTCATCATCACACACCCTTCACCACACCGAGAGATTGGCATGGGGGACTTTCCATAAGATCATCTCTCAATGCTAATCAAACCAGCTATTAGGCTAACTGAAATAAAACCATGCTAATCTCTAGGTATGCTGAAGGGTATGTGATGATTTTATATTTTTAGTCAACTTTAGCATGGGTGTATTAACTTATGTTAAGCACTGTAGCACACAATTCATATGGACTACTTTTATATGATTATTTTGTCTATTTTGAAGCTGGAAGGTTAAATACAAATCACAGTCACTTTAAATGTATTGAAAGCAGCAGCTCTGAAAGAACATCACACACGGTTTTTCCTTAATAAGTCTCTCTCTGGTACCTCGAGTTTCTTCTCCCTCTCGTTGAGCGCCTCCTTCTGGCTCTGGATGTATTCTGTGAGCATGCGGGCCAGCTGTCTGCGGTCCTCCAACTCCGCCGCCAGACGCCCGTTATACTCGGCCAGCAGGAGACACGCCTCGTCCACCGTCTTCGACAGCTTATCTGCCGCCTGTTTATCTGCGGAGCACAACAGAGTTCATCACAACACCACTTCTGTCAGGGAACATCCACGCAGAACTAGATGTGAACGGTGAGGGAATTTACCCAACGATTGATATTAAACCTGGGATGACACGCTGCAAAAAATGTCTTGTTTTCAGTTCAAATATCGATAAAAAAAATTATTACAAAAAATCAAGATGCATTTACTAGATGAGTGAAATGACGAAGAAGATATTAAGTCTTGTTTTCTGGGGAAATAAATAAAAATGAAGTGAGTTTTCGCTTAAAACAAGCTAAATTATCTGCAAATGTGGTAAGAAAAATAATCTTGTTTCGGTTTGAATTAATATTATTTTTCTGATCCCATTGGCAGATAATTTAGCCTTTTTAAGCATCAACTCCCTTAATTTTGATGAATTCCCCCAGAAAAAAAGACATAATATCTTATGTCATGTTACTGTTAAATGGATCTTGACTTTTTAGATATTTGGAAGAAAAGTAAGATAAGCATTTTTTGCAGTGACCGATTACACCACACATCTTACAAGAAAAGACATTTGCCAATGATCTGTATGCTTACTTTGATCTTTAATGTTATTTAACCGTTTACTATCTTTGATCAAAGGAACACTGTACCTGACTAAACATTTTAGGAGCGCGAGCAGATCATTAGGGGAACACCTTAAATCAGCTTGCAATGCAATTATTCACATTTTTTCCCCAAAATATCCGTATTAAGTGAATCAATCAAAACTAACTTTAGCTGGAAATAACATTATTCAAGAACCGCTATAAAGCCAAATCAATCTCTGTTACCTTAAATTATATGTTTATCTCCGTAAAGCTGATTTGAAACAATCTACATTGTTAAAAGCGTTATATAAATGAAGATGTCTTGACTTTTACTGACATATACTGACATGTATGGAAATTACAATATGCCGTTTTATTTTAAGTTCACAGGGCTCCAGACTAACATTTGAGTTCTACAGAAAGTATTTGGTAGCAATGCGGGGCTGACAGTAAAGCACTGAGCTCACTAGATAGATAGATCCTTTTATTAATCCTTTTCAGGAAATTACAATGTTTCGGCAGCTTCAAGACAGACAAAAAAACCACATATCAAACATTCACTTAGGACATATCAATAAATTAAGTTAAAATATAAAATAAAAAGTCATTTTTGTGCATTGTAAAGTCGTATAGCAGCTGGTATGAATGACTTCCTATACCGCTCCGTTTTGCACATTGGCATCCTCAGTCTTTGACTGAAGGTGCTGCTATTTATCACCTTCAGGTGGTGGATTGGGTGTGCAGGGTTGATCAATATTGATCTTAATTTATTCAATGTTCTAGCCTCTGCCACTTGCTGAACCGTCTCTAGTTCAGCCCCAACCACCGAGCCAGCCTTCCTGATAAGCTTGTCCACTCTGTTCCTGTCTGCTGCGCGAACACCAACCCCCCAACAAGCCACAGCGAAAAACAGTGCACTGGCCAGCACTGTTAGATAACTTTAATTATTATCATTCATAATGTCTTAATATTAATTCAAAAGCAAAACGAGTGTAAAAAAATAGATATTAGGTACTGAAGATATCCAATAAGCGCCGGCTGAAGCTACCCACTGTTCACAATGGTAATTTAATCTATTTTATATTTTTAAATAAGTGAGTTTTCCTACAATTGGAAACTTTTAATTGACGGTTCGTTTCGAAATGATACAGTTGTGTCACAGTTCGGTACGTTTTCAATACAGCAAAAAGAAAGAAATAACAGAGAAATATCCTTGATTTAATATATATATATATATATATATATATATATATATATATATATATATATATAAATAAAAAAAATTAATAAGTGTGAGTTTTCCTACATCTGAAAACTTTTAGTTTTATAAATGGGAAAAATCTTTTGAAGGATCAGCAAACAATGTTTTGGTCATAACATTAAAAATGGAATTTAAATATGATTGATATACTGTAAATAAATAAAAATATAAAATAAATAAATAAAATTGATTTAAAAATAACCATGAATGTTGCAGATCTGTGGACTTAAAGCCTATAGTTCCTTCTTGGCACAGTGTCTCTCCTGGTTTGCACGTCAGCGCCGTTTGATCCGTTAATAACGGAGACATTTCAGTGTTTCTCACTAGATCTCTTCTAGCGATCTAGTTTCTCACAGCGATGTCATTATTCAGTGTTGAATTCGAATGCTTTCTTTACTGGATATCCTAGCGCTGTGTATTAACAAAAATGTTCAGTTTGTAATGTGTACCGAACGGTTCAATACGAGAATACGTGTATCGTTACACCATGTGATGGCCAGGTATTAAGCCACACAATTCTTATATATTCATATTTGCAGTTTATCAATAAATAAAAAGGACATTACTATATTGGTTTGGTTAAGATCTTTTATTTTTTGTGCACAGGCTTAGTTATTTGGCTTAAGGTTAGAACATTAAAACCAGTTAAAATTCCTCTTTGGCTAAAATATGATTTGTAAAAACATGGCTCAAATTGTTAGTTCATTTTATAATTAAGATGACTTGAAATATTTAGTACCTGGTGTGTTGTGGGAATGGACCAGCCTAGTGACAAAGAGATTCAAACAGGAAGTTGATCTGTTTTATGGGAATGCTAAAGGAAATGAGTCTGTACCAACTTTGATGCATTAGATTAGAGGGGACATAGGAAAATGTAATGTCTTGATCAATGTGATTTATGTTTAATATAATTATTTTGCATTAACTAAAATTTATCCATGGCTCTAAATTTAGTTAAATGTATGGTGTTTATTCCAGGGTTTGTGTTGGTATTGTTGTGAACATTTGTATGGGTTTGTTTCCCCTTTTTTGTTTTCATGGTGCTGGCCACCTCTTATGAATTCAGTGTCTGGTTTGTCTAGAGAGGTGGGTTACTTATTGTAAAGGTGGAGTTGAATTTTGTCCTCTGTCAGTTTGAGAGGTTAAGCCCAATTATGTCTTCTGTCAACACTGGATATTACCTGTGATGTAATCTGAAGGGAAAACAATTTTTTGGCCTTTTTCCTCTTTAATGAGGTTTAATCACTTCTTATCTTGTGTAAGCAAGATTTAATAAACTGTCACAATTGAAGACCGCTTTGCTCCTTGTTTTTTGACAATGGACTCTTTTTTTTTTGTTGTGATTTGCTAAGGCTCATGGCAGATCCTTCACACACCCCTACTTTTAATGCATGTTTACATGGAAAACAAGGGAAAAGCAGCAAAAAGGCATTCTGGGTGAATATGCCCTTACATGTCGGCTTACAGGGTCCCCCTGTGAGGACTCACCTGTGATCTTCTCTAGAAGGGAAACGTCCTGCACTTCCTGTGGAAGTGATGCGATCTTCTGTCTCACGGCCGCGTCACCAGACGCCGCGTTCTCGAGATCCTGCAGCGCTTTCACCAGATCCTCCGTCTGCGGGATCAGGACATTCACACAATCACACACTCATCCTCACTAATCTGGAGAGATGCAGCTCGAAAAACTGATCAGAATGGCAACATCGCAATAATAGTAGTGGACACAAATACTATAATTATTATTTTTACCATAATTGATCAAAGAATCAAGGGTTAGAATCAGGGTTTCAAATGAACTTTTTCACTCACCGGCCAATTTGGCAATACATTTTTAAGTTACTGGCCATTCATAACTTCTACTAGCCAAAAAACAGAAAAGAAAAAAAGAAAGTAGTAACCAGATTAACTACGTCACAGATTGTGTATATATATACAGGTGAAACTTGAAAAATTAGAATATCGTGCAAACGTTATAATTTTGATGATTATGGCTTACAGTTTATGAAAACCCCAAATGAAAAATCTCAGAAAATTAGAATATTACATGAAATCAATTTAAAAAAAGGATTTTAAATACAGAAATGTCGGCCTCTGAAAAGTATAATCATCCATATGTATATAGTTATATATACTAAATATATTAGTTTCACCTTTTAATTTGAATTACTGAAATACACAAACTTTTGCACGATATTCAAATTTTCACCTGTATATGTATATATATATAAAAAAAATTGGATTTCATACATTCATTTCTCATTTCTTATTCAAACCAAATCCTGTCATCTCCTCCTCCCTCTTTCATCACCCTTTTCACCATAAATATGTTTTAGGTGGACAGATCAATACAGTACCAAAAACATTAAAAAAATTTGAATGTTGGAAAATAAGGTCTTTTCTGTAAACCAAATGCTGTTTAATCTCCACTATTGCTTCAGTGCAAATGAACAAGCGTGCCGTTGTGTGCTGTGTAGTGACAGACATGTTCAAGCAAGTCAAATATGAACAGATTCTGTGCAATACTCTGGATTTAATACATCATGAGTATTTGTGCTAAATATGTGCAGATTTGTCTTACACGAACTTCCCCAGTAAAGTGAGTAAACCAAATTGTCAGGTGATTTGACAGCGTTAGCGCCACAGTTGAGTTTTATCAGCATTTGGTGTGTGTTAATTTCAAACCCTGGTTATAATCATGTTTGTTTGAGTCGGTGTACATCATACCAGCTGTGGAGCGGCTGCGTCCGTCTCATGAGGAGAGTATTGGACTCTGTAATCATCATCTTCCTCCTCCTCTTCCTCCTGCACCTTCTGGTAGCTTCTCTTCAAGTTTTTCCTATCATCTGCCACGAAAACACATGCAACTGTTACTTCACATGCTCATCCTTTATTCAGACTATTGAGTGTTAGAACAATAGTGCAGTGATGAAACACATGGAAGTCTGGGAATTATGTAGTGACAGAAATAAAATCCCTCTCATATTTCAGCTTTTTCCTTTTTGTCTAGATTGGAGCTCTGCTCATCAAACAACTGTACCAGGTGCATTCTGGGATGCTTTTAAAGAACCCTTACAGGAGGAACATGTGATGAGCACTTGCTTTTCAATTCTAGATTTTAATGAAATTCAAAGCTAATTTAAATTATTTTAGCAAAAACTTTAAGATGAAAACATCTTCAAGATCATGAGAAATAAAAACGTTAGTCTGTGTAGTGATGCGTACTACTAATGTCTGCAGTATGTATATTGTGCACAGTATGCGCAGTTTATTTTCCTTTACACTTAATTTGTTTTACGCACAAAAAAAGTGCAAAATACCCATCCAGGTGTCTTTGAAAAACTAATTTCAACACACTATAATATGATTTGGGACTTTGAATACCATTCAGGATGGCGAGTATGCGGTTTGGGACGCAGGATATGAATTCAGACATATGTTGGCATACTGTTTTTCGCATACTATTATATAATAGGGAAGTATTCGATTTCGGGTGCAGCATGAGTGTTTTTGACTCATTATTTGACTAGACGGCAAGATGTTAAGACAGATATCTTTACACAAATAACCATGATTAAATGCACTGTGAATATTTTGGATATTGGATATTAGATTTTTCTATGCTTTGTTACTGTTATAAACAGTATTTTTTGTGCTTAAAAACCAATAAACAAATCTAGGAGAAAAAGGACATTTGCATATTTTAATGAACATAATGCCCATGTTGTGTAGTATGGGTAGAATGACACACTAAACATACACTACCAGTCCAATGTTTGGCAGTACGTAGTATATACTGTGTATTTTGCAGTATGCTGGTGTTCTTCTGACCTGTGGGCTTGTGTTTGGGACTGTCTGAGTCCTCGATGGCCAGTTTGAGCTGCTGGATGAAGTCTGGACGGTAGAGGCTGCGCTCCTGCCAGATATTCAACAACCTCTCCATGTGCTTCTTCCCACCGTCATCTCCATCTCTGCCAGAGAAACACACACAGCACACATGAGAACGGACACACTCCTGCCGATGAACACGTGAAGCACATGTGAAGGGGAGTGTACCTGGCCACGTGTGAACAGGCATCCACCAGGACGCCTTCGAAGTCTTTGGTGAACTCAGGACCCTTTTTCTTACTGTTCTGAATCACGTCATTAGCCAGATACAGGAACGTCAACTTCCTGTTTCTTTTAGCTGAACAAACACATTTTATTTTATTTAATCATCAATAACTTTAAAACAAAGGCTCAGTTTAAATGTTTGAGCATTTCAGTCATTTTTGAAGCCTAACCTTGTCTTCACAAACAAGATGACTTGTGCAAACTAAACTCACACAGTCAAGGTTTGGTCTTAGGCTGTGTTCACACTTCGGTTCGGTTCGCTTGGTTTCTTTGGCCAGACCAAAACAAAACAAAAATGTAGTCCTGGTCCACTTAGCATTCACATTTGCATTTTAACACCATACTTAAAACACTGAACCTAAAGGCACAGGAATATGTTCACAACCTGATTGGTCGGCTTTTATGACGTATATTTAGCGATGGAACTTATCGAACATCCAAAAAAATGCTGTGTTCAGAGCTAAGTGCGCTCGCTGTGTGTGTGTGTAGCTACTTATGATGGTATTCTGACCGGCTGAGAGCTCGTGAAGAGCTTATAAAACGTGTAAAGGAGTCAAAACAGCGTCAGGAATCCCTTCGTCTCACACACACACACACACACACACACACAGATGTGCTGTGAGGAGACGCGGTTCTGACTCCTGTACTGAACTGTGATGGGCAACATCATGGCCATGATGAGATTTTTTTTTGTCCTTTAATAGGGTCGCGTCTTGTGACATCACTTCCTGTTTTTGGTTTGTTTACATGTCTTTGGTCCGTGTTGCGTTCATATTTCTTTCGAACCGCACCAGAGTTAGTTTGGAAGCGGACTGAGGCTGTGTTCACACTTGGCATGTTTGATTCAATTAAAACAACGTCTGGTTTGATTGCTCTGTTAGTGCGGTTCATTTGAATAAGTGTGAACGCTGACATCTGAACCCTGGCGCCACCGAACAAGCGAGATGGGCCTCGGTCTGCATCCAAACCAACTCTGGTGCGATTCGAGTGATATATGGACGCAACACGGACCAAAGACATCTAAACAAACCCAAAACAGGAAGATGTGACCCTAAAAAGGACAGAATGCTCAAGCATGCATGTTTTTTCTCATCATGGTCGTGATGTTACCCATCACAGTTCAGTACAGGCGTCAGAACCGTGTCTCCTCACAGCAGATCTGTGTGTGTGAGTGTGTGTGTGTGTGTGTGTGTGTGTGACGGAGGGATTCCTGACACTGACATCATGGTCGTGATGTTTCCCATCACAGTTCAGTTGTCAGAACCGCGTCTCCTCACAGCAGATCTGTGTGTGTGTGTGTGTGTGTGTGTGTGTGTGTGTGACGGAGGGATTCCTGACACTGACATGGTCGTGATATTTCCCATCACAGTTCAGTACAGGTGTCAGAACCGCGTCTCCTCACAGCAGATCTGTGTGTGTGTGTGTGTGTGTGTGTGTGTGTGTGTGTGTGTGTGTGTGTGTGTGTGAGTGTGTGTGACGGAGGGATTCCTGACACTGACATCATGGTCGTGATGTTGCCCATCACAGATCAGTACAGGTGTCAGAACCGCGTCTCCTCACAGCAGATCTGTGTGTGTGTGTGTGTGTGTATGTGAGACGGAGGGATTCCTGACACTGTTTTAACACACCTTTACACATTTTAAAAGCTCCTAACGAGTTCTCAGATGTTAAAAATACCATAATTTATAGCTACGCACATACAACGAGCTCCTTTAGCCCTGAATACAGCCCTGTTTTGGATGTTTGGTTAGTTCCGTCACAAAATATATGTAATAAAAGCCAATCAATGAGGTTGTGAACATACAGTATCCCTAAGCCTTTAGGTCCAGTATCTTTAAAATCTGTGTTTTTATGTTCAGTGTTAAAAATGCCAATGTGAACGCTAAGCGGATCAGGACTAATTTTTTTTTTGGTCTGGACCAAACGAACCGAACCACAAGTGCAATCATAACCCGAGACACATCTTTACAGTGTCACAGTCCTCCAGGGGACGCACTTATTCTAAAGAATCGCACTAACAGAGCAATCGACCCACACATGCCAAGTGTGAACACAGCCTTATACTCCTGTTTGTTCCCTGTAACTCCCACTGTGAACCTGAAACCGCTGCTGACAGCGGTGAAACGGTCTCGTACCTTTCTTCAGCTCTCTGTGCCACACGCGCACGATGAGCGACGAGTGTTTGCGGTGATGAATGATCCACAGAGACAGCGTCTGAACGCTCTGCTGCGAGTTACTCAGTTCAGACAGCTTCTTCTCCAGCGCGGACTCGGAGAACGACGACATGCTGATCGCTCTCTCTCTCTCTCCACACAACCCTGAGAAAACACATCAGGTTAGAAACTGGGCTGAAGATTCTCGTGCCACAGAGATGCATTTTACTTACTTTAATGTTGACGCCAAAACATGCGGCTTGTGGGAACCCTAATATTCATTATAATATATTATAAAAAATAATTTGTGTAGTTGACTTGATATGTCATACAGGACACTGATAAATGTTTGTAATTCTGCATCTGAAACTACTTTTAAAATAAAACGTGTGTCTAATTCTTTTATTATATTATATTAAATTACTTTAGATTATTGCTTAGACCAGGAACATTTGTATTTTTATTTACTACTGCAGGGCCTTTTAAAATGGACTACTGGGAGAAAAATTAAATGGTGCTAAAATATACACACTGTCTCATACATGAACATTTTAATCTAGAAGCTTGATATGAAATAAAAATGCAATAATAATATTAAATTCTATTAGTCACCTAATCTCATACATACACATTATGCATGTATTTGACATGAAACATTGTGTTGTGACATACTATACACTATCTTAACCTACTTTTGAAAAGCATTTAGCTTAATTTTTAATAATTATTATGCATGCAGGATTTATGACCTACTTGTATTAGAGAAACCACATGGAGAATTTGTACTTTTAAAAATAACATCATATAGTAAAATATCGTATATATAACGATATAGTCTGGTTGCATATATGTGTGTGATTAATAAATGAGATATTAGAGAGTTTGAACTCCATGCATAGTCCGAGTTATTGATTAGTTGTAATGCATCAATTCTGAGACATGCAATCAACAATATCAATACAGAAAAAGCCAATTAAGCAGATTACAGAAACAAATCAAGCCACCAACTAAAAATAAAGGTAAATACATTCTCACCTGTCAGCAGTTTTAGTTGGCTAATCTGGATTTAACTTCAATATGGCACAACACACGCGGAAATCCCTCAAATACCAACTACCGCGGATTAGAAGGGTAGTTTAAGTCAAAATATTAATAAATCGAGTTAATAAGGTACAAACCTCTGTATATATTCCTCGAAACTTTTGGAGAATGTTTGAACACGATGGGATTTTGTTGCAAGTTGGGTTGATAAACAAACGAGCGTCGCGCGCGCGTGACGTCATTGGGACGCGACATCATGCTTGTAATCTTCACTTCACTACTTGTGTCGCTCTGAATAGAAATAGCAATAATTCGCAAGTGATGTCTGTTTTCGTTTCTTACAAAAGGGGTTTATGAATCCCAACCTTTTTTTGGTAGCAGGTATAGATGATTATTTTTCTCTATATGGACTGATATAGTAATTTTATCTTTAATAAATATTAAACAGGAGTTGAATGTCATGTTATCAGCTTGGAACTGCATATGTGCTGCTGCTGACATGACTTCGCTGGACTGAACCACTCAGAGTAAGTATTGGGGATTTTCAGGGGAGGGGCTGTAAATAAATATTCAATATGCTTTATTTCTTTACTTATATTAAAATTAAACTTGACCAGTACACAAGTTGTATTTGCATTGCACTTAACAGGTTTAAATATACTGATTATGTATAATTGTATTAAGCATGCACAAAATCTCTCTCTATCTCTCTCTCTTGCCTGTTTGTTTGCATTTGCTAGACTATATAACCAAAATATATCTTCAAGAAATCAAACAATGAATACTAACTGATGCTGCTAATTAATACTTTGTTTAATTGCCATACGATTTGCAAAATCAATTAATATTGGTAACTATTTTGGATGTTTTCTGTTTTCTGAAAGGCATAGGTCAGAAAGCAAACTGTTAAGTCCCCACTGAATAATTGCAATGCCCGGTATACACTGTACGATTTTGGGCTGTCCCAGACGAAAGATGACCAATCATGGTGATTTCTGTGGTTGTGGCTCTAAACAGTGGTTCTACATTGAGGTTCAAAGGCGTCATTTTTCACAGTCTTTTGACCAATGATAACCTGCGATCATTTTCTGATGGTGTCAGAAATTTTGCATAATCATAGTGTGTTTGTAGGTGTATGACCTACAGCTACTGACTAGCCAATAAAAATCCAACATGAAATGGCATTTTGATCAACACGACATGGCTTTAAAACTTAAAACGAATTACTTCAAGCTCCATTTGCAACATTGGCATGCCAAGTTGGCCTCTTTTCCCTAGAAATGACGGCATCCATATTCTCCTCTTTCGCTTCCTCTTCTTTTTTTCATCGCACATAAAACCACAATTGCCAAAGTGTGGTGGATCTTGCTCTATTTGTTTACCAGTAGCGCATACTAATGGCGTTTTATTCTTCTATACTAACCTACGATTCAGTAGGTGTCATCATCATGATCTTATAGGATTGCCAAAAAATTCTCTCATGATGACTTTTATAATCTTCCTTTGCAGATCTCATATTCCATACATGGAGAATGGCTGAACACCAGATCGAAGACCCAAAGATTGCATTTGCATATCTCCGCCCATCATGTGTCCTCCTGACCAAAGAACCTACATCCGCGAACGTAGAAGCTCTTAGCGGTCATCTCCGCAGTATAAGCGATGGAGCTCTCCAACAGCTCCAGGACTATGTACTGTTTCCCCTCAGATTTGTCCTCAAAATCCCTGGCTCCAAGCGGGAGGGATTTATCCAGGTGGTCATGGAAACCATGACGTATGTGCTGGAGAACACATGCGTACAGAAATGGGATTCTCTTCGGGATCTTTTCTCTGAGTTGTGCCTTTGTCTTTGTTCCCCAAAAGACCCAGGAAAGCCCGCCACATCCTCAGAGGAACTAAAGCTGGCCGTCCTCAGATGCCTGGACACCCTCTTGCACTCAGCCTACGGTGACATTATTTTTAAACTCTACGAGCCAAGCATGTTGCCCGGACTTGGAGCAGCTGTGTCGCTACTTCTGGCACTTGTAGAGCATGAAAAGGCAAGGGGAGTTCAATTGGCTTCCCTTAAATGTCTCCTTTCTTTATTTCTACAATGCAACTGCAAGGAGGAACACATTGAGCCAGGACACAACGAGAGGTATCTTCTTGGATGTGCCCTCGCCACATTTTTACCTGGCATTTCTCGAGCCCTGAGTGAGGTAATAAGCGGAGACATAAGACAAGGCCATGCAGTCACGATGAAGGCCATGAGGGTTTGGTACAAAGCGGTAGGACTGGTAATGGCTGATGAGCAGCTTCAGAAGACCGACATTGACAGGGCAGCTGGGGATCTGGGGAGGGTTGAGGAGCTGGTTGTAAAGAGGACTCCATCTTGGCGCAAAGCCACTTCCCAGCGCCTTGGAATAGTGTTACAAAAGATAATTTCTTGCACTTCTTCCCACCCACACTGGAGAATCAGGCTTGAGTTGGTCAATCTATCCCATCTTCTCCTTTCTCAGTGCAGCCAGTCTGTGGGTGAATGTGTTGGTCCTCTACTGGAAGCATTGGTAGGTGCCATCAACGATGAGGAGCCTGAGGTTAAGAAAAGGTGCAATGCAGCATTGAATGAAGTGGCACAAAAAAGTCAAACCAATGGCGGACAGGACTTTACAGACGTTCTATCTGAAAACCTTCACAGCTTGGCGTCATCCTTACCTCGACTCATGAGAACGTCTGATGACCAACGCAAGCTCTTTGTCCTTAACGTGTTCCTTGGGTACCTCAAGATTCTGGGGCCTAAAGTTGATGCAATACTAAGGTCATCGGTCCATCTTGAGCGTATCTCCAAAGCATTGATGCAGGTGATGGAGCTTGACGTTACGGATGTGAAAATTATTGAGGAGAGAACTCTTAAATCTTCAACAGACCTGGGACCTGATGTGCACCAAGTCCCATCCCAGAGGAAATATTTTCTCTACTTCACAGACGAAAGGATATTCTCAGCACTCGGGAAGATCTGCCGCATGTTGGGATACTACGGAAACCTCTACCTTCTTGTTGACCGCTTCATGGAATTGTACAAGGAGTCCTCGGTTTACAGAAAGCAAGCTGCTTTGGTCCTCAATGAGGTAATTGTTGGTGCTGCAGGCATTGACGTAGAGACGGACAACTCTAGGATTGATAGTTCAGGAATTAACCAGTCTAGAACAAATCAAGAAGACTTGAAATCTTCAATCATGTCTATCATCGAGGAGTACATCAGTTTGAGCAACTGGCATCTCCCTACAGTCTCCGAGGCCTTGGAAGGGAAACTTGAGACTACAACCTCCTTAGTTCCCAATTATCCAGAACGAAACTGTCTCCAACTGCTTCCCGCATCCAAAACCCCAACGCTCCACCAACTCAACAGCAACATCTGGCAAATCTGTATCCAGTTGGAGGGTATCGGAGGCTTCGCCCAGGCTTTAGGCACTGACTTCCGTCTGCTTCTCATGACATCCCTATACCCTGTGCTGGAGAAGGCCGGAGATGAGTCGCTTCTCGTCAGCCAAGTGGCTTTCAACGCAATGTGCGACCTCTGCAAGGCTTGCGATTACAGTTCTCCCAAGGAGCTGGTCATCAAGAATTCAGACTACCTCCTCAATGACGTTTCTCTAAACCTCGCCAGACCCAGCATTCACCCTCATGCTCCGGGAGTTCTTGCGGTCATGTTCACTCACTCGGATGCCAGTCTGCTGCCTCTAGTGGCCGATGTGGTGCAGGACGTGTTAACGGCACTCGATCTCAGCTATGACCAGAGAACGCCACAGTTCTGTAGTGTGCTGCACTTACTCATGAAGGCACTTGGTGAGTCTTACTTAAACTTACTTACTTAACCCTCTGGTGTTCTTTGCGTGTCGGTCGAAATGAGCGATTCTTTTTTTTGTCAATGAAATGAATGTACAATATTTTAGTTTGATAATGTTTTTAATTTAATATTTAGTATTTTTAGGGGATTTTTTTAATACTAAATTATATGTACGCTGTATTTAATTTATAATCCATTTATTAATTTTTTGAGCGTAGAGCTGAAAATTTCATTTCCAACTTAAACTGTCGTAAATCTTGAATGCTTTAGAGCACAGACTTAAGATTGATCTCTTTTCAAACACGACATTTGGCATGTTATTGCTGAAGTGAAAAAAGTGACAGAATTTTACGTGTTTTGTTATGAAAAATGCACAAAAATACAATTTAAGCAAGTGCCAAAGCCTTTACCAAGTTGTGTACCATTTTAACGAAGTAAAAAAAAAAAAAAAAATGTTGTGCTCAAAAATGACCGAAGAGCATCAGAGGGTTGGAACAATTCTACTATTATGTATTAGTTGCAAAATGTACTCTTTGGAGTTTGAAAAAGCCAAATGTGTTTTCCCACAGTGAGATGGTTCCCTGCTACTATGGGACACCAGAAGCCGTCCAGCAAAGACACCCAGAATAAAGAGTGTGTGAACTTGAGGCAGTTTCTCCTGGACTATAAGAAGCAGAAGGAGCTTGCTGAAGGCATTGGGGTAGAGGAGGAAGATCCTAATGAACTAGGTTTGTAATTTTGATTTATTTATGTTTGTCTTGCACCCCTAACTTTAAGACTTAAACTTATATGTAAATGCTGTTACCTTTCTAAGCAATAATACTTACCTGGATGATAAAACTGGGACTTCAACCAAATCTAGCAGGGTTGTGGTCCATTCGAACCTGAATTGAGAAATTTCTGTTTCCTTGTATACTTACCAATATTTAATGAGACTTTTTTGGACCTTTATTTCCCAGGATGCGTTATCTGTGTTGACTTACTTTGAAATGCAGTTCAGTAAATTTCTCTTCCTGTCATTCAAAATTTGAATTCTACTTCAACTTCTAGTGGGGTGTGGCCAATTCAAATTCACACTCTTGAACTAAAAGGGAGCAAATTCTTCAATTTGGCAGAATTTAGAGACCAAAATATCATAGAAACTTGTGAGTGAGCTGCTTACTTGGACCAGTAAGTTAAGCAATGCCCTAAAAGACAAAAGGTAAAAGGTTTACAAAAACTGTACTGTTGATTAAAATGCTAATTTTGATATTACGTTGGGTGTGAGATAAATTAGCTTGGGCTTGGTGCTGGTAACTCAATGAACAGGACAATATTGACACCAGAATAAAAATATTCATGATTCTGAAGCTGAAAATTATTTTAGACGGATATTCTTGTTGTCTGTCAGTCACTGACTAGATGTATTTGAAATAATGTGTGGGCCATTTTTTACTGATAACATCAGACATTTGGCATTATCAGAGCCCACAAATATTCCCCCATTGCATTATTATACATTATATTAAACATTTCATATAGTAGGTTTATGTAGTTAACTTATTTTTTTTCTCAGTCATTTTCATTTTGGGTGAACTACACAATACAGATTGTCACTATTCACGATACATATTGTTGCATTTTTTGTATTGAGATATATTGTGACTACCCCTACCTAAAAAAAACATCCTAACAGCCACATAGCAACCAGCCAGAAGATGGTTACCACCTTGCAACATTCTGTTATAATCATGCTTTACAGTTCCTGCTTGTAATTTAATTCTTGCACAGCAGATGTCAGTATTGACCCAGCAAGACCTTACGGTATAAAAATAAGCGGTTAGAACTGTTGCGCTCGTTCTTCTGAAGCTTTCTTCATAACTGCAGACCTGAAACAGGGGTAGTCACTTCTCCTGGAACAAGCTGCAGTAAGTGCTTTACATAAGGGTACAGATTTAATAATAGAGCAGAATTATGATCACTCAAGCTCCGTATTTGGCGCATCTTTAATCCTCCTCATGCTGAGACTTTCAACTCTGGGCTCAAGTTTCTGATCATTAAACCAACACCACACAGAGTCAAAATTCCCTGAAGGATCTGTTATTATGGCTTCAGCTGTTGCTTGTGTTTGCATGATGATATGTTCACAGGGGCCAGACTAGTCTAATGCACGTTGAACTTTCCCAAGGCGACGTAAAATTACCAATTCGATTTTCTAATTTTAATTTCATCTCCTGTCCAGACGTTCCTCCACCAGCGCCTGTTTCTGATGAGGACATGGAAGGTCCTGCTGAGAAAAAAGAGCTTCCTCTTCATATCCAGATTGCAAAAGACGTGATGGAGCGATGCATTCACCTGCTCTCCGACTCCAGCCTGAGAACCCGACTCAAGGTTGTAAAATATCTTCACGAGAACAAAGAAACTTCAGTGCAATTTTCAAAATGTTTAAATACTTGCATCGATGCAGGTCTGTTTCCCTTGAGATGAGCACAAGACTAGTAAAATGTGCATGTGCCTTTACAGGTGTTGGACATCCTGGAGCTGTGTGTGTGTGTTTTATGTGAGCGAGAGGACGAGCTTCTTCCCATGGTGCACCGGTGCTGGCCTGCTCTCCTCCACCGCCTCACCGACGATGACCCTCTCGCTGTACCACGAGCATTCAAGGTGAGACCACGTGCTTCTATACACACAGCTACAAAACATGTAAGAAACTATGACCATGCCTTTTAAAATGGTATTTTAAAAGGCCATGGAAATTAATGTATATTTCTATAGGATAAACACAATCTTGTAGTTTTATGATCGGCAAATGCATAGGTCAAAACAAAATTACAAATTCCAAAGAAGTAATTCATTAGTGAGTAGATCTGAAACTAAATGGATGTAAAAGTGTGGAAAAACTGTAGTTGGATATTGTTGCATTGATTATTCTATTATCTATTCCTTTGAACTTTCCATTCATCAAATAATCATAAAAAATTTATCATGGTTTTCATAAAAATATTAAGCAGCTCAATATTTTTCTTAAGTTTCTTGAGCAGCAAATCATCATATTATACTGATTTCTGAAGGATCATGTGACTCTGAAGACTGGAGTAATGATGCTGAAAATTCACAGGAATAAATGACATTTTACAATATATTCCCATAGAAAACAGCTATTTTAAATTGTGATAATATATGCAACCTCAGTAAACATGCTTTAATGCTTGAAAAGCATTAAAAAACCCTGTTGAACGGTAGTGTATATGAACTGTAATGGTATGATAGACCCAGAGATCATCAGTTCCTCCGTGAATCTCTCTCAGGTGCTGTGTGTTCTCGGGCAGTCGTGTGGAGATTTCCTCAGGAAGCGCGTGTCTAAAGAGGTTCTTCCCCGCCTCACCTCGTCTCTGATGAAGCAGTCGGAGATCAGCGCTCGCTCCGGGCCCGGATACACACACACACACGCTTACAAGCTCCAGCTCGCTGTGCTGCAGGGTCTCGGACCTCTGTGTGTCAGACTGGACCTCAGTAAGTCTGCAGGACCTCAGTGTCCCCAACGCTGATATTAAATAGTACCTAATAATAATAATAATTCAGAACATCAATGAAACTGTATAAATATAATCAACTGTGACAGTATTGCAGGTCTGCCAGTTATTGTCTAAAAAACATTTAAAACATATGTATATCATTTGTATATTAAGTTTAACTCTTCATTTGTAACATAATCAGCCTAAGAACATAAATGCATCTACTTTCAATAATGTGCTGAATGTCTGAAAGATGTATGATGGGAACTTATTTTAGCATTTAAAGTGGGCTTGATATTTAATTTTAATATTATTTCTCATTGCCTGCATGACCTTGGTTACACACAGAAACCTGTAAGAGGTTTTGGCAGTGGAAAAAAAATATGAGATGGGAGGTGAATTATAAAATTATATCTCAAAGTTTTGATTTCCCCAGGTAACTTTGCGTTATCTCACAAAAAACCAGTGATGAGAATGTAAAAAAAAAAAAAATTAAGGAGGAAAAACTCTATTACAATGCTTTTGAGAGAGAACACAAAATGTGTGCGCAAACTTCGCAGCATTCCTTAAAATAAAGGATGCGAAGGATTTTCGCAGTGATGTAATAGAAGAACCATTTTGGGTTCCCAAATAACCTTTTAGTGAACAGTTCTAAAAAGAACCTTTTTTGTCAGTGAAGACATTTTTTCCACTGTAAAGAAGAACCTTTTGTGGAATGAACATGTTCCACTGATGTTGAAGGTTCTTTATGGAACAATAGATGCCAATAAAGAACCTTTATTTTTAAATAGTGAGGGGAATGCACATTTTGTGTGAGCAATTTGTGACACCAAATACATATTTTCTATTAACATGTCCCCTTAGGCTCTCTGTAGTTACATCAGCAGAAAAGGTAAAAATATTTTCAAAGGCAGAAAAAATGCATCTTAACTTATGATTATGAAGCATGCTGATGAATCGTGCACACAATACTATCATCATTTGTGAGCACGTGTAACCACTAGATGGCAGACGTGCGTCAGTGCTTCATCACAGCTGCAGTGAACATGTCACAGTCAATCTCCGTGAAGAGATGAAGTCGTGTTCCTGTTGATGTCACATCACAGCTCCACTGAAACCCCAGAGCTTCCTCCGACACACACCATCATGCACTGCTCTGTTCATTCCCCAGGAGAAGCCGGGGGGGGGAGTGTGTGTGTGTGTGTGTGTGTGGGGAGGGGGTTCAGCTCTTTCCTATCAGTTGTTTTTCATCTCTGTGGGTTTTCTGATGTAATGCAGGGGTGAAATGGAAAACCTCAAATGTTGCATGCATTTTGCTGTGGCATATGCCTTGATGCATGAGAAAGTGCTCTTTGAAAAAACAAACATCGACTATTGGCTGATAAAATATCAGTTATTAATATCAGTCTCAAGTTTAATTTGTGCATCCCACTATTACGGATTTGTAAACCAAACCCAATGGTTTGTGAAACGCTGAAGTGATTTGTCGTTTGATTGAGCTGCCACGTGGAGAGAAAAATATGTGTGTGTTAGTGTGTGTGTGTGTGTGTGTGTGTGTGTGGAGGGAATACTGAATAGTGATAGAGTTACCATGGTTATGTGAGACACCTGAGAGACAGACAGAAAGACGAGAGGTCATGCTGTTTATTTCCCAGTTGGTTATAGTGCTCTCTCTCTCTCTCTCTCTCTCTCTCTCTCTCAAACACACACTCATATATATAGTCCCTCTTTATTATTCTCCCTCCATCCTTCATTTCTCTGGTCCCTCTGCATTCACCTCCATTTTTCTAGAGTAATGAGGCTCTACATCACGCTGCTTAATTAATTAATTAGGATAATGCTGCCATGGAGACTATTAGAATATATTAGAACATCTGTGGCCATTATGACGCAGGCGTTCACTGCGTTTCTGCTGCGAGGTTTGAGTCACCGGAGACATACATGAAGCTTTATTGAGAATTAAAACAAATCTATAATAGTGTACATGGTCTCAAATAGATTTAATCTCTAACAAATGAATTGAATTGTTTGCTATTTCACTATTTAGTGTCTGTTATATTTGAATATTTATAGCTGATTTTCCTTCCATTTTTCATTCCCTTGATATTCTCAATGTCTGTTTGCAGTGGAGGCGGATCTGGATGGAGTGTGTGAGGCGTGTCTTCTGTACCTGAGCTGCCGACAGCCAATCAAACTGCAGGAGGCGTGTCTCAGGTAAAGCCCAGATCAACTGGAATTTAACTTTTTTTTTTTTAAAGGTCTTCTTCCTTTATTAAAGTGAGTTGAATCTTTTTTTAAGTTTCAGGAACTTGCACAGACTAAAATCAAAACAATTTGATTATTAATATTTAATATTAAATTTGTGGTTGTATAGTAATTTCTGCTGTCAGCTGTAGTGATTTATCTCAAATAGCAATAAATCAATCTATTGAGTAATATTTGGTCATATTGATATTAGACTAATATATCTGTCAGACCAATTCATTTGACTCTCTTCTGAAATGATCCGCATCAGGGTGAAAAAAAAAAAAAAATTATTGTATGGCAAATATAGTTAAATTAATTAATCAGCCTGACATATGTCAGTATATATAAAATATTAGCAATTATAATTGAATATAATGTTATACACACACATTTTCAAACAAATAAATAATTTTGATTTTGTTTTATATATAATTATATATATTATATTTTAAAAAATTGTGAAAATTGAATTTAAATATATAATTTAAAAAATAGAATTATAAGTGAAATTTATATCAGTGAAATTCACTTAATTTGTACAAATAACAAAAAAAATTAATTTAAGAATAAAATGTGTAGAAAAATTTGTGAATTTTCCAAAACACATAATAATAATAATAATATAAAGGCAAAGGTTTTTTTTTTTTTTGGAAAACGCCTTTAGATTTCAGTATTGACAGTCCAAAAACAAGGTTACACTTATGTCTAGATATTAATGTAGTACAAATTGGGCGTTAAAGAGATAGTTCACCCAAAGTTCTGTCATCTTTTACTCGCCCTTAAGTTTTTCCAAACCTGTATGAGTTTCTAAACCTGTATGAATAATTTATGTTTAACAATGGTAACAAGACAGTTGCCAACATTTCCATGGAAGTCAGTGGGGTCCATCAACTGTCTGGTTACCAACATTGTTCAAAATATCTTTTGTGTTCAAAGTGAATGAAACTCATACAGATTTAGAACAACATTTGTAGGTGAACTGTCCCTTTAAGCTGAAACTTGTTCATGGTCCAGGTGCTGTTCCTCTGCTATTACAGTATGGATTACCCTAATAGTTCTGATCGTGTTTTTGTCGGTAGTGTTTTCCGGTCGCTGATGGATCTGGACGCTGATATGTGCTGGTTCACGCTGAACGAGCTGTTCTGTCCTGTAACGTACGAGCCGCCTCATCCACAGCTTCTCCCCGTGACGCTGAGTGGATCCGACAAGCCCAGAGACCAATTCACTGACAACGTCCTCAAAATACTGCAGGAGTTTGAGGACCGATGAGACTCCCGAGCGTTAGATGCCCATCAACACGCCTGTTTACGTCTAGTGTTCTCATCTTTATTGACATTGACTACATGTGTGAATGGAACAACTAAAAGTTGACTTTGTCATGATGCAGATTGCCATATATACAATAAAACAAACTGAATGAAGAAAAGTAAAAAAAAAAAACGTGTATTCCTTATTTATAAAATTATATTTTCATCCAAATCACCATAATTATTAGTTATTTCTCTAAAATAATAAATGAATGGTTTCATTATTACATATTTTGGTAACACTTGACAATAAGGTTCATTAGTTAATGTATTAACTAACATTTATAACAATGTGCAAAACATTTGTTACAGTATTTTTTCATCTTTGTTAATGCTAGTTAGTAAACATACAGCTGTTCAAATCTAAGGTTAGCAACCTTTGATTTTAATAACGTATTAGTAAATGTTTAAATGAACCAAGATTAATAAATGCATTCTTCCTGTATGAACCTTATTGTAAAGTGTTAGCTATATTAGTATAAACCACACATGTTGTGGTGTAGCTGTGACCTGTTGGTTGGGTCTTGTGTGGTCGCGGGTTCTTCAGTGACAGTCTAATAAATGTGTGTCCTGTGAGAGTCGCATTAAAGCTGCCTCATATGCTTTGTGTTCGCCAGCTGTAGTGTTATCTGTACTGTACTTTGCTATTTATCCTCCTGCCAGGGCTGACAGAGCGCTATTATTCACCGGGCCCGCGCGCCGGGGTGACCGGCTGACATGCCTCATACGCGGCTAATGCAATTTCCTCCCGGCCGCTTCTGATAAGTGCCGGAGCATCATTATAGAGTCAAACCGCTTGACATGAGCTTTGTTTGAAGGATTCGCCGCCGTTAAAGACGACTAAGCAAATTGAAGAGATGAAGAAATGAAGAATCGAGGTGATTTTTGAGGTTAAGTAGGTGGAAAAGCTCTTTGTTAGAATGAATGTTAAAAAGGCCACAAATGTTTGTTTGTTTTGTTTTTTTGGGGGGGGGGAATTTTTATCATTATCTACAGTTTTACCGTTACTGTTTGGAGGCCCAATGTTATAATAAAAGCCCAATGCCAGCCAAAGTTTCTTGAGTAGTTTACTTAAAGTACCCCTGGCCTGTAGTCAATAATTGTATCCCTTAAAACTCATCTCTGATCACCAAAATAGTATATTTAAAAGTTTTTTCCATGAAAAAAATTCTTCATGCCTTAAAATAGCTTGAATGTAACTCGACACCCTTGCCTCATTTTGTATAAGCGGTTCTATGAATATGCAAATATTCTGTCTTTGGTTCACTGCAGTTTTAAGGAGAAAATACTAAGCAATGGTGTTGACATGAATTTGCACATGGTTTGTCTTAAAGCATATTAAAAACACTACATAGACACACAAACAAGAAGTTTCACCACAGAGGTACTTTAAGCAATTAAACCACCATGTTGCCCTTTAACATCAAGAACGATAAACTAAACGAAAATGTTTTGGTTAATCAAAACGTGATGGACTGCCCACGTTTTATCTTTCAACAATTTAGGGGGGAAAAAATCCCAAAAATTATTCCAATGCTATCATTGCTCTGTTGTTAGTGTTATATTTGTGGCATTTTCTAATTAGAGAGAGCAGTGTGTTTTTTTTTTTTTTTAAACAAGGGTAGCCTACTTGGCAGCGCTGGCTCGTCTGTTAGGGCAGGTGAAGCAGAGCCCCACCAAAATATGAATCCAAAACATAAACCTCTAAATAAACTTAATCAATAATAAATTGTAAATGTGTTCAGAATTCTGTAACAAATATTTTCGGGACTATTTTTTTTTTTAAGTCTTAACCCTTAAGTGTCACGGGCCCACCGGTGGGCCCAAATCCATTACATATTTAAAACCGTAATATCCTATACTAAACCTAAACTAATCTTGACAAACTATATATCATTTGAAAGATTACAATCTCTAGTTTTCATATTTGGTGACTGATTTTCAAAATAAATTACAGAGGACTCGTAATTTATCAATTTGCAACAAGAATATTTTCATACTCCTAAGGCGTGTTCAGACCTTTACTTTGAAATAGCGATGGACATGAAAAATCATGAAAGAAGGATAGAAACCTCAGTTTGTTTTCATGCCAAGAGTTCAAAAGATAGCATCCATTCAATTATTTTAGAAAAAAAGGTATGAAAATGTTTTACATATAAAGAAAACAATTATAGATTCGCCATTTGTGATGTGGCAGCGAGCTATAACGCACATACGTTTTTTTATGTGTTTATTAGAGGTTGAATGAATTCATATCAAAATCTGCCAAACTTCCAATAATACTTCTAAATAGGATGTCTACTTCATAAATTATATGAAAATTGTTCAAATAATGGTTCAGAATCAGATCACTCAAAACCACATGGAAATGCAGACGCCCTTATATGGGCAGTAATGGAGTCTGGTTGTCATCTAGTGAAAAAGTTTGGTACTGCGCCCAAACAAAATCTTACTGAAAACTCATTTTTTGAGATATCAACCTAAAATTTTACACAACTTGCTCAGATTTTTTCCTTTGATTTTTTTGCAGTTTTAGAGTCGCCCAGGTTTTGAAAAAATATATTTTATATAAAATATGAATAATAACATTTTTATATTGTACATTTTCATAAACTCAAACTTCTATAACTTTTTTTTTTATTTCACTTTCTTAATTTTTTTCACTTCTACAAAAATCTGCCAAATGTCTTCTTAAAAACAAGACCAATCTTACGTCTATATTCCAAAGCATTCTAGAATTACAACCATTTAAGTTCGGAATGTGCATTTTCATGTCTATTCAAAAAATGGGGGGTGACACAATGTTGGATACTGAGGGTCAGTCCTCCTCAGCTCTACAGCGCCCCACAGTTTTCCAATGTAAATCTGTGGTGAAAAATGGAACTGCAGCGAGCTATAGAGAGCCATAGACCTTATTCAGAGCAGCGCCATGGCAGATATGAAAGTTAGGCTGTGTAAGGGATGGACTTATACCGTGTTTAAAAAGCTATATAAAGCTCCTAGATAATTTATGATTTTTCACAGCTCATGTTGTCAAGTTTTTTGGCTAATAAAATTTCGTTGAAAGATATTTTTGCAGTGTTTCGTCACCAGAACTTGTGTATATTAAGGCGTTTTGTGTCGTGTATGAATCTGTCAATCAACATTAGAGCGCCACCCTCTGCCAAGAGTGCGCGTGTTCAGCTATTAATATAAAGCTTACAAAATGTTTATCAGTAAGCGCTATAGTCTCCCCTACCTAAATTTACGGCCAGGAGCCACTGGTAGGCTACTTGGTGTGAAAGTAATGTGGTTCGTACTTGAAAGTAAGCAACCACAACTTGATAAGAGACACCACAACAAAGCATTTAAAAGTTACAATGAGAGCCCTACATGTATCTGTAGCAAATACAAACCAGCATCCTTCAAAAACCTTGCCTTTATGCCACAAAACATGTAGTGCCTAACCCCTAAGCTTAAAAATATTTTTGCACACTAGTATGATAGGCTATATGTCGATCTCGAAACAACATAAACATTTGGCTTACCAATGTTACCATTGGAAGATATGTCCTCCCAAATATTGTTTTGAAACTCCAGAGAAACTCTTTCCGCTCTCCTTCCTTCAGGAACTTGTCATTGATTTAGCCTACAAATATCTAAAACTTTTAACACTTAGAAAAATCAAGCGTGAAATCAGAAAAAGACGTCTTTTGTTTTTACAAAAAGGCCAATTTCCAGGTTGACCAATCTTTCTCTTATTAGTCAAATAGATTAAGTGTAACAGATAACAGATTACGTGTAAAATGCGTCCCCGATATTCAACGGACACGATATGACGTCACGCTATAATATGGCGCCTTTAAAAAAAAAAAATTTGGTTCAACTAGGGTTGAATAGCTTAGTACTTAACACTATTTTCACAAAATGAAACAAGAAAAATCATGTATTAATAGGAAACAAAGATATATGATCAATGTACAATGTTTTTATTTATTTGATAAAGGCATACATTGAAGGTGAAACCAGTCTTTTGTAGGATAATTGTAATATACACAATCTGTACATGTATTACTTCCAGAAACAAAAACAAAAAAACGATTGAATCAAACCATAAAAATCAAAGAAACGAAGCCGTCATTAATACCATTGAACATACTGTGAGTGTTTTCAAGATCTTTTAAAGCTGCATAAAAACCACAAAACATCGTAATACTGTGTGTGCACCATCCTTCTATTGACAGAAAAGCTTTATGAAACATATTTGCAAAAGCTGGCACCTATTAAATCGCACTTGTGCCAACAGTGATGCCAGTCCAGAAAACCCCTCAGACTGGTGCCCGTAACATTATACATGTAAACAATGATAGTAATATTACAGCATGTAAATGTTTTCACGTTTGTTCTGCCACTTCTAGCCGTCTACATCGTATCAAAACCATGAATCTGATCAAACTAAGAATGACCAAAGAGTTTAAATCAACTGTCCAATTTGGTTTCTTCTTGCTCATTGGCAAATATTATTAGAAACGTTTGTCACATGCACTCACTGTTGTGAACAGATATCTACCTTCGCTTTTATACAGAAATATACATCAGTTGTTATAGGGATAGTTCACTCGAAAATGAAAATTCAGTTTTTACTTATTCTCTCAACCCTCGTGTTCAAACCTGCTTTACTCACTTTCTACCATTAAACACAAAATGATTGATTTTGCAGAATGTCTAAGCTGCTCTTTGAAAGTAGCCACATACTTAACAAATACTAAATACTTAAACTATACGGACCTGAAATAAAGCTCTAAAAAGCTTAAGGACCAGATTTTCTAATAACTTACGGTTACGGCAATGCAGTCAGGACTTAAAAATGATTTTTGCAGCTGACTTTATTGCAGGTGTTTCCCTTTAAGACTCTAAATTTATGGGAGGAGAGTATTTAAATGAGTCATGTAAGGTGATTTACTAAGGTTTGCGCTAGTCAATTTACTGGTGTTTCCGCCATTATTTACCCCTCAAAAAAGCTCTGGTTTAAATGCCTTAAACCAGACGCTGATATGCGCTGCTCTTGATAGATTGTGTTGGTCATTATGGAAATGATCCGGCTGCGTCTGTGTTCTTCAATTTGCTCATCGTCAGTAGATCACACTCCCATCTGCACTTTTATGTGATTGCACTCTCAAGCTAATGCCTGGTTCAGATTACACGATTTTTTTGTCTGTTACGATAGTCACTGTGTCAGATTACGCGATTTTGACTCCTAAAATCTTGTCATGTCGTGGACAAGAAACATGTCAGACTACACGTTGCTTCTTGACCAGTCATCGTGATGTCATCGAGAAGGCGAAACTAGTAGCGAGTGACTTCCGGAAAGGAACGTAAACAAACAATGGATGAAGCGGTGAGTGTTATATTGGCTGTCCTGTGTTCAGAAAAACATAAAAAAAGAAAGAAAACCCGACAATGGACACGTTCCTGGATTGCTCGAACAGGACAGTATGGGCTGTCAATCCTCCAAAGAGAACTTGAGGTAAAATATTGTTTTCTTATATATTTTTACTTTTAGCCAGTAGTACAAGTAAAATAATGTTGCTAGCTTGCCACAACGATAACATATTACAAAAACAGACTGTTAAAACCTCATACATGTGACGGAACCCGTCGTGGACGACCGTTAAAAAAATCAAACATGCTAGTCTTTTTGTCGTGATGTCGTGAAGCATCGCAGACACGACTTAGGTTGTCGCCCACTATGACACACTATACGAGATGATACGATCGAATCTTGCGTCCTGACGCCCGTTGTCGTTTACGAATCCCCACGACACCCTACGTCAAACGGATCGTGCCAAAATCGGGCTAAAATCGTGTAATCTGAACCAGGCATAAGACTGCGTGTCCGCCAAAGCATTTTATCCAGCTGAAAACGCTAGGCGCTCTACTGAAAACGCTTAGCTGTGGGCGCTTGAGAGCGTTTTGGCTTGTTATGATACGGAATATCCACGAAAGTGTTACTAGTATCTCATTTCCCACATATTTTGTTTCTGTGTTGATTCTATATTAAAATGTCGACAATGAATGTAACGTATTTTCACTGGCTCTTGTTTTAAATTATTTTGTTCTGTTATTATGCTTGTTGTCGTAATCTGTTGATGTTGTACAAGCAGAATGTGGCGGTTGGTCGGTGTGGTATTAGTCCCGCCCCTCCTCCTCTGTGATTGGACGGCTGGGTAAACAGTGACAGTGATGAGCGCTGCGTTTTACCCAAAGTTGAACATTCTTCAACTCTCGGCCACCAATAAAAAATCAGTGCGATTAAAAATACCTAAAATGACAGAAAACATCTTTGGAAAAAATGTATTTGAAGTGTAATTTGATTGTTTTGTTTGCTTCGTCAATTACATTACATGGTTTACGACCTATACTGGGACCAGCCACCAGGGGGGCGATCAAGGCGCTTTGGCTTCACTTTTCAGGACTTGTGCGGCACGCTTGGTTGGGAATTTAATCACTGAACTTTTTAATAGTCATGATTCAATTGCATTAATCATAATTACAGTTATAGTCACTTTGTGACAACAATGTGCAATATCTTTACATGAAACTGTCAAGTTTCTCTATTGTAGTGTGTTACATTTATGGCGTCTTAATTATTGTTGTTGTGTAAGGTTTGCTAATTAATTTCACTGTATAATACCTGCAATGACAATAAAAGGACTTGAAATTGAAAGACATGTAGGAGAGAAAATGTGAGAATTTTTACATTTTTGGATGAACTATCCCAACTTCAGGGGTCGGTGTGAGCAATGATGTGGGTGTACGTGTGCTCGGGTTGGGTATAAGTAAAGATAAGAGGAACCTAAAGTGCACAGCTCTCCGTGCAGTCAATGGTGCTATCATCAGCGGCCCTCTTCCTGAGCTCTCGGCCGGGTTTGTGGTGAGCGTGGTGTTTGTGGTGCTCAGACTGCAGAACGTCCTCTTGTGACGTCGCCCCCTGGTGGGCCGGAGGATCCGCGCGCTCCACCTGCAGGTACGCCCGCACGCGATGGTGACGTAGCTTGCTGTCGCTGAAGTCGATGACGCGGCATTCGTACGTGCCCTCGTCCGACGGCTTCACGTTGGACAGTCGGAGCTTGTGGGAGATGTTGCTTCCGGCGACCTTCACCACCTGCGGAGAAACGGACAGGAGAACCCGTCAGACGATTGAAAATGATCGGTCAGGGTATTAAATCATGAATCAGCCTCGAAAATGCTGATTTAAAACAGACTCCCACTGATTTGGGCTGAAGCAGAGATGACTAGGAGGTCAAAACATGCATTGTGTTTTAGAAAAGAGCAGCTTTTTGAGAACATTCAAGGAGAGACGCTACAAGCAATAAGCAAAAATATTGAAGAAAATATCCAAAATCACATTTAAAGAGATAGTTCACCCAAAATGTTAACTTTTGTCATTTACTCGCCTTCAAGTTGTTCCAAACCTGTATGCATTTTTTTCTTCTAAACACAAAAGAAGATATTTTGAAGAATGTTGGACCCCATTGACTTCCATAGTATTTTTATTATATACCATGGAAGTCAATGGATGTCAACTGTTTGTTTACCCATATTATACAAAATATATTTTTTTGTGTTCAGAAGAAAGAAATTCATACTCTGTTCAACTCGAGGGTGACTAAATTATGACAAAATGTTCATCAACTATCCCTTTAAGTGTTTATTTATTGCACTTTATCTATTAGAGTCTGTAGATTTCCATTACAATACATATATTTAAAGGGTTAAAAATAAAAAAGCTGCACTTAAGCAGCACTTACTCACACCAAACTTAACAGATTTATTTCTATCTATATTCTGAAGGCTTTTACAGAGCGCTTTATCCAATGTTCACATTTCTGTTCCGCACATGTATGCATATTTAATCATATATAAAGCCTAATTTGCATATTTGCACATTTCAGAGAACTTGCAATACAATCCAACTAACTGTCTTAATGTACTGTGATTAATGAAGAATGGTGATGCTAAATAATTAAATGTATTAAATGCATGTGAACTCACAAATCTCATAAACCTCTGGATTTGTAAATGAAATGTTTGTTTTTATGGTTCCTAGCACTCATTGTCATGTGTTACAGGCAGAAACTGTCTCCTGAACATCAGAGCTCCAGTGTGGATCATCATGAAACGTACAGTAGATGTAGTGTGAGGCAGCAGTAATGCAGCGAGACAGTGGCTCTGTCACAGATACACACTTCACAGTGGACAACTGTGTGGCATCATGTCACTGAAGTGTGGACTCCAGGGATTCAGGACAGCGTTTGGGACGGGGCCAGTGAAGAGCAACAGTGACTACGTTTACATGCAGCCAATTTTCGGGTTATGGTCGGGTTAAGGTCACTATTTGTGTTTCTGAAACATTAGGAATAACCCGTTTACATGCGTGAGCAGAGAGAGTTTCTCCTGTATACATGGAATTGCAATATCCCGATGTAAACGGCGACGCACGGTTAGCGTCTGGACGTACGGACAACCTTAAGACGCAATATGCGTCATTTCCGATTCTTCTTCCTGTAACCAAAGACGACAACAGCAGCAGCACGCGGATAATGAATAGTTCGGGGCAGATAGCGATCGCCTTTGTTTGCGCTTTGATGCTGGTAACGTTACTGACCTCGCTCCAAACGTATGCTGTGCTGCGTCTCGCCATGTTTACTTCCGGTATTCTGCACGCGGGTTTTTGTATGCACTGAGAAGTTCCTCTACTCAAAAGACCAAGATTCCTTGCGAATAGAACATGCACAGTGGGGACAATCACTATGGGGATATCCCGATACGCGCTTACATGGCCAAAAATTCGGGTTAGAAAAGGGGTACCCCAGGTATAATATCCCGGTTTTTAAAATCCGGGATATGAGCATATTCGGGTTTTTGCCGGTGTTTACATGGCCGTTCGCGACCGGGTTATTGCTAATATCCCGGTTTTGAACGGGTTATTGGCTGCATGTAAACGCAGTGACTGTTTGGCAGTGATGAGCAGCAGAGAGACAGTGACACGCATGTATTTTTTTTTGTCCAAATTTTGGTAGATTGAATAAAAATGGAAACAGCAAAATCCATGTGCATTAAAAAATGACTTTATTTATAAGTAATGTATTAATTTATTATTAGTTTTCTTGAACTCATTGCATAGAAAAATACTGCTTTGTTCAAAAATTGTTTTGCAACAATTTTTTTTTCACACACAAATACAGCTGTCAATAACTGGGCTTTCTTCCACATGCACATTTTGGGATATTGCTTAAGAAATGCTGGATGGGAAATGCAAAAAAAATAGCCAAGTGCAACTGCAACTGTAAATGTTATATGTAAATATTATATTCAAAAATAAATTACGAAAAATGTAAAGATTAAAATAAATTATGAAAAAATGACTTTCCAAAACATTATTAGAATATCTTTATTTGTAATTCTAAATGGGAAATGCAAATAAAATACCCCAAATGTAGCCTAAATGTTAATAAATATTGTATTGGGAAATAAATTATGAAAACTTAAAATATTAAAATAAATGAATGAAAAAATAAATCCCCTAAAAATGTTAAAATATCTTTATTTAT
Organism: Semotilus atromaculatus; assembly: GCA_031834385.1. Lineage (NCBI taxonomy): Eukaryota > Metazoa > Chordata > Actinopteri > Cypriniformes > Leuciscidae > Semotilus > Semotilus atromaculatus. Next base: position 44,031 of record JAULUF010000026.1, on the reverse strand, counting down.
TTATAGTTAATTATTTGCTTTTCAGAGGGCCGACATTTCTGTAATTAAAATCCTTTTTTTTATTGATTTCATGTAATATTCAAATTTTCTGAGATTTTGAATTTAGGGTTTTCATAAGCTGTAAGCCATAATTATCAAAATCATAACTTTTGCACGATATTCAAATTTTTTGAGTTTCACCTGTATATAAATTAAATGTGCAAATTGGAAACTATTGATTGTAAAGGGCCAGTGTGATGCAGCAGTGAGGTTCAGAGAGAGACACGCATCAGTGCAACCTTACAAGCATCTCGGCTTCCCGGACACTTCACCAATTTCACCATCTAGCAATGATAATCCCATCCAGTTCGGTCAGAAATCTTGGGGTAATGTTTGATGTTGTTTGATGACCAGCTGACCTTCACAGACCACACAGCTCATCACACAACATCAGGAAGATCAGGCCCATGAAACACAACTCTTTGTCTCTAGGCTGGACAAGATCACTCTCCAGAATGTTTGCGTTCAGTTTCTTGCTGGTGAATAGGGATGGGCGATATATTAGCGTTTGCTATATGTGACCCTGGACCCATAGGCGTCGATTTCGGGGGGGACGGTGGGTACGTGTACGCTCTCAGAAAAAAAGGTACAAAAGCTGTCACTGTGGTGGTACCTTTTCAAAAGGTACACCTTTGTACCTAAAGAGTGCATATTAGTCCCTCAAAGGTGCATATTGGTAACAAAAGTGTATATTAGTACCTAAATTGTACATATTAGAACCCATTTGAAGGGTACTGTCCCAGTGACAGCTTTTGTACCTTGTAAACACCAGATTTCATCATGAGTCATTTTGTACCCACTTTTTTTGACAGTTTTCAGTGGTTATGAGGAGCAATATGAGAGAGAAATTTGGTGATTGTTGTTTTGGTACATTAAACCACATGAAGCTTTTTCACGTTAGGACTTATAAAGCCCATGAGAACCGTGGGGAGCCAACCCTGCTGAAAATGTGAAGCAGAAACGCTTAATGTCAGATAATGTCCATAATAAATGGACTTTGGGTTCGATTTTTTGACCGTTTTCAGTGATTATGAGCAACAATATGAGAGAGAAATTTGGTAATACATTTACATGTTGTCTATTTATTGGTCTATGTGTGTTCCTGTATTTATCTTTTTATGGAATCTATATGTAAAGCACTTTGGCTCAACCATGGTTGTGTTTTAGCAGTGCTATATAAATAAATAAACATAAACATACATTACACCATGTCATGTCATATTGTCAACATGGTACTTATGAAGCAGAATACTGGGTCATATGTCTAATGCTTTTTGAAAACTTAAGGCTTTCTTCTTCATAAAACGAGTCGGACATCATCACATTTTTATTTATGTACATTAGTAAGCTACAGGACATCGACTTTCAAAACACGATCTGCGCGAAAGAGAAAAAAAAAAAAGCATCATTGTACCCATCACATTTCAAACCAAACATGCCTGGACCACAAAACCCGTCACATGGGTAACATTTTTTTAAATTGAGATTGATA
>JAULUF010000026.1:35000-37500 GCA_031834385.1 Semotilus atromaculatus | reverse complement strand
TCACCAGTGCTTGAAGTGGGGGGAAAAAGGTACCGGTACTCTCGTGCATTGGCAAATCAAGACATTTTAAATTTCTAAAGTGAAAAACAAAACCTGAGGATATTGCTGGTACGCACACACGCACGGACACACACGACTTGTTTAAATACATTTATGTTGTTAATAAATAACAATAAATTGTGTGCACATTTCTTTACAAAGACAACTGAACATTTTCTTTTTAGAATTTGGTCATTAATGAACTTGATTCTTGAAGTTTAAGATGGGAGGTATACAACAATTGCATGTAAATGGTAAACAACAAAAACAGCTCTGATCTTGTCTTTCCAGTCATACTTCGAAATGTTTACAAGACAGCAAACATTTAAAAAAAATACACTCTGGTTTGAATTGGGCATGTACCTGTGTTAGGCTATTACATAAACTAAAAGAAAGCTTATACTGTATATTCTGACTAGTTTGCTCATTTTTATTTATTTATAAAACATATACTTTTACTCAAACTGAATAATAAAAGCAAGGTTAAATGGGTAGGCTAAATCTTCTATAAATATTTTTGAGTCTTCATTTTCTTTTCTGACGTACCCTACTCTAGCTCTTGTTAAAACACTCTAGACATGCAAATTCTGTGCATTTTGGGCAGAATGTGGAGAAATATTTTCTCCATCAAAAGTGTACCAACAAAACTAGACTCGGCGCCGGAACCCCCGCTTCACTGCGGCTCACGCGACGCTCCTGCTCGGGCTGTGAATGCACTCATTGACATGCAAGCCAAAAAAATACATGCCGCTCACGCTTGCGGTGGCCGCGATCAGTTCCGTAGCCGTTTCGCAGCCGTAACGCGCCGCAGATGTGTACAGTGTAAATAAGGAGTCAAACGGCCGTCACGCTTTTTCTGTCAGTGGTAGAGTACCGGCTACAAGCGAGAAGTAGCGGTACGCAAGAAAAAGTGCAGGTACGCTTAAGAGTAAAATGTAGAAGTGAGTACCGCCCCACTTCGAGCACTGATTATCACTTAGGGTGTACTCACTTTTGTTGGCAGCTATTTTGACAATAATGACTGTATGTTGAGTTATTTTCAGAGGACAGTAAATATACACTGCTATACAAGCAGCACATTGACTACTCTAAAATCTATCCAAGTTTCATTTCTATAGTATTGTCCCTTGAGAAGATATACTAAAATGTTTGCTGAAATGTAAGGGGTGTACTCACTTTCGTGAGATACTGTGTGATAATACATTTCAATAATCACACAGCCAAGATTTGCACGCAGGTAAAGTAGGGCGTGGCCTACTAGATATCCAACTTTTAATATATTATGTGATAATATACTGTACATTATTCAAACAGTCCAGCAGTTGAAATATGCCATAGTATACAGGATTTGTGTGTTTAATGCAGTGAAACAAACTGTGCAGCAGGACATTTGAACAGCACTCAAACACACAATCACATAAAGTGCTGGAATCTGAACTGATCCTCAAGAGCCCTTCATGAATAAAACATGACGCAAAGGTGAGCAAGAGTTTCTCCATGTCCCTCTTTTCATCCCTCCATCCAATTAAAGAGCATCTTGAGCTCACAGCAGGAAGTCCTGCAATCTCTCCCACTCACTCTCTCTCTCTCTCTCTCTCTGAGTCTCTCTCTCTGAGTCTCTCTCTCTCTCTCTCTCTCTCTCTCTCTCTGAGTCTCTCTCTCTCTCTCTCTCTCTGAGTCTCTCTCTCTCTCTCTCTCTCTCTCTCTCTCTCTCTGAGTCTCTCTCTCTGAGTCTCTCTCTCTCTCTCTCTCTGAGTCTCTCTCTCTCTCTCTCTCTGAGTCTCTCTCTCTCTGAGTCTCTCTCTCTCTCTCTCTCTCTGAGTCTCTCTCTCTCTCTCTCTCTCTCTGAGTCTCTCTCTCTCTCTCTCTCTGAGTCTCTCTCTCTCTCTGAGTCTCTCTCTCTCTCTCTCTCTCTGAGTCTCTCTCTCTCTCTGAGTCTCTCTCTCTCTCTCTGAGTCTCTCTCTCTCTGAGTATCTCTCTCTCTCTCTCTCTCTCTGAGTCTCTCTCTCTCTCTCTGAGTATCTCTCTCTCTCTCTCTCTCTGAGTCTCTCCCACTCTCTCTCTCTGAGTCTCTCTCTCTGTTTTCATGTTCTCATGTTTTGTGTATGTTTTTTTTTGTAAATCTTTTGTAATAGAAACTTGATTGTAATAAAGGTGAATTAATCCTCTCTGAGTCTCTCTCTCTGCCTCAATTTTCAAATGAGCTTTATTAGCATGACTGTGTTGCCAAAGCATCAACATATTATATATAAATAATAAAACAAGCAAACAAACAGAATATATATGTATAGATCATGTAATATGTAGCATGGTAAGAAAATAAACACAATCTATCTTAATAAATGAATAAATACAGTGGATCACTAGAGAATTAGCTGTCTCTGGCGTTGTGAATAGCTAGCACATATTTAGCCGCTAGTGCAGCTGTATTATAAGTAAGAAGGACATGTTTTCAGTGTC
>JAULUF010000026.1:2500-25000 GCA_031834385.1 Semotilus atromaculatus | reverse complement strand
TCACTGTATATATATATATATATATTATGTACATCCAGTTGGTTGTTATCTCAGAATAAACCCTGACAGGGTGATCAGGATCAAGTCTTCCATCAGCCTGAAGGGGGTTTATTCTGATATAACAACTGGCCGGATGTACATTATCCCGCTTATTCCATGTCTACTTGCCACATAAGTAAATAATTAGACACAAAATATTGATCTGAGTTTAAATATTTGATCAGCTCTTTAAACACAAAGCTTCCGCGGAGAGAACAGTTGAACAACGTCGTTTTGAAAACAACGACAAGTTCAATAGACTTAACACACAGTTAATTACACAGCGTTTCACCACATAAATAATTATAGAGATAAGAGATATTGATCTGAGATAAAACTGTTTTAAATTCATAGTTGTTTGTATCTTAAAATCCAACAATGTACAAAACAAAACTCGTAAAATGGCAGCAGCGTTCGTATGAAACAAGAGAGAGAGAGTCAACAATACTGGATGACATAATTAAATAATTGTACACAAAATATTGTTTCGACTGAGTTATAATATCTTCTTAGCTCATCAAATGCAAAACTTCCACGTAGAAAAAGCGTTCCTAGCGAGTATAGCGCTGCTGACTCAGTGCCCTGGATGAGCCTGTGTTTCTGCTGTTATCTGGGAATATCACACCGCTGGATGGCCAGATTGACCAATCAGAATCCAGTATTCCACAGAGCAAATAAGAGAAAATGATGAACATTCAAGCATGAAAACTTGTTAGAGCCCAAAAACAACATCAAGACTTTGAGAAAGGGTGTAATAGCTCTTTAACCAGAATCTGTGTGTGCATGTAAACACATCACAGAAGAACATCCATTAACTCCCTATATAACAGCCAAATTGTAATAAAATGTCACAATATTACTGTTTTTACAGCATTTTCATTAAATAATGCAGCTTATAAGCATGATACTTTTTTAGAACATTAAAAAAATCTTAATCTTAACCAAACTTTTGAATAGTAGTGAATATTAAGACTTGTTTTCAGCAAATGCATCTTTATTAGAAGTGTATGTTGTATGTTATGCAGCATTGACACTCAAATAAATGGGGATTTTTCTTTTTTTCTTTTTTTTTCTTTTTTTACAAAACTCAAACAAGCCAAAAAAGGACTACTTTATTTATTAAAAACGTATTAAAAAATAATTGTCTCGCAGTTCTACAATAAGCACATCTTAAGGTTCATGCTATTAAATATAGATTAAAAACATTGAAGTATTTGGTTGGAGACCCTTAATCAGACTGAACTGAACCCAATAACTCCACAACGTCTGCATCTTGCCATATGAAATCTGTATGTTCAGTATGGACAATATCTACATCAGTCATGATAGTGATGATGTAATGTAAGCATGATGCCAGGAGACTTTCTCCTACATCAGCTGAGAGTGGCTGTCAAGCCTGGGACTCTTGCTCCCGTCGATCATGACATCTCCCTGTCAGTGTCACGAGCCGCCGGAGACGACATGAGTGTATTTACACATTCACCCATACAATGCCTCAAAACCACTCGTTCCTCCAGTCATTCATTATTTACTGTGGCGCGCGAGAAACATTTGTGCCTTTGCATCCAGAAACAACAACAAAAAGGTTAATTCACACTGAAATACACTCTAATAATTGTATTTTAAACTACATATAAATCTGATTTGTAAAAATATGTATTTATTTAAAATAATTATATCATATATAATTCTTAAAATAGTCAATTATAATGTATAATTATTAATTATAAATATTAATAAAAATAATATATTGTTTACAAACCCAATAAAAAACTATTTATATGTGGTGTAAAATAGTATAAATAATAATAATAAAATAAAAGATTTATTATTTAAATAATTATAATTTGCATATAATTCTGATTTGTAATGTGTTTGTAAAAATTATAACAACAATAATAAACTATATATATATATATGATTATATATATATATATATATTTATATATATATATATATAGTCTAAATAAATTTTCCCTCCACAGTTCTGCTGATAGTCAAGCGAGAGCCTGACCTTGAAAAGACACTCTAATGAGTTCATGAGACAACAGTCATTCATCTCCTCCTGATGTCTCGGGACATTTTCCTTCCAGAACGCGAGTGTGTGAGATCCTTCCTCAAACCTCATCAATGCCTGGACAAACAGAAGGACTGCGACTGAGATTCAGAGACGCTGTGAGAGAACGTCACAGAGGAAAAGCCGAGCCATCGACAACTCAAACAATCTATAGATAGACCTTATGCGCCCATAGACAGTAAAAGAAATGGACACAGCGACCCCATAGATTTCAACAGAGAAAAATGAAGCCAATTAGAAGCACTCCCTTCCTGATCGCCAGGGTTACTGCGCAGGCTCACACTGAGCTGGACGACGTAGATGTGACGTGAACAACCTGTGTGTGACGGAGAGCGTGAGCATTAGCTGTCTGTGAGCTAGCAGCAGGAGACACTTTATGACTCTCTATGGGCTTCTCCCTTGACTTTATCAGACTTTATGCCTCCTCGTCCCCCGATAGCCTGTGAGCTTCTCCTCCTGTCTATATGGTAACTTCTCTACTGTGCAACGGAGAGTCGATTGGTTATGGCGCAATCGTTAGCCTATTTTTACAAAAACTGCTTCTACGAGGCCATAACGTAAGACACAAAGTAATGGAGCCCTTTATACATTGTCGTGTTTCTTTAGAAATAAATAATGGACAAATGGAGTCTTTAAACGCCTCAGATGTAAAGTTATTCGCTGTCAAAGTGACGCCAAAATGAATGGGAGTCAATGGAGTGCTAACAGCAGGAGATGGTCTGCTACAATGGCGGCGCCGGGAGGCTTCAGTTTCGGTGGATGGATTACCCCCTTGTACGCGCCAGAGAAACGAGCGGCCATCTTTACATCTTTATTGTCTTTGAACTTCCGTTTTGTATATTTCTATGGCATCGCTGTCCAGGAGTAATTCGCTGTTGAAGTGGATTTACTTATTGTAAAGTTAACGAAAGTTATCAAGAGGATTGTAATGTTTAAAGCAGATGTCTTAACAAATGTCAGTCGACCGGGAAGATTTTAAAACGAGACGTTCATTCATAACTACGTAAGATCCATAGACAGTATAAGAAGTGGACAGAGCCATCTCACTGGAACTCAGTTGAGACAGTTGAAGCCCATTTTTAGCGATTTTTTTAGCACTTCCGTTCCTGACGCGCAGACTCAAACCGACTCAAACTAAGCTTGATGACGTGAGCACCCTGTCTGACAGATGTAAATATTCTAGTAGCTGTGCGTGAAAACTGCCAACGTTGATCTTGCAGAGACGGCGAGCTTGAGCAAAGAGTTCTTTGGCGTGAGTGAGCAGGAGTAAGTAATTTGTATAGTATTTATTTTAAAATGTAACGCCAGTACGCCATATTAAGTTAATGCATTGATTGCCTGCGAGCTTCTCCTCCTGTCTGTACGGTAATTTCTCTACTGTGCGACAGAGTGTCGAGTGGTTATGACGCAATCGTTAGCCTATTTTTACAAAAACTGTTTCTACGGGGCCATAATGTAACATAGAAGGTAATGGAGCCCTTTATACATTGTCGTGTGTCTTTAGAAATAAATAATGGACAAATGGAGTCTTTAAACGCCTCAGATGTAAAGTTATTCGCTGTCAAAGTGACGTGAAAATGAATGGGAGTCAATGGGAATGCTAACGCAAGTGAAGTTCTGCTACAAGATGGCGGCACGCGGCCGGCTTCAACTTCCGGTCGATGGATTACCCCCTTGGTAAGATCGCGGTGATAATACAGACCGGAAGACTAAAGACAACGAGCACAGAGCTGGAAAGGGGCGGAGCTACATGAGCTCTATACTGAGACCGTTTCAGACCAACACACTTGAAGCATTCGATCTTTTCATTTCATTTATTTCATCAGTTTGGGATTTTGAGGCCCAAAAAAACCAATACGCCTTCAATCATTTGTTCTTTTCATCTCGTTTTATTTTAGTTCCAGATTTATACTTCACAAAAGCACTTCAGGAAACAATGTAATATTTATTCTCCACATCGTCACGCAGAGAACTTTCACTGCTGCGTTTCTTGGGCGGGTCAGCGCTCGATATTCAAGATGAAAGCCAAAACGTTTGAAACTCCACATGATTCTTGACGGTGGCGTGTCAAACGCGAGACTAAGAGCTTCACTTCAAAGCAAACGTGGCGTTTAATCTGCACTTACCCTCACATATATGAGCTCTAGTGGCAGTCAAGTGCTCCCGTTGCCCCTGGAAACCAGAGGTGGATCCTCACGTACCATCAGTTCTTCAGAGCGGGAGAAAAAACACAAAGCAGAACAGCTCTGAGGAGCGCTAGCGTTTACACACACTCACACAATCCCTGGAAAGCCTTCATGTGGACACATCAGCGATCCTTTTGAGCGTCCGGTCGGATTGAAAGGCTCGTGTGGCCCTGGTCTGATCAACGGGGGGGAAAGCTTTGAGCATGCAAACGCCTGAATTGGGTTCAAGATTTTATGTATGTTTACACTTTAATAAATTCTGGGTTGTTTCAACCCAATTTTGGGTCAAATATGGACAGACCCAAACATTGGGTTAAAAAAGTCATTTTAAAATGTAACACAACGGCTGGGTTTGTCCATGTTTGACCCAAAGTTGGGTTGGAAAAAAACAGCATTTTTTAGAGTGTATGTACAGGTGAAACTAAAATTAGAATATCGTGCAAAAGTTTTTGTATTTCAGTAATTCAAATTAAAAGGTGAAACTAATATATTTGTATCTAACTATATACATATGCATGATTATAATTTTCAGAGGGCCGACATTTCTGTATTAAAATCCTTTTTTTTTTATTGATTTCATGTAATATAAAAATTTTCTGCGATTTTGAATTTAGGGTTTTCATAATCTGTAAGCCATAATCATCAAAATTATAACTTTTGCACGATATTAACATTTTTTCGAGTTTCACCTGTACATTTACGAAATGTAAATTTAAAAATAAAGTATAAAGTTCAAATTGGTGTTTTCGCAGTGATGTCATAGATTAATAACCCCAAAGAATAGGGCTAGGTAAAAAGAAAAAAAAATACTGATTTCTCCATTTGAATTGATTTTAATTTTTATGAACCGACATTGCTTCTTAAATCCCAATAATCGATCTTGCTGTTTTCAGTTGATGAATAAACAGAACATTGTATCGCACCTCCCATCCAATAAATCACAATTAGCTTTGTGCAACAACAAAGTATCAAATTTAAAATTCTGTCCATTTTATTACGAAACTCAAACTCAGATCAAGCAGCACGTGAACCGATCATCTCTTCAACTTTACTAGTTAAACATGAATGATCATCAGAAAGTGTTGAAAGATACAGTAGAACTTATTGAATTCATATATCATGTAATCATTCAATCAGTGTTTCAACTGCAGACGTCAATAAAACAGCTTGAGAACAACGTCACGTAATGTCGCATTTTTATGCCGCATACATTTTTATTTTTTATTTTGTAACATCGCAAGCCAACTCAAACTCAATCAGATAAAAAATTAACTCTAGAAAAGAGCATTGATAAATATACACTACCAGTCAAAAGTTTAAGATCGGTAAGATTTTTTTATGTTTTTAAATGAAGTCTCTTCTGCTCACCAAGGCTGCAATTATTTGATAAAAAAAAAAAATTTAAAAACAGTAATATTGTGAAATATTATTACAATTTAAAACAGCGGTTTTCTATGTGAAAATATAGTGAAGTGTAATTTATTCCTGATCAAAGCTGAATTTACAGCATCATTACTCCAGTCTTCAGTGTCACATTTTAAAATTATTATAATATGAAATTATTATAATATGATGCTCAAGAAAGATTTATGATTATTATCCATGTTGAAAACAGTTTTTTACATTTTTATTTCAGGATTCTTTGATGAATAGAAAGTTCAAAAGAATAGCATTTATTTAAAATATAATCTTTTCTAACATTATAAATGTCTTTACTGTATAACTTTTGATCAATTTAACTCATCCTTGATGAATAAAAGTATTTTCTAATTTCTTTCCCCCAAAAATAAAAAATAAATTCTTACTGACCCCAAACTTTTGAATGGTAGTGATTAATGTTACAAAAGCTTTCCATTTCAGATCAATTCTGTTCTTTTGAACTTTCTATTCATCAAAGAATCCTGAAATAAAAATGTAAAAAACTGTTTTCAACATGGATAATAATCATAAATGTTTCTTGAGCATCATATTATAATAATTTCATATTATAATAATTTTAAAAATGTGACACTGAAGACTGGAGTAATGATGCTGTAAATTCAGCTTTGATCACAGGAATAAATTACACATTCACTATATTTTCACATAGAAAACCGCTGTTTTAAATTGTAATAATATTTTACAATATTACTGTTTTTTTGGTATTTTTTATCAAATAATTGCAGCCTTGGTGAGCAGAAGAGACTTCTTTTAAAAACATAAAAAATCTTACTGATCTTAAACTTTTGACCGGTAGTGTATGCACCATAGTACATATTCATTATAATTTTTATATTATAATGAAGTTATATATTACTTAATAATTAAGTAATAAGTGAGTTTTTATGAAAGCCCCATTTTAAATGTTTATATTTCAAAAGACAATTTGAAGTAGAAACATAATTATAAAGTTAGTATCATAACTTTGTTATTGTATACAAATCAGTTCATTTTAACCTTCAATATTATAAAAATCTTTCCTTATGGAAATGTACCATAACCATAATTACCATATAGCTACTAAAGTTACAGCTACTACAGCCACACAACAGATTCTGAAAGCTTTCTCAGTTTGAAAAAGATATGTTATACATTTCATGATTTACTGCTGTAACTAACTATAGAAACGAAATATAATCTGGACAGAAGTGAGATTTTGTGCGTTTTAAATCTCTTCTTTCTCAGATGTTTCTCCTCACATGAATGACTGCATCCAAATCGACAACAAAACAAAAGGAAAGGAATATAATCTCTTCTATATTTCCCAGAAAGGATCAAATAGCTCAAACTGCTCTCACATTTACTCAAGATACTAAAATCTGCAATAAAAAGTCGGAAATCTCAGTATTTATCCTCAGATATTCTTCCAAGAACAAAAGTTTATTCTCCGTAACTCCATCAAGTCTCCTGAGCTAAGAAGAGCAATATGAAGTGCACATATATTTGGGCCAAAATTATGGTTATCATAGTAAATTTGTATAAGACCAGCTAAAGAACAACATGAAATATGCTGCTATACACAAACAAACATATTATTTAGATATAATGGCCTAATAACCTGATCCAAAATCAGCAAGAGCAAGAATGTTTGAGATTTCTCTCAGCATGAATATGAGTGAAGAAACCAAACCTAGACACTAAAAAGCTGCGGGTTCATCCTGCTTTGAAGGCTTGCTTAGTTGAGGACATTTAGAATTTAATATTCAACAATATTATTATTGATCTGCCTGCATTGACACCATTATATGAGAACTGAACTGGACTGGACGATGACATCACAGTTTTCTCGTTAGCCGTTATATATATACATAAATTAACTAAATTAATTTCTTTTTTACAACAAAAATGAACCATCACTGAACTGACTTAAGCTGGACTGTGACGCTATTTTCTTCTAAAAACAAACTTTGTTGCATTATTTTCCTGTATAAAGCTGCTTTGAAATAATCTGTATTGTAAAAAGCGCTATGTAAATAGACTTAACAGCAGCTAAACCTCTACAAGCTACAAACCAACCTGATAAACCTCCAAAATATAGCAGAAAAAATCTGAACCCTACACACGTTTTGTCACAAAAGCCGGTTTTGTCACTGTCAACGCATCACGAGTTCACGTTTTACAGCAGAAACCCACAAGCACTCTCATTGTTTGCGAACACAACCCGATAAGTCCGTTTTAGCGAATCAGCACGCAGTGTTCGGGTCAGGTGACAAGGCTAGTTACTTGGAAAAGACGCGCGCTGAGAGGAGTTTCGTCGAAGCTGCAGCTCACTAGGCAGAATTAAAGTTCATTGGAAGTATGTTTTCTTATACACTATACCGTAGTAAAAGTTTGTTTTTTAGCAAAAGCAGATAACTCCACATTTCATGTTTCAGTTAAACAAAACTGAATTATAGCTTTATAATTGCATTTAAGTGCAATATTCAACATTCTTGAACTTAAAACAAGTAGGCAAAGAGCAGTAAAAAAGCCCATTAATGAGCAATATTAAACATTATATAGATGACAGAATTCAGCAATCCAGAGTTTATAACAAGACATCACAATGATCACAGTTTCAGCTTTAATTTCCTTGTTCCAAATGATCAAATGATCCGTCCTCGATCACTTTCACTCATGAGTGAAAGTGATCGAGGACGGATCATTTGATCATTTGGAACAAGGAAATTAAAGCTGAAACTGTGATCATTGTGATGTCTTGTTATAAACTCTGGATTGCTGAATTCTGTCATCTATATAATGTTTAATATTGCTCATTAATGGGCTTTTTTACTGCTCTTTGCCTACTTGTTTTAAGTTCAAGAATGTTGAATATTGCACTTAAATGCAATTATAAAGCTATAATTCAGTTTTGTTTAACTGAAACATGAAATGTGGAGTTATCTGCTTTTGCTAAAAAACAAACTTTTACTACGGTATAGTGTATAAGAAAACATACTTCCAATGAACTTTAATTTTGTAAGTAACCTGTCTTTTCTTGAGTTATTATTACTTAATCAAAACAAGCTAACTGCAGTTTGATTGATATTGTATGGAATGCACAATAAAAAAATTATAAAAACGAAGTTATATCTGTGTTTGGAAATTAACTCTTCATATATTCTGCACATTTATTACATGCAAAAAGATATATCATATCATACTACATATTGCACAGTACAAGCAGTGTGATATCAGTAGCATGCATCTCACAGTATACACACACTGCGCAGTAGTTCACACACAATCCTCCAGCAGGGATTTCCAGATCATGTGCTTTCATCACACGCTGGTCATTCCCGAGTGTGTGTGTGTGTGTTATGAAGAGAGCGTGCGCTTTATGAGTGTCAGTGGGAGGACAGGCGGACCCTGAGAATGATGAACGCTCACATTATCCTGTTATTATATTAGCACTGAATCTGCTGATATGAATCACACCAGCGCCGCATGGATTCCGACTCATGTAAAGATATACAACGCCGCCTTCCTCCAATAATAAAACCGGGAACGAGAGAGAAAACAGGAGTAGAGGAAGAGAGGAAATGACAAAGTCATCATACAGAAAGCAGAAGATGAGAGGAGGTGAACGAAAAACAGCAGCCGGCTGACGGAGAAGAAATGAGAGATGGAGAGAAACAGAAGAGAAAACCTAGTGAGCTGACAGAAACACACACACACACACACACACTTACACACACTAAGTATGCAGTGCATGATGTGCATACTTAAAGATGCTGTAAGTGATTCAAAACTTCTGCCATTCGCTTAGCATGTGAATTATATATATATATATATATATATATATATATATATATATATATATATATTAATATTAATATATACATAAGCAATAAAAAAAAGCTTAGCTGTTAATTAGACACGCCCCCTCCCGCCCAAAGCCCCGCCCACTAAAATACCACCGTGACGAGTTCTGTATTAACTCTTATCCCTGATGACGGGCCAGTCAAAATGCTAATGTTAATTATTATGCTGAAGAATATTGGTAAAGTTGTGTCTAATTTAATTAAATATAAAGTAATTATTAAATATTAAATTAATTATTTAAATTAGCCTACATATTTGAGTGTGCAATTTATTTTCATGCTTATACAAATGTATGTTTTTACTATAATAAGCAACATATTGACATGAAATTATTTTGTTCAGTTAAATTTCATATTAAAAATATTAAATATACAATGAAATAATATAATGTAATAATAATTTAAGATAATAATACAATTAATAAATTACATATTTGTGCTATGTATTTTTATGCTTATTATTGTAAAAATGTATCACATTTTTGAAACTGTCCTTTTGTAAAGTATTGTCTTAATTCAAAATATTAAATATACAGTGAAATTATTTAGCATATGATCAATATAATAAATAAACAAATTACATATATTGTGTGTTTGCTTTGTATTTTTATTTTTATAGAATCAAAATGCTGATTATTAACACACACATATATATATATATATACTGTATATAAAATATAAAACTATATATTATATATCGTAATACAAATATATAATAAAAATTTTTTAAATTAATTTATAGAATTGTGTGTGCTATGTTATAATTGTATTCTTGCACAAAAGTTTAACAATATTGTTACTACACTAAGCATAAAAATACACTATTATAAACAAAATAAAAATAAAAATTATTAAATATAAATATTTAGAAATAAATTATAAATATGATTTTAATTATGCAAATGTTTTCTATAATAGCATTAAAAAAAAAAAGGTTTAAATAAGTTTTTATCCGCCTATTAAAAATACACTGCTTAATGCAATACGTAGACAGTGTTGTAGACGGCAGATTCACGAGGGTTCGAGAAAGAGCTTTAGAGAAATCTTCACTTGCATTGCACAGGTGTGTGTTCAGAAAGACAGAGGAAATGATACACTCCTGTCTCAAGTTACACAACACGTCCTTCTGAATTTTCTGCAGGTTTAACAAACTAATCCAGCAGGAATCTCAGACAAACAGAGACAGAACAGAATCAGCTGATGGATGTGTTTGCGTGTGTAAGTAGGAGGTGATAGAACAACCTGAGCTATAATTATCCCCCGGCGGCCGCACACACACTTCTGCACAAACACTCACTCATTCACTGTAAATGAACAGCACCAGTGTATAGAAGCTTTCTTTACACTTCGCATCAGCCTAGTGCATAAGTGTTCATCTCATCCACAAAATTACTAATTAAAATGCTTGTTGTTTTTGATTTAAAAAATGTTGCAAATACTGAGGTGAACCAAGTTACATGAACGTGCAACTCGCGTGGGAATATTCTGTCGAGATAACAACATATTACACATAATGCAATATTATAAAGTCTCCAGAACAGAAAAGAGTACATTTTTTACTTTAGTATATTCATTGTATGCTAATTAGGAGCTTATGTATTTTACAAGGACAGTTTTATGTAAGTATTTAGTTTGTGCTGATAACAGAGTTATTAAAAAAACTGAGATAAAAATGTAAAAACGTTTTATTTCAAACATTTGGTTAAACAATAATATATATATATGAAGAGTTCAGATGCAAAAGCCTCTAAGAGCCATTTGAAATTTTAGAATGATCAATCTAGAATGATCATTTTTATCAAGCTTGTATATTTATGTTCAGTAATTTCACTTAAATGGCAATGAAGATTACCTATGAATTGTCATTTAAGTGAAATTACTTAAATATACAAGCTTGATAAAAATGATCATTCTAGAAGAAAATTTAAAACGGCACATAGAGGCTTTTGCATCTGAACTCTTCATATATATATTCTAATGTATATAGTTCTATAACAACACTATAAATGTATAATTTTCTGTAAAAAAAAAAAAAAAAAAAAACCTTTTGACACGTTTTTGTCAATTTGCATGTTTTGGTCCAACTAAAAAACTAAAACTATAATTTCAATCAAAGTAAAAGGCACAAACATTAATGAATAACTTGAGGAAATACCTAAATTAAATTTTCGTCAAAAGATAAAAACTATGACTAATGCAAATAAGCCCTGCAAAAATTAACACTTCAATACAAGCAAGAAAAAAAATACAGGTAACACTTTATTTTACGGTGTCCTTGTTACATATGTTACACGTACTTACCGTAGTAATAACAGTAAATTATGCATAATTACATACTAACCCTCAACCAAATCCTACCCTAACCCTATAGTGAGTACATGTTATTACTCTGTACTTAAATATATAATTACACTGTAACACGGACACCTTAAAATAAAGTGTAACCAAGTGACTAAAGAAGAATATTAAAATTTAAAGCAAATGTGGTATTTATTATGGTTGCTTTGGCATTGCTACACTCTAAAAAATGATGTGTTGGATTTACTTAAAATATATATGCACCATTTTTGCATCATACTTTTTAAGTAATCCCAACTTGGAATAATTTTACTCAAAATTAACAAGAAAACCTTTGTTATATGTACTTAAATATTTGAGTTCACACAACATTCTTTACTTAAAAATATATGCATCACATTACATATATTTTTAAGTAAAGAATGTAACGTGAACTCAAATATTTAAGTACATATAACAAAGGTTTACTTGTTAATTTTATGTAAAATTATTCCAAGTTGGGATTACTTAAAAAGTATGACGCAAAAATGGTGCATATATATTTTAAGTAAATCCAACACAGTGCAGGCCATGTGAGATCAAAACAAATCTTAGTTCTGTTAACTTAACATTTAAGCTCAATTATACAGTATATAAAAATAAGACAATTAAATGAGTTGAACCAACCATTTTTACTTATTTTAGATCTTCAGCTATTGGTCTGATTACTGCACTACTCCAGTACATTCAGTGTCTTAAAATAAATTAAACATGCAAATCACACACAATAAAGCATTTAACTTTATTATTTTTTTATTTATTTTTTTGCCAAAGGCTTGAAAGCCTGAAACCACACTTGAAATGTAACAAAATGTGGCAAATCGACAAATGGAAAATCACTTTTAACAGGTCACGTGTTCACCTTTACAATACTTCTCAAAAGATTTACATTTTTCCAACATTTACTTTTGGAACATACAAAAAACCTCTTAAAGGACAATGTTGGTTACCGAGTTGATCGTTCTCTGGGATGCGTTTTTCATGATAATCGAATGTAAAGAGTTTTATCTCTAAAAACAGATTAGCTTATAACGCTAGTATATGGGGCATAGAATAAGCAAAAGTAAATCGCTAGATATTAATACCACTAACAAGGCTCAAAATAGCCTCACACTAACACGGCAGCATAATGAGGGTCCCTACATGCAAACCGAAGCATTGAGAACTGTGTAAGTGTACAGTTTAAAAAGAAGATACTTTATAAAGACAGTAAATTACGCGTATACAGGCAGGAGCCATCTTGGAAAACAGTCTCGACTAGTCGGGCCACGAACGCCGTGCTAAGTGAGATGAACTGTGACTTGGAATCTCATATGGTCCATTGTTTCCAGAAGAAACTATTTTAATAAATAGATATAATTCATGCATTTCCATGCAATTAGTTTCACAAACGTAATTCCTATCGACCAGCTCACTTAGCACGGTGTTCGTGACTCGGCTAGTCGAGTTTTCCAAGATGGCTCCTGCCTGTATACGCCATAGACATAATAAATACATAGACGCCCTATTGGCCGCTGGAGCGTCGTCAACGGCACCGCCATATTGCAGATGGCAACTTTTCCATATCTCTCATATTATATTGAGAAATGAGAAAAATGCCTTTTTCGTGTGCTGCTTGAGGCTGTACAAATCGCCACACAATTGAAAACAGCTCTCCAGGAATTACCTTTCACAAGCAAGACTGAACATTTGTTTCTGGTTGTATTTGGTCATGATATAATTAGTAATAGTAACGTTCAGAGGAGAAAGGCCACGAAATTTAAAAATACTGCTGTTATTGTGTCACGAAATGTAGTTTTAATAGGTTTTCAGTCGACAATGTAGTTGTTTAAAGTTCAAATCTGTGGTTTATTTATAAAGATAGCGCCTATATAAAAATTTTATCTGACGTTTTCGGAGTTGTGAAATCCAGGAGATCACCGCAAGATCAGCGGGCACTCAGCGCTCATGTACCCCGCCTGGAACAGTTGTACCTCGGCTAGTCCTTCTGACGTTTGCCGCTGGCTCGGATGTCTCTAGTCTAAGTGCTTAAACATGAGATATAATTCATCTTGTGTATATCTAACGGGCGATCTTTGGTCTCATTAATCTATCAATTGTTCACTGGCAAATCGTTTTGGCTGAGGGCAAAGTGAAGTTTCATGACTTTATATTTAGGCTATTTTAACATTGTATCCTGCTGTGTGTTTGACTGAATCGTTTACTTTATTTCTTGTCTTGTAGCCTCTTATACCTTTTAGGCTACTTATACTGTTATAGCATAATGGCTATTACTGATCAATAAAACTGGAATTTAACAAAAAGAGTAAAATATAAGTCACAATGTAACTTATTTTTATTGCCTATATTCTGTAATTGATATTTCTATTGCTATTATTATAGTATTGTACATGAACTATATGCTATTATCAATATTTTTATGATTGTATTATTGTACTTATGATATTATATAACTATACTATTCATTACTATTTTATTTGCTGTATACTGTTTGTTTATTTTATTGACTAAACTATTTACTATTACTTCTCACTTTATCTTATATTTACTGTTTGCATTGCACTGTAGTTGTACCATAACATGTATTACCATAAAGGATCCATCAGTTATCTTTGTTATTGCTAAAATGGGTCAATCACAGAAAATGCTTTTTCCACAATAAGAAAACTTTATTTCAGCCAGATACATGACAAGCCTGAGCTTTGACAATTCCTTATTAAAAAATATTGTATAAGTCTATACAATTTGCTTGTCATCTATCATATTATATGAAATAAAGTTTTCTTATTGTGGAAAAAAGCATTTTCTGTGATTGACCCATTTTAGCAATAACAAAGATAACTGATGGATCCTTTATGGTAATACATATGTTATGGTACAACTAGTGCAATGCAAATAGTAAATATAAGATAAAGTGAGGTAATAGTAAATAGTTTAGTCAATAAAATAAACAAACAAACAGTATACAGCAAGTAAAATAGTAATGAATAGTATAATTACATAATATCATAAGTACAATAATACAATCATAAAAATATTGACAATAGCATATAGTTGATGTATAATACTATAATAATAGCAATATAAATATCAATTACATAATATAGACAATAAAAAATAAGTTAAATAGTGACTTATATTTAACTCTTTTTTGTAAAATGTCAGTTTTATTGATCAGTAATAGTAATAGCCATTATGACACTATAAGTAGCCTTAAAGGTATAAGAAGCTACAAGACAAGAAATAAAGTAAAGGATTCAGTCAAACACACAGCAGGACACAATGTTAAAATAGCCTAAATATAAAGTTATGAAACTTCACTTTGCCCTCAGCCAAAACGATTTGCCAGGGAACAAATGATAGATTAATGAGACCAAAGATCGCCCGTTAGATAAGACGAATTATATCTCATGTTTAAGCACTTAGACTAGAGACATCCGAGCCAGCGGCACACGTCAGAAGCACTAGCCGAGGTACGGCTGTTCCAGGCGGGGTTCATGAGCACTGAGCGCCCGCTGATCTTGCGGTGATCTCCTGGATTTCACTCCGAACTCCGAAAACGTCAGTTTTTAAATAGGCGCTATCTTTATAAATAAACCGCATAAATAAAACTGAAAAAGTATTAAAACTACATTTCGTGACACAATAACAGTAGTATTTTTAAATTTCGCGGCCTTTCTCCTCTGACGTTACTAATTAACGTTATATCATGACCAAATACAACCAGAAACAAATGTTCAGTCTTGCTTGTCGAGGCCTGTTTTCTGAAATTCAGTTTAAAAGTTAATTTCGTGACCAAAAATGCAATAAACGATCGAGTGTACCTTAGGTTAAAAAAAAAGTGAAGCTTACCTCTTTTCAGCGTCTTCACTATGTGCTTCACAAAATGGCTCAAATTTTTGGCTGGAAAGGCATCACGGGAAATTGCATATCACGTGGCTCGTATAGTTACTTAAAATTTTATGCTCCATTTACTTAATTTTGAACCAATTATTATAGTAGTTGACATGACTTATGTTTTTTCATTTTATTTATGCATACATTTAAGTTCACCTATTAACTTATATTTTTGTGTTACACACACTGTATATGTTAAGTAGAGGTTGAAAAGTTACAAATACTTAATTTTTTGTGTTTAATCTAATTACTTTTATAAGTAATGGTTGTTCAGCCAACGAATCGTTTTTTAGAGTGTATGCGGTTGCAAGGGTGTTGTCTAACATTAGTCCACCCTCAAGTCTCAGTAATATTAGGTCTCTAGATATGGCTTCAGTGCAAGTCTGTGTTTCTTTGTGTCTGTCATCTTTGTGTTGTCATTATTGCCGAGAGCGACTTGCACAAACTCTAAATTGGGAAGCCATGTGGCCCTGGGACAGTCTTGTCACTCAAAGATCCAGTTTAAGCTGTAAAGAATAGGAATATATCAAACTGATATATTACAGCAATAGTAGTGCAAGCAATAGTAATAGAGATACTTAGTACCACTAATTAATTAAATATGCTTATATAAATGCAATATTATAAATGGAAAATCCCTTAATTCAAGATACAACATGTGAATATGGTCAAAAATCTAATAGGTATCACCTTACTTCTCCAAATGATTACATTAAGAATTGCAACAAAATAAACTCTATTAGTTTTCTGAAATGTTATATTTAAATAAACATTTAAATAATTCACATACATTTTCAGAAAAGCCAGGTTCAAAATTCTTGTTTAATTTTGTTGACATACTATAGGTTTTTACTGGATTTCTCTTTTTATCACTCCATAAATCAGAAAATACTGTGAACAGACAGAAAATATATATATATTTTCACCATGTTTTTAGGAATGAAATGTTGTATAAAACCAGGCGAATGACATGTGAACAAACCCCTCAGTAAAGGAAAACACGTTTAACCCTTTACAGATATGTATTGTACTTGAAATCTTCAGACGCAAATAGATAAAGATGCAAAAAAATAAACACGTAAAAGTGTATTTTGGATGTTTTCTTTCTCACTAATCTGAAAGAAGACATGTTTTGAAAAGCCAAAAAGCCGAAAATATCAAAATTGAGCAGTGCATGAAAAAATAAATCACTGTTTTTCCCAGTACAGCCTTGCCTACAATTGATTTTTAAATAAAGACTGTTTTTAGAGAGAGGTTTTGTGCGGGCAGGGATTATGTGTCCCACACTATAAAATCTCTCGTCTGTACTGTCACTGTAATCGTTAACCTCAGATGGTTTAAAGGTGTGCTGTTAAAACGTCAGCTCTCACTATAGGCCCACTGTGTGCTTTACGAGGACTGCAGCGACTCACGGCCCAGGAGAAATCTTTAGCAAAACGAGGACAGTATTCAAGAAACTTCACAATTCCTGATAGCTTTTTTTTTCACTCGCTCTCTGTGCCAATTTCATCTGATGTATCCATGACAACAGCAAACCTCAGGGAAGCACAGATGACAGTTATTCACTATCAACCCAAAAGAAGTCAAATATCATTTCCATCTGAGGAACATCTGCGTGCTGATGGAGGGGAGCGCTGTGATAAATGAAGCCGCGTGTATTAAAAACCTTGATCAACTGCTATTTCGTAAGAGTCACTGTGTACATAACCTTGTATAATATAATACAATACAGTGCATCACTAAAAGGGTACTCATACTGATATCAGCTCAAACTCCCTGACATTTCTTTGAAACTGTAGCGCAAACTACTAGAAAATGGGGCAAAATCTTTTTTTTATATATGTGACCCTGCATCAGGGTCTTATGTGTCCATTTTTTTAATTGAGATGTATACATCACATGAAAGCTGAATAAATAAGCTTTCCATTGATGTATGGTTTGTTAGGATGGGACAATATTTGGCCGAGATACAACTATTTGAAATCGGGAATCTGAGGGTGCAAAAAAATCGAAATATTGAATCGCCTTTACAGGTTTCCATTTCTGTTGGCGATTGTGCAGCATCCACTTACAAAAATTTAATTTTGATATATTTAAGGTAGGAAATTTACTAAATATCTTCATGGATCATGATCTTTACTTAATATCCTAATGATTTTTGGCATAAAAGAAAAATCGATAATTTTTTACCCATACAGTGTTTTGTTGGCTATTGCCACAGATATACCCGTGCGACTTAAGACTGGCTTTGTGATCCAGGGTCACATATATAATTCTTCTTCCCATTATAGTGTATATATTCCATTTTCTGAGTTTCTGAATCTTAAAAGTGGAATTCATGGCCCTGTTTACACCTGGTATTAAGATGTATTTTAGTCGATTGGATCACAAGTGTATGGCCCTAAATACAGGTCTAAAACGTTTTGAGCTTGTCCACCTTTGAGCACTTCCAGAGGTAGTTGAAAACACATTGGACTGGATTGCTTTCGTAGTGTAAACGCTCATGTGATCGAATGTGTTCGAAGAGCCACAAAAGACCGTCTACTGACCTAATGCGTAACATTATGGGAAGCGCGCTAGACAGACACGATTTAAACTTTGTCGACTGAAGACCCAAGTTTGGTTTGAAGATGAAAACGTATCAAGCACAATGTTCTCTCTCCGTTCCTGATTTCTAATGGTGTGTTCACACCGAACGCGAATTTAATTATTTGCGCGAGTAGATTACATACAAAGTCACGAATAGACGCATCATTCGCGCCGGGCGTTGCGAATGACGCAAATCGGGCGACGCGTTTGCCGCGAACGTTGAAAAATTTAAAACTCGAGCGGAAAATTCGCATGACGCTTTGTTGCGCCAGCCAATCAACGAAGAGCTAATTGATACGTCCGGTCTATCACTGTTTTCGAAAATGGAGGAGATGCTAATTGTTGCCGTCTGTGTTTACCCTGAAATATACGATACTAAGTATTTGGGACTTCCACAACAAGTACAGAGCAGCAATATCTTTTATTTCAGACATGACGGAAACGTATGCCAGAAAGAAATTGTGTTGTTGTTTTTTTTATTCGCGAGTGACGCGGATGCGCGAATGGGTTCAACATGGTCTATTCGCGTTCGGTGTGAACACACCATAACACACACTCACAGTCTTCGGCGTGAACACACCATAACACACACTCACAGTGTTTGTTGTGAACACACCATAACACACACTCACGGTGTTTGTTGTGAACACACCATAACACACACTCACAGTGTTCGGCGTGAACACACCATAACACACACTCACAGTGTTCGGCGTGAACACACCATAACACACACTCACAGTGTTCGGCGTGAACACACCATAACACACACTCACAGTGTTCGGCGTGAACACACCATAACACACACTCACAGTGTTCGGCGTGAACACACCATAACACACACTCACAGTGTTCGGCGTGAACACACCATAACACACACTCACAGTGTTCGGCGTGAACACACCATAACACACACTCACAGTGTACGGCGTGAACACACCATAACTCACACTCACAGTGTTCGGCGTGAACACACCATAACTCACACTCACAGTGTTCGGCGTGAACACACCATAACTCACACTCACAGTGTTCGGCGTGAACACACCATAACTCACACTCACAGTGTTCGGCGTGAACACACCATAACACACACTCACAGTGTTCGGCGTGAACACACCATAACACACACTCACAGTGTTCGGCGTGAACACACCATAACTCACACTCACAGTGTTCGGCGTGAACACACCATAACACACACTCACAGTGTACGGCGTGAACACACCATAACTCACACTCACAGTGTTCGGCGTGAACACACCATAACACACACTCACAGTGTTCGGCGTGAACACACCATAACACACACTCACAGTGTACGGCGTGAACACACCATAACACACACTCACAGTGTACGGCGTGAACACACCATAACTCACACTCACAGTGTTCGGCGTGAACACACCATAACTCACACTCACAGTGTTCGGCGTGAACACACCATAACTCACACTCACAGTGTTCGGCGTGAACACACCATAACTCACACTCACAGTGTTCGGCGTGAACACACCATAACACACACTCACAGTGTACGGCGTGAACACACCATAACTCACACTCACAGTGTTCGGCGTGAACACACCATAACACACACTCACAGTGTTCGGCGTGAACACACCATAACACACACTCACAGTGTACGGCGTGAACACACCATAACACACACTCACAGTGTACGGCGTGAACACACCATAACTCACACTCACAGTGTACGGCGTGAACACACCATAACTCACACTCACAGTGTTCGGCGTGAACACACCATAACTCACACTCACAGTGTTCGGCGTGAACACACCATAACTCACACTCACAGTGTTCGGCGTGAACACACCATAACACACACTCACAGTGTACGGCGTGAACACACCATAACTCACACTCACAGTGTACGGCGTGAACACACCATAACACACACTCACAGTGTACGGCGTGAACACACCATAACTCACACTCACAGTGTTCGGCGTGAACACACCATAACACACACTCACAGTGTTCGGCGTGAACACACCATAACACACACTCACAGTGTACGGCGTGAACACACCATAACTCACACTCACAGTGTTCGGCGTGAACACACCATAACACACACTCACAGTGTACGGCGTGAACACACCATAACTCACACTCACAGTGTTCGGCGTGAACACACCATAACACACACTCATAGTGTTCGGCGTGAACACACCATAACTCACACTCACAGTGTTCGGCGTGAACACACCATAACACACACTCACAGTGTTCGGCGTGAACACACCATAACTCACACTCACAGTGTTCGGCGTGAACACACCATAACACACACTCACAGTGTTCGGCGTGAACACACCATAACACACACTCACAGTGTTCGGCGTAATCTTGCGTCTATCAGAGCAGAAACTAAAGCTGATGCTCTCCGTGTGTTTCTCCGTCGTCTCCAGTCGCGTTCATCTGTAAATCGCGTGAGCTTATTTCGTCCATTAGATCGAAAGATCTGAAAAAACACATACGTTAACATACACACAGACCCTCGCCTTGAAGAAATCAGGACAGAAGTGGTTGATAATGGACAAAAGAGACGGATTAAAACACCAGGTGTGAACAGAAATGTCTCTCTCGACTACTTGTGATCCAATTGACCAAAATGTATCTTAACACCAGGTGTAAACAGGGCCTTTGACTGTCAAATGAGACCAAATCACAACTAATTTTCTATGCTGAAGTAAAAAGCAAAGATGTGTGAGTTGATGAACACATCTTCTATCTCTCTGCCCACCAGAGACCATCCAGCCACCCACAGACGAGAGATATGAGAGTGATAATGATCAGAGGATGGGCTGTGTTCACAGATATCTGCGCTTCAGGTCTAATCTCTTAATCAACACATGAAGACAGAGACATTGTGTTCATTCATGAACAGAGACGCATGCATTCAGCAAATAACCTGATTCTACACAACAAACTGTTTGGATGTTGTTTGCACACTGATCATATTTGCATTGCATAAGTCCATCAATATTACTATTGCTCATACTTCGATTTAGAAGCTGGAATTTAAAGAGTTAAAATTCAGTGTGTGCCTCATGTGCTCCAAACATTATTGATTTGTCAAATTATGCAAGTTTCATTGAAGAAGAAACCTAGGTCATATCTAGAAAACAAAACGACACAAAACACCATGGAAACATGTTAAAAAATCACTCAGAACACCATAGCAACTGCATAGCAAAGCCCTGGCAACCACTCAGCACACCCTAAGAAACAAAGCACCTTAGCAACACTCTAACAACCAGTCATAACTATCCTACCCTTGCAACTGCATAGCAGGAATGCAAGAACCGAACCCTCACATACCACCATAGCAACCGCATGGCAACACCCTAGCAACAACCCAGAACACCCTAGAAACCACCTAGCTACAACCACAGCCTAGCAACTGCATAGCAGATATGCACGCATAATGACAGAACACAATAGCAACCACATAGCAACACTGACAAGCCAATCAGTACACCCTAGAAACCCCCTAGCAACTGCATTGGAGGAATGCAAAAACCAACTCAGAAGACCATGGCAACCTTATAGCAACACCCTAGCAACCACCCTGAACACCCTATAGCATCATGGTCTTAGATACATATCTTCAAAGTTTTTTTTCTCTAACAGCACTTATATACACCAGATTTTACAGTTTTATTCTGTCTGTAGACAGTTTTTATTTATTTTTATTTATGGAGTGATAAAAAGAATAAAATGTAAAAAACCTTCAACTCTAATATGTCAACAAAATTAAACAATAATTTTCAACCTGGTTTTATCCACAGTTTAGATTTATTTTGTTGGAAAACAAAAAAACCGTCTCATTCACTAGTTATTAAACACTATTTATTATTTTATTTATATTATATTATTTATAAGCAGAAAAAAGTTCACACAAAATTTCAAGTAACATATCCACATATGAACCACAATGTCTAAATGAAAACATATGGACTGTTAGTAAATGAGACCCATTTTCTTAAAAAAAGATAAAAAATCTAGTTATGCTTGCTACTTTATTTATATTTAATGTAAATTAAGCCGGTGATTAATCAGC
>JAULUF010000025.1:38572500-38573647 GCA_031834385.1 Semotilus atromaculatus | reverse complement strand
ACACAAGTCCCACCCACAAAAAACACAAGTCCCACCCAGAAAAAAACACAAGTCCCACCCCCAAAAAACACAAGTCCCACCCACAAAAAACACAAGTCCCACCCAGAAAAAAACACAAGTCCCACCCCCAAAAAAACACAAGTCCCACCCCCAAGATCTGGGTAAGTTTTGGGAAAGATGTGGGTGAGTTTTTAGAAAGATCACAAGTCCCACCCCAAAAAATCACAAGTCCCACCCCAAAAAATCACAAGTCCCACCCCAAAAAATCACAAGTCCCACCCCAAAAAAACACAAGTCCAACCCCAAAAAAACACAAGTCCCACCCCAAAAAAACACAAGTCCCACCCCAAAAAAACACAAGTCCCACCCCCCAAAAAAACACAAGTCCCACCCCAAACCAAGTGCAATGGACTCCCCGCCCCCTAATTAGTATATGGGAGGAGTTTCAGCTCTCTAGGAGCAAAAATAAGGGGGGGAGACAGGGGGTGACATACCATATCTCGTCGCCTGGTGGCGCTAGAGCTCCCAAACCAAGTGCAATCGACTCCCCGCCCCCTAATTAGTATATGGGCGGGGTTTCAGCTCTCTAGGTGCAATAATAAGGGGGGTGACATACCATATCTCGGCGCCTGGTGGCGCTAGAGCTCCCAAACCAAGTGCAATCGACTCCCCGCCCCCTAATTAGTATATGGGCGGAGTTTCGGCCCTCTAGGACCCCGGGAAGACAGAAATATAGGGGGGGGGTGACAAAAGGGGGGGGTGACAGATTCGTATTTAGCCCTATAACCTAACCCTAACCCTAACCCTAACCCCTAGAAAATACCCCTAGAAAATACCCCTGATTTTGGGAAAGTCAACCCTGGAAAATAGCCCTGAAAAAGTGGGAAAATAGCCCTGGAAAATAGCCCTGAAAAAGTGGAAAAATAGCCCTGGAAAATAGCCCTGAAAAAGTGGAAAAATAGCCCTGAAAAAATAGCCCTGGAAAGTGCGAAAGTCAACCCTAGTTGCAGTACCATATCTCGGCGCCAAGTGGCGCTAGAGCGCCCAAGCCGAGTGCAATGGACTCCCCGCCCCCTTATTAGTATATGGGAGGAGTTTCAAGTAAAACCCACAAAAAAACACAAGTCCCACCCACAAAAAACACAAG
>JAULUF010000025.1:38517500-38567500 GCA_031834385.1 Semotilus atromaculatus | reverse complement strand
CAAACCAAGTGCAATCGACTCCCCGCCCCCTAATTAGTATATGGGCGGAGTTTCGGCCCTCTAGGACCCCGGGAAGACAGAAATATAGGGGGGGGGTGACAAAAGGGGGGGGTGACAGATTCGTATTTAGCCCTATAACCTAACCCTAACCCTAACCCTAACCCCTAGAAAATACCCCTAGAAAATACCCCTGATTTTGGGAAAGTCAACCCTGGAAAATAGCCCTGAAAAAGTGGGAAAATAGCCCTGGAAAATAGCCCTGAAAAAGTGGAAAAATAGCCCTGGAAAATAGCCCTGAAAAAGTGGAAAAATAGCCCTGAAAAAATAGCCCTGGAAAGTGCGAAAGTCAACCCTAGTTGCAGTACCATATCTCGGCGCCAAGTGGCGCTAGAGCGCCCAAGCCGAGTGCAATGGACTCCCCGCCCCCTTATTAGTATATGGGAGGAGTTTCAAGTAAAACCCACAAAAAAACACAAGTCCCACCCACAAAAAACACAAGTCCCACCCACAAAAAACACAAGTCCCACCCACAAAAAACACAAGTCCCACCCAGAAAAAAACACAAGTCCCACCCCCAAAAAACACAAGTCCCACCCACAAAAAACACAAGTCCCACCCAGAAAAAAACACAAGTCCCACCCCCAAAAAAACACAAGTCCCACCCCCAAGATCTGGGTAAGTTTTGGGAAAGATGTGGGTGAGTTTTTAGAAAGATCACAAGTCCCACCCCAAAAAATCACAAGTCCCACCCCAAAAAATCACAAGTCCCACCCCAAAAAATCACAAGTCCCACCCCAAAAAAACACAAGTCCAACCCCAAAAAAACACAAGTCCCACCCCAAAAAAACACAAGTCCCACCCCAAAAAAACACAAGTCCCACCCCCCAAAAAAACACAAGTCCCACCCCAAACCAAGTGCAATGGACTCCCCGCCCCCTAATTAGTATATGGGAGGAGTTTCAGCTCTCTAGGAGCAAAAATAAGGGGGGGAGACAGGGGGTGACATACCATATCTCGTCGCCTGGTGGCGCTAGAGCTCCCAAACCAAGTGCAATCGACTCCCCGCCCCCTAATTAGTATATGGGCGGGGTTTCAGCTCTCTAGGTGCAATAATAAGGGGGGTGACATACCATATCTCGGCGCCTGGTGGCGCTAGAGCTCCCAAACCAAGTGCAATCGACTCCCCGCCCCCTAATTAGTATATGGGCGGAGTTTCGGCCCTCTAGGACCCCGGGAAGACAGAAATATAGGGGGGGGGTGACAAAAGGGGGGGGTGACAGATTCGTATTTAGCCCTATAACCTAACCCTAACCCTAACCCTAACCCTAACTCTAACCCTAACCCTAACCCTAACCCTAACCCTAACCCTAACCCTAACCCTAACCCTAACCCTAACCCTAACCCTAACCCTAACCCTAACCCTAACCCTAACCCTAACCCTAACCCTAACCCTAACCCTAACCCTAACCCTGATTTTGGGAAAGTCAACCCTGGAAAATAGCCCTGAAAAAGTGGGAAAATAGCCCTGGAAAATAGCCCTGAAAAAGTGGAAAAATAGCCCTGGAAAATAGCCCTGAAAAAGTGGAAAAATAGCCCTGAAAAAATAGCCCTGGAAAGTGCGAAAGTCAACCCTAGTTGCAGTACCATATCTCGGCGCCAAGTGGCGCTAGAGCGCCCAAGCCGAGTGCAATGGACTCCCCGCCCCCTTATTAGTATATGGGAGGAGTTTCAAGTAAAACCCACAAAAAAACACAAGTCCCACCCACAAAAAACACAAGTCCCACCCACAAAAAACACAAGTCCCACCCACAAAAAACACAAGTCCCACCCAGAAAAAAACACAAGTCCCACCCCCAAAAAACACAAGTCCCACCCACAAAAAACACAAGTCCCACCCAGAAAAAAACACAAGTCCCACCCCCAAAAAAACACAAGTCCCACCCCCAAGATCTGGGTAAGTTTTGGGAAAGATGTGGGTGAGTTTTTAGAAAGATCACAAGTCCCACCCCAAAAAATCACAAGTCCCACCCCAAAAAATCACAAGTCCCACCCCAAAAAATCACAAGTCCCACCCCAAAAAAACACAAGTCCAACCCCAAAAAAACACAAGTCCCACCCCAAAAAAACACAAGTCCCACCCCAAAAAAACACAAGTCCCACCCCCCAAAAAAACACAAGTCCCACCCCAAACCAAGTGCAATGGACTCCCCGCCCCCTAATTAGTATATGGGAGGAGTTTCAGCTCTCTAGGAGCAAAAATAAGGGGGGGAGACAGGGGGTGACATACCATATCTCGTCGCCTGGTGGCGCTAGAGCTCCCAAACCAAGTGCAATCGACTCCCCGCCCCCTAATTAGTATATGGGCGGGGTTTCAGCTCTCTAGGTGCAATAATAAGGGGGGTGACATACCATATCTCGGCGCCTGGTGGCGCTAGAGCTCCCAAACCAAGTGCAATCGACTCCCCGCCCCCTAATTAGTATATGGGCGGAGTTTCGGCCCTCTAGGACCCCGGGAAGACAGAAATATAGGGGGGGGGTGACAAAAGGGGGGGGTGACAGATTCGTATTTAGCCCTATAACCTAACCCTAACCCTAACCCTAACCCCTAGAAAATACCCCTAGAAAATACCCCTGATTTTGGGAAAGTCAACCCTGGAAAATAGCCCTGAAAAAGTGGGAAAATAGCCCTGGAAAATAGCCCTGAAAAAGTGGAAAAATAGCCCTGGAAAATAGCCCTGAAAAAGTGGAAAAATAGCCCTGAAAAAATAGCCCTGGAAAGTGCGAAAGTCAACCCTAGTTGCAGTACCATATCTCGGCGCCAAGTGGCGCTAGAGCGCCCAAGCCGAGTGCAATGGACTCCCCGCCCCCTTATTAGTATATGGGAGGAGTTTCAAGTAAAACCCACAAAAAAACACAAGTCCCACCCACAAAAAACACAAGTCCCACCCACAAAAAACACAAGTCCCACCCACAAAAAACACAAGTCCCACCCAGAAAAAAACACAAGTCCCACCCCCAAAAAACACAAGTCCCACCCACAAAAAACACAAGTCCCACCCAGAAAAAAACACAAGTCCCACCCCCAAAAAAACACAAGTCCCACCCCCAAGATCTGGGTAAGTTTTGGGAAAGATGTGGGTGAGTTTTTAGAAAGATCACAAGTCCCACCCCAAAAAATCACAAGTCCCACCCCAAAAAATCACAAGTCCCACCCCAAAAAATCACAAGTCCCACCCCAAAAAAACACAAGTCCAACCCCAAAAAAACACAAGTCCCACCCCAAAAAAACACAAGTCCCACCCCAAAAAAACACAAGTCCCACCCCCCAAAAAAACACAAGTCCCACCCCAAACCAAGTGCAATGGACTCCCCGCCCCCTAATTAGTATATGGGAGGAGTTTCAGCTCTCTAGGAGCAAAAATAAGGGGGGGAGACAGGGGGTGACATACCATATCTCGTCGCCTGGTGGCGCTAGAGCTCCCAAACCAAGTGCAATCGACTCCCCGCCCCCTAATTAGTATATGGGCGGGGTTTCAGCTCTCTAGGTGCAATAATAAGGGGGGTGACATACCATATCTCGGCGCCTGGTGGCGCTAGAGCTCCCAAACCAAGTGCAATCGACTCCCCGCCCCCTAATTAGTATATGGGCGGAGTTTCGGCCCTCTAGGACCCCGGGAAGACAGAAATATAGGGGGGGGGTGACAAAAGGGGGGGGTGACAGATTCGTATTTAGCCCTATAACCTAACCCTAACCCTAACCCTAACCCCTAGAAAATACCCCTAGAAAATACCCCTGATTTTGGGAAAGTCAACCCTGGAAAATAGCCCTGAAAAAGTGGGAAAATAGCCCTGGAAAATAGCCCTGAAAAAGTGGAAAAATAGCCCTGGAAAATAGCCCTGAAAAAGTGGAAAAATAGCCCTGAAAAAATAGCCCTGGAAAGTGCGAAAGTCAACCCTAGTTGCAGTACCATATCTCGGCGCCAAGTGGCGCTAGAGCGCCCAAGCCGAGTGCAATGGACTCCCCGCCCCCTTATTAGTATATGGGAGGAGTTTCAAGTAAAACCCACAAAAAAACACAAGTCCCACCCACAAAAAACACAAGTCCCACCCACAAAAAACACAAGTCCCACCCACAAAAAACACAAGTCCCACCCAGAAAAAAACACAAGTCCCACCCCCAAAAAACACAAGTCCCACCCACAAAAAACACAAGTCCCACCCAGAAAAAAACACAAGTCCCACCCCCAAAAAAACACAAGTCCCACCCCCAAGATCTGGGTAAGTTTTGGGAAAGATGTGGGTGAGTTTTTAGAAAGATCACAAGTCCCACCCCAAAAAATCACAAGTCCCACCCCAAAAAATCACAAGTCCCACCCCAAAAAATCACAAGTCCCACCCCAAAAAAACACAAGTCCAACCCCAAAAAAACACAAGTCCCACCCCAAAAAAACACAAGTCCCACCCCAAAAAAACACAAGTCCCACCCCCCAAAAAAACACAAGTCCCACCCCAAACCAAGTGCAATGGACTCCCCGCCCCCTAATTAGTATATGGGAGGAGTTTCAGCTCTCTAGGAGCAAAAATAAGGGGGGGAGACAGGGGGTGACATACCATATCTCGTCGCCTGGTGGCGCTAGAGCTCCCAAACCAAGTGCAATCGACTCCCCGCCCCCTAATTAGTATATGGGCGGGGTTTCAGCTCTCTAGGTGCAATAATAAGGGGGGTGACATACCATATCTCGGCGCCTGGTGGCGCTAGAGCTCCCAAACCAAGTGCAATCGACTCCCCGCCCCCTAATTAGTATATGGGCGGAGTTTCGGCCCTCTAGGACCCCGGGAAGACAGAAATATAGGGGGGGGGTGACAAAAGGGGGGGGTGACAGATTCGTATTTAGCCCTATAACCTAACCCTAACCCTAACCCTAACCCCTAGAAAATACCCCTAGAAAATACCCCTGATTTTGGGAAAGTCAACCCTGGAAAATAGCCCTGAAAAAGTGGGAAAATAGCCCTGGAAAATAGCCCTGAAAAAGTGGAAAAATAGCCCTGGAAAATAGCCCTGAAAAAGTGGAAAAATAGCCCTGAAAAAATAGCCCTGGAAAGTGCGAAAGTCAACCCTAGTTGCAGTACCATATCTCGGCGCCAAGTGGCGCTAGAGCGCCCAAGCCGAGTGCAATGGACTCCCCGCCCCCTTATTAGTATATGGGAGGAGTTTCAAGTAAAACCCACAAAAAAACACAAGTCCCACCCACAAAAAACACAAGTCCCACCCACAAAAAACACAAGTCCCACCCACAAAAAACACAAGTCCCACCCAGAAAAAAACACAAGTCCCACCCCCAAAAAACACAAGTCCCACCCACAAAAAACACAAGTCCCACCCAGAAAAAAACACAAGTCCCACCCCCAAAAAAACACAAGTCCCACCCCCAAGATCTGGGTAAGTTTTGGGAAAGATGTGGGTGAGTTTTTAGAAAGATCACAAGTCCCACCCCAAAAAATCACAAGTCCCACCCCAAAAAATCACAAGTCCCACCCCAAAAAATCACAAGTCCCACCCCAAAAAAACACAAGTCCAACCCCAAAAAAACACAAGTCCCACCCCAAAAAAACACAAGTCCCACCCCAAAAAAACACAAGTCCCACCCCCCAAAAAAACACAAGTCCCACCCCAAACCAAGTGCAATGGACTCCCCGCCCCCTAATTAGTATATGGGAGGAGTTTCAGCTCTCTAGGAGCAAAAATAAGGGGGGGAGACAGGGGGTGACATACCATATCTCGTCGCCTGGTGGCGCTAGAGCTCCCAAACCAAGTGCAATCGACTCCCCGCCCCCTAATTAGTATATGGGCGGGGTTTCAGCTCTCTAGGTGCAATAATAAGGGGGGTGACATACCATATCTCGGCGCCTGGTGGCGCTAGAGCTCCCAAACCAAGTGCAATCGACTCCCCGCCCCCTAATTAGTATATGGGCGGAGTTTCGGCCCTCTAGGACCCCGGGAAGACAGAAATATAGGGGGGGGGTGACAAAAGGGGGGGGTGACAGATTCGTATTTAGCCCTATAACCTAACCCTAACCCTAACCCTAACCCCTAGAAAATACCCCTAGAAAATACCCCTGATTTTGGGAAAGTCAACCCTGGAAAATAGCCCTGAAAAAGTGGGAAAATAGCCCTGGAAAATAGCCCTGAAAAAGTGGAAAAATAGCCCTGGAAAATAGCCCTGAAAAAGTGGAAAAATAGCCCTGAAAAAATAGCCCTGGAAAGTGCGAAAGTCAACCCTAGTTGCAGTACCATATCTCGGCGCCAAGTGGCGCTAGAGCGCCCAAGCCGAGTGCAATGGACTCCCCGCCCCCTTATTAGTATATGGGAGGAGTTTCAAGTAAAACCCACAAAAAAACACAAGTCCCACCCACAAAAAACACAAGTCCCACCCACAAAAAACACAAGTCCCACCCACAAAAAACACAAGTCCCACCCAGAAAAAAACACAAGTCCCACCCCCAAAAAACACAAGTCCCACCCACAAAAAACACAAGTCCCACCCAGAAAAAAACACAAGTCCCACCCCCAAAAAAACACAAGTCCCACCCCCAAGATCTGGGTAAGTTTTGGGAAAGATGTGGGTGAGTTTTTAGAAAGATCACAAGTCCCACCCCAAAAAATCACAAGTCCCACCCCAAAAAATCACAAGTCCCACCCCAAAAAATCACAAGTCCCACCCCAAAAAAACACAAGTCCAACCCCAAAAAAACACAAGTCCCACCCCAAAAAAACACAAGTCCCACCCCAAAAAAACACAAGTCCCACCCCCCAAAAAAACACAAGTCCCACCCCAAACCAAGTGCAATGGACTCCCCGCCCCCTAATTAGTATATGGGAGGAGTTTCAGCTCTCTAGGAGCAAAAATAAGGGGGGGAGACAGGGGGTGACATACCATATCTCGTCGCCTGGTGGCGCTAGAGCTCCCAAACCAAGTGCAATCGACTCCCCGCCCCCTAATTAGTATATGGGCGGGGTTTCAGCTCTCTAGGTGCAATAATAAGGGGGGTGACATACCATATCTCGGCGCCTGGTGGCGCTAGAGCTCCCAAACCAAGTGCAATCGACTCCCCGCCCCCTAATTAGTATATGGGCGGAGTTTCGGCCCTCTAGGACCCCGGGAAGACAGAAATATAGGGGGGGGGTGACAAAAGGGGGGGGTGACAGATTCGTATTTAGCCCTATAACCTAACCCTAACCCTAACCCTAACCCCTAGAAAATACCCCTAGAAAATACCCCTGATTTTGGGAAAGTCAACCCTGGAAAATAGCCCTGAAAAAGTGGGAAAATAGCCCTGGAAAATAGCCCTGAAAAAGTGGAAAAATAGCCCTGGAAAATAGCCCTGAAAAAGTGGAAAAATAGCCCTGAAAAAATAGCCCTGGAAAGTGCGAAAGTCAACCCTAGTTGCAGTACCATATCTCGGCGCCAAGTGGCGCTAGAGCGCCCAAGCCGAGTGCAATGGACTCCCCGCCCCCTTATTAGTATATGGGAGGAGTTTCAAGTAAAACCCACAAAAAAACACAAGTCCCACCCACAAAAAACACAAGTCCCACCCACAAAAAACACAAGTCCCACCCACAAAAAACACAAGTCCCACCCAGAAAAAAACACAAGTCCCACCCCCAAAAAACACAAGTCCCACCCACAAAAAACACAAGTCCCACCCAGAAAAAAACACAAGTCCCACCCCCAAAAAAACACAAGTCCCACCCCCAAGATCTGGGTAAGTTTTGGGAAAGATGTGGGTGAGTTTTTAGAAAGATCACAAGTCCCACCCCAAAAAATCACAAGTCCCACCCCAAAAAATCACAAGTCCCACCCCAAAAAATCACAAGTCCCACCCCAAAAAAACACAAGTCCAACCCCAAAAAAACACAAGTCCCACCCCAAAAAAACACAAGTCCCACCCCAAAAAAACACAAGTCCCACCCCCCAAAAAAACACAAGTCCCACCCCAAACCAAGTGCAATGGACTCCCCGCCCCCTAATTAGTATATGGGAGGAGTTTCAGCTCTCTAGGAGCAAAAATAAGGGGGGGAGACAGGGGGTGACATACCATATCTCGTCGCCTGGTGGCGCTAGAGCTCCCAAACCAAGTGCAATCGACTCCCCGCCCCCTAATTAGTATATGGGCGGGGTTTCAGCTCTCTAGGTGCAATAATAAGGGGGGTGACATACCATATCTCGGCGCCTGGTGGCGCTAGAGCTCCCAAACCAAGTGCAATCGACTCCCCGCCCCCTAATTAGTATATGGGCGGAGTTTCGGCCCTCTAGGACCCCGGGAAGACAGAAATATAGGGGGGGGGTGACAAAAGGGGGGGGTGACAGATTCGTATTTAGCCCTATAACCTAACCCTAACCCTAACCCTAACCCCTAGAAAATACCCCTAGAAAATACCCCTGATTTTGGGAAAGTCAACCCTGGAAAATAGCCCTGAAAAAGTGGGAAAATAGCCCTGGAAAATAGCCCTGAAAAAGTGGAAAAATAGCCCTGGAAAATAGCCCTGAAAAAGTGGAAAAATAGCCCTGAAAAAATAGCCCTGGAAAGTGCGAAAGTCAACCCTAGTTGCAGTACCATATCTCGGCGCCAAGTGGCGCTAGAGCGCCCAAGCCGAGTGCAATGGACTCCCCGCCCCCTTATTAGTATATGGGAGGAGTTTCAAGTAAAACCCACAAAAAAACACAAGTCCCACCCACAAAAAACACAAGTCCCACCCACAAAAAACACAAGTCCCACCCACAAAAAACACAAGTCCCACCCAGAAAAAAACACAAGTCCCACCCCCAAAAAACACAAGTCCCACCCACAAAAAACACAAGTCCCACCCAGAAAAAAACACAAGTCCCACCCCCAAAAAAACACAAGTCCCACCCCCAAGATCTGGGTAAGTTTTGGGAAAGATGTGGGTGAGTTTTTAGAAAGATCACAAGTCCCACCCCAAAAAATCACAAGTCCCACCCCAAAAAATCACAAGTCCCACCCCAAAAAATCACAAGTCCCACCCCAAAAAAACACAAGTCCAACCCCAAAAAAACACAAGTCCCACCCCAAAAAAACACAAGTCCCACCCCAAAAAAACACAAGTCCCACCCCCCAAAAAAACACAAGTCCCACCCCAAACCAAGTGCAATGGACTCCCCGCCCCCTAATTAGTATATGGGAGGAGTTTCAGCTCTCTAGGAGCAAAAATAAGGGGGGGAGACAGGGGGTGACATACCATATCTCGTCGCCTGGTGGCGCTAGAGCTCCCAAACCAAGTGCAATCGACTCCCCGCCCCCTAATTAGTATATGGGCGGGGTTTCAGCTCTCTAGGTGCAATAATAAGGGGGGTGACATACCATATCTCGGCGCCTGGTGGCGCTAGAGCTCCCAAACCAAGTGCAATCGACTCCCCGCCCCCTAATTAGTATATGGGCGGAGTTTCGGCCCTCTAGGACCCCGGGAAGACAGAAATATAGGGGGGGGGTGACAAAAGGGGGGGGTGACAGATTCGTATTTAGCCCTATAACCTAACCCTAACCCTAACCCTAACCCCTAGAAAATACCCCTAGAAAATACCCCTGATTTTGGGAAAGTCAACCCTGGAAAATAGCCCTGAAAAAGTGGGAAAATAGCCCTGGAAAATAGCCCTGAAAAAGTGGAAAAATAGCCCTGGAAAATAGCCCTGAAAAAGTGGAAAAATAGCCCTGAAAAAATAGCCCTGGAAAGTGCGAAAGTCAACCCTAGTTGCAGTACCATATCTCGGCGCCAAGTGGCGCTAGAGCGCCCAAGCCGAGTGCAATGGACTCCCCGCCCCCTTATTAGTATATGGGAGGAGTTTCAAGTAAAACCCACAAAAAAACACAAGTCCCACCCACAAAAAACACAAGTCCCACCCACAAAAAACACAAGTCCCACCCACAAAAAACACAAGTCCCACCCAGAAAAAAACACAAGTCCCACCCCCAAAAAACACAAGTCCCACCCACAAAAAACACAAGTCCCACCCAGAAAAAAACACAAGTCCCACCCCCAAAAAAACACAAGTCCCACCCCCAAGATCTGGGTAAGTTTTGGGAAAGATGTGGGTGAGTTTTTAGAAAGATCACAAGTCCCACCCCAAAAAATCACAAGTCCCACCCCAAAAAATCACAAGTCCCACCCCAAAAAATCACAAGTCCCACCCCAAAAAAACACAAGTCCAACCCCAAAAAAACACAAGTCCCACCCCAAAAAAACACAAGTCCCACCCCAAAAAAACACAAGTCCCACCCCCCAAAAAAACACAAGTCCCACCCCAAACCAAGTGCAATGGACTCCCCGCCCCCTAATTAGTATATGGGAGGAGTTTCAGCTCTCTAGGAGCAAAAATAAGGGGGGGAGACAGGGGGTGACATACCATATCTCGTCGCCTGGTGGCGCTAGAGCTCCCAAACCAAGTGCAATCGACTCCCCGCCCCCTAATTAGTATATGGGCGGGGTTTCAGCTCTCTAGGTGCAATAATAAGGGGGGTGACATACCATATCTCGGCGCCTGGTGGCGCTAGAGCTCCCAAACCAAGTGCAATCGACTCCCCGCCCCCTAATTAGTATATGGGCGGAGTTTCGGCCCTCTAGGACCCCGGGAAGACAGAAATATAGGGGGGGGGTGACAAAAGGGGGGGGTGACAGATTCGTATTTAGCCCTATAACCTAACCCTAACCCTAACCCTAACCCCTAGAAAATACCCCTAGAAAATACCCCTGATTTTGGGAAAGTCAACCCTGGAAAATAGCCCTGAAAAAGTGGGAAAATAGCCCTGGAAAATAGCCCTGAAAAAGTGGAAAAATAGCCCTGGAAAATAGCCCTGAAAAAGTGGAAAAATAGCCCTGAAAAAATAGCCCTGGAAAGTGCGAAAGTCAACCCTAGTTGCAGTACCATATCTCGGCGCCAAGTGGCGCTAGAGCGCCCAAGCCGAGTGCAATGGACTCCCCGCCCCCTTATTAGTATATGGGAGGAGTTTCAAGTAAAACCCACAAAAAAACACAAGTCCCACCCACAAAAAACACAAGTCCCACCCACAAAAAACACAAGTCCCACCCACAAAAAACACAAGTCCCACCCAGAAAAAAACACAAGTCCCACCCCCAAAAAACACAAGTCCCACCCACAAAAAACACAAGTCCCACCCAGAAAAAAACACAAGTCCCACCCCCAAAAAAACACAAGTCCCACCCCCAAGATCTGGGTAAGTTTTGGGAAAGATGTGGGTGAGTTTTTAGAAAGATCACAAGTCCCACCCCAAAAAATCACAAGTCCCACCCCAAAAAATCACAAGTCCCACCCCAAAAAATCACAAGTCCCACCCCAAAAAAACACAAGTCCAACCCCAAAAAAACACAAGTCCCACCCCAAAAAAACACAAGTCCCACCCCAAAAAAACACAAGTCCCACCCCCCAAAAAAACACAAGTCCCACCCCAAACCAAGTGCAATGGACTCCCCGCCCCCTAATTAGTATATGGGAGGAGTTTCAGCTCTCTAGGAGCAAAAATAAGGGGGGGAGACAGGGGGTGACATACCATATCTCGTCGCCTGGTGGCGCTAGAGCTCCCAAACCAAGTGCAATCGACTCCCCGCCCCCTAATTAGTATATGGGCGGGGTTTCAGCTCTCTAGGTGCAATAATAAGGGGGGTGACATACCATATCTCGGCGCCTGGTGGCGCTAGAGCTCCCAAACCAAGTGCAATCGACTCCCCGCCCCCTAATTAGTATATGGGCGGAGTTTCGGCCCTCTAGGACCCCGGGAAGACAGAAATATAGGGGGGGGGTGACAAAAGGGGGGGGTGACAGATTCGTATTTAGCCCTATAACCTAACCCTAACCCTAACCCTAACCCTAACCCTAACTCTAACCCTAACCCTAACCCTAACCCTAACCCTAACCCTAACTCTAACCCTAACCTACCCCTGGGACTCTACCCCTGGGACTCTACCCCTGGGACTCTACCCCTGGGACTCTACCCCTGGGACTCTACCCCTGGGACTCTACCCCTGGGACTCTACCCCTGGGACTCTACCCCTGGGACTCTACCCCTGGGACTCTACCCCTGGGACTCTACCCCTGGGACTCTACCCCTGGGACTCTACCCCTGGGACTCTACCCCTGGGACTCTACCCCTGGGACTCTACCCCTGGGACTCTACCCCTGGGACTCTACCCCTGGGACTCTACCCCTGGGACTCTACCCCTGGGACTCTACCCCTGGGACTCTACCCCTGGGACTCTACCCCTGGGACTCTACCCCTGGGACTCTACCCCTGGGACTCTACCCCTGGGACTCTACCCCTGGGACTCTACCCCTGGGACTCTACCCCTGGGACTCTACCCCTGGGACTCTACCCCTGGGACTCTACCCCTGGGACTCTACCCCTGGGACTCTACCCCTGGGACTCTACCCCTGGGACTCTACCCCTGGGACTCTACCCCTGGGACTCTACCCCTGGGACTCTACCCCTGGGACTCTACCCCTGGGACTCTACCCCTGGGACTCTACCCCTGGGACTCTACCCCTGGGACTCTACCCCTGGGACTCTACCCCTGGGACTCTACCCCTGGGACTCTACCCCTGGGACTCTACCCCTGGGACTCTACCCCTGGGACTCTACCCCTGGGACTCTACCCCTGGGACTCTACCCCTGGGACTCTACCCCTGGGACTCTACCCCTGGGACTCTACCCCTGGGACTCTACCCCTGGGACTCTACCCCTGGGACTCTACCCCTGGGACTCTACCCCTGGGACTCTACCCCTGGGACTCTACCCCTGGGACTCTACCCCTGGGACTCTACCCCTGGGACTCTACCCCTGGGACTCTACCCCTGGGACTCTACCCCTGGGACTCTACCCCTGGGACTCTACCCCTGGGACTCTACCCCTGGGACTCTACCCCTGGGACTCTACCCCTGGGACTCTACCCCTGGGACTCTACCCCTGGGACTCTACCCCTGGGACTCTACCCCTGGGACTCTACCCCTGGGACTCTACCCCTGGGACTCTACCCCTGGGACTCTACCCCTGGGACTCTACCCCTGGGACTCTACCCCTGGGACTCTACCCCTGGGACTCTACCCCTGGGACTCTACCCCTGGGACTCTACCCCTGGGACTCTACCCCTGGGACTCTACCCCTGGGACTCTACCCCTGGGACTCTACCCCTGGGACTCTACCCCTGGGACTCTACCCCTGGGACTCTACCCCTGGGACTCTACCCCTGGGACTCTACCCCTGGGACTCTACCCCTGGGACTCTACCCCTGGGACTCTACCCCTGGGACTCTACCCCTGGGACTCTACCCCTGGGACTCTACCCCTGGGACTCTACCCCTGGGACTCTACCCCTGGGACTCTACCCCTGGGACTCTACCCCTGGGACTCTACCCCTGGGACTCTACCCCTGGGACTCTACCCCTGGGACTCTACCCCTGGGACTCTACCCCTGGGACTCTACCCCTGGGACTCTACCCCTGGGACTCTACCCCTGGGACTCTACCCCTGGGACTCTACCCCTGGGACTCTACCCCTGGGACTCTACCCCTGGGACTCTACCCCTGGGACTCTACCCCTGGGACTCTACCCCTGGGACTCTACCCCTGGGACTCTACCCCTGGGACTCTACCCCTGGGACTCTACCCCTGGGACTCTACCCCTGGGACTCTACCCCTGGGACTCTACCCCTGGGACTCTACCCCTGGGACTCTACCCCTGGGACTCTACCCCTGGGACTCTACCCCTGGGACTCTACCCCTGGGACTCTACCCCTGGGACTCTACCCCTGGGACTCTACCCCTGGGACTCTACCCCTGGGACTCTACCCCTGGGACTCTACCCCTGGGACTCTACCCCTGGGACTCTACCCCTGGGACTCTAAAATACTAGTTTACTTAAACATGAATACAAACCTATACAAAATACTCTAAAATACTCCACAATCAGAAAATACATTACAATCAGTCAACAGCGTAAAAAAACAAAGCAATACAATCAGGACAATGAGCATGAAGTTACAAGTTTACTTAAACATGAATACAAACCTATACAAAATACTCCACAATCAGAAAATACATTACAATCAGTCAACAGCGTAAAAAAACAAAGCAATACAATCAGGACAATGAGCATGAAGTTACAAGTTTACTTAAACATGAATACAAACCTATACAAAAAAAGTTTACAGTGATACAAGAAAAGAGGATAAATGGCAGATCAAAGAAAATACATTACAATCAGTCAACAGCGTAAAAAAACAAAGCAATACAATCAGGACAATGAGCATGAAGTTACAAGTTTACTTAAACATGAATACAAACCTATACAAAATACTCCACAATCAGAAAATACATTACAATCAGTCAACAGCGTAAAAAAACAAAGCAATACAATCAGGACAATGAGCATGAAGTTACAAGTTTACTTAAACATGAATACAAACCTATACAAAAAAAGTTTACAGTGATACAAGAAAAGAGGATAAATGGCAGATCAAAGATCTGGAGAGAAGCTTGACCAAGACAGGTGCTGACAGAGGGAACCACCATGGAAAAGATAACAAAGCAATTTTAGAACATGGCAGAAAGCCCTGCCACAGCAAGATCACCAGGATGTAACAAGAAACAAATTAAAGGCATAAAAATACAAAAAGGACAAAACAAAAGCATAACATTTTTAAAAGACAGACAAAAAGGTCATAATTCAAAATGAGTATTAAAAGGGGAAAGAGGCTTAAATGGGACAAGTAACCAAGCCATAAATACAAAAACTGGATGGAATGAAATCAGACAAGACCATGTAAACAGTCAGAGGAGACAAAATAAACAAAAACAGAAAATAAACCTAACAAGAACTTTAAAGTCATTTTGGAGAATAAAAACATGGAAACAAATGGAACAAAAAAAAAGTGTAAATACAAGACAAGTTTACAACATCCACACAAAGCTTTAAACTTTAAGGGGCAAACAATGGCATAAAAGACTGAAAAAGGAAACAGGTTAAATGATTAGCAACATCAGGCACAAATACTAATAGGCACAAGAAAAAAAAAAAAGAAAAAACAAGGTACAATGAGACTGCCACTAATGCTAACATACAGAAGGCAGTCAGAGAATGAGAACAAGTGCATAAATATACAAAAAAGCCAAACAGTAAAGACATTTTACCCTACATTTTATACAGTACATTTCAATACAAAACAACTGTTTTAGACATAAGAATGTCCATAAAATATTCAATGGGACAGGGCAATAAACCAGCATAATGGTTGAGGCACTGAACTTAAAATTGAAATCATAAACCCTAACACACAAAAAAGACTTGTAAAAAATTGCAAGGACAAGAGCAGTAAGAAATACAAGGTGGGGGGGGGGGGTGCACAATAACAAACAGTGTAAATACAAGACAAGTTTACAATGTCAATATAAAAATGTAAATTTAAGGGGTAAACTATGAAAGACAGATAATACACAAATCCAGTGAAAGGTATATTAAAAGTTTAGGCATTAAAAAAAACATTAAAAGAAAAGATATCATCCATCCATCCATCCACACACCTTAAATGCAAAGACAGACAAAAATTGTCAAATTAAAGAGAAAATAAAAAAAAGGGACAAAGACAAACCAAAGACAAAATTAGTACAATATTATATATATATACACATATAAAACCCTTAAGGAAACAAAAAAAAAAAAAGGATACAAATGGCATACAGCATGAAGACTAAAAGACAGAAAAGCCATTCAGCACAGTGAATGAGACAAAAAGGGAATTCTAAAAGAGCCAGTCTAACCGGAGAACAGTAATGCATAAAATGACAACAAAAAAAACACAAACATAAACATTTATATACACCACTTTAATACAAATTGTATCAAAACAGCTTTAAAAATCAGTGGTCACATTTTCAAATAAGTACTTTAAAGTTGCTTAATTTGAATTGTATAAAGTACAAATGCACATAAGATCACAGGTACCACGATAAAAAAGACATGTGTAGTTACAA
This sequence comes from Semotilus atromaculatus, assembly GCA_031834385.1. NCBI lineage: Eukaryota > Metazoa > Chordata > Actinopteri > Cypriniformes > Leuciscidae > Semotilus > Semotilus atromaculatus. The sequence goes on along the minus strand of JAULUF010000025.1, from coordinate 38,551,446 downwards.
AAAGAAAACCATTAAGGGTAAAAGGTGCATGAATACAACAAAGACCTCGAACCCAAAGTCTTAAAATACAAATATAAAGGGGGCATATAATAATAAAAAAAGCAGACAATTCAAGAAACAACTGAAAGATATTCATGCAAAAGGAAAAAACTTGCTGAGGCATATCAGCATAAATACAAAACACAAAAAGTGAAAGGAAATTGTAAAGAAACCATAATCGAGACATGCAGCTTTTTATGCTTGTGAACTTTATGGTCCGGTCTAAGCTATTCTAACAGAACACAATTATAAAAGATAAACAAACAGTTTAAATAGAAGTATGCATAAATACTGTACAAAAAGGAAAAATAAAAGACAGATTGAAATATAGAGGGCATAAAAGAAAAAAATATTAGCAAAAGCCTAAAATGTGCATAAATACTAAAGAATGTCAATGCAACTTTAAACATTACAAGGTAACATAAAAACACAAGCAGACAAAGCTGCAAAAAGAAACCACATTACATTGGAATTCAAAACTATATTTGACTGATAAACAAAAAGGCTATTACTAGAAATACAAGGGATGTAAAACCACTACAATAGGGCACAAAAGCTTCAGAAGTCCAAAGAATTACAAAAGGCAGATAAAACGGTTTAAATAAAAGTATTCATAACTGTACAAAAAAAATAGAGACCACTATAAAGAGGGCACAAATAGACAAAAGCCAAAAATGTCCATAAATTTTTTTTAAGTCATGCAAGCCAAAAAAGTAGCATATGTTCCAAAAAAAAAAAAATAATTTACAAGGGGACAAAGCTGCTTTAAATAAAAACACTACAATGAACAGCAAAAAAAATGACATTAAACAAACAAATAGGGCACTAGTATAAATACAAGAGGTATAAAAGGTGAAAAGAAAAGCCAAACCAGAGGTAAAAAATTTAATCTTTAAAAATAAAAAACACGATACACAGACAAAGGGTACAGATGATTCCAAAAGGGACAAAGTTACAAAGACACACAAAAAAAAAAAAACCCGTCATCTTTAAGCCCAGGCATAAGTTTAAGTAATCCTCATTTATTTAACGTTTTTAGAATGCAGATTGTTTCAAAGTTGTTTTCATCTTAAATTAAAGGTGCACAATGAAGCATGCGGACCAGATTAATAGTTAACGTTAAAGCAAACATCAACACCAACTAGAATAGAAGTGATCCAAGAACGATTTTTTTTTTTAAGTCTCAAACAGAGGCAAGCATTGATCAAATGTAAAAGAGCATTTGTCAAAACTGAAATATGTCTGTTGGTGTACACATTGCTAATGAGTCAGTTGGCTACTCACAGGGTTATAAACGCTAAAGAAACAAATTCAAAAACAAAAGGACAAACCAGTCTTAAAGAGGAATACAAAAGGTGAGGGCAAATACAAAAAGCAACCATTTCTACTAGCACATACTCACTCTCAGCATTTACGCTTGAACAAGCGTACTGAGATAGGGGGTGCAGTTCCAGTGACAGTCCTGAAAGCCAGTGTCAAAGCATCAACTTTAATTCTGTTAGTAACAGAGCCAGTTATAATGAAGTCTGGTGGTGAGGAGGTGTGACTTAGCAGACTGAAGAACAGACACGTCTAGGTTTAAAGATCATACTTCAATACAGAGGGGAATAAGGGCAGAGGTGCATGAAGGCCGGCAACAGCAGAAGTCAAAGCTAAATAAATAGGACAAAAGCATAAAACCAAAGTGGCAAAATACAAAAACAGTAGAAAAGGAATAAGGCATAAAAAAGGACAAGTGCATAAATACAAGGGACGAAGGCTAAAATACAGAGTGGCTTAAAAAGGAACACACAAATCATACATCAGGGAATACAAAAGAAAATGCATTCATATATGATTTTACAGTGCTTTGGGTGTACGATAGTACATAAGGGGATCTCACCCTCAACTTCCACCAGTGTGAAACATCCACTTGGATGATGCAACAGCAGCCACAGTACAAGAACCCTAACTTCAAGAGACTGTACAAAAAAAAAAGAAATGTGGGAGCCTTGGTAAACAAGCCAACAGACATTAAAATGATAATGTAACCATCCCTAAAACTTTAACAGACACATTGCTAGATACACCTCTGCTGCATAATTTGCCTAAAAGCCAAGTTCGGGATATCAAATACCTGAGCTTCTGGTTCTACATATGGACCTGCAGGTGACTGATCAACCAATGTTAGGTATACTACTGTGATGAGCGGGCAGAGTCAGAGGCTGCATTGAAATATTCTCCAACAAAACTGTTAATGAATATGGCTAACGCCAATTAAGAGCTTAGTATACAAAAAGGAGAGAGACAATTCTCAATCAGTTGACCAAAGAGAGCGCTTCAACTTTCCAGAGATAAGAGCAATTAGTAGAAGAGCTAAATTATAGAGGCTTACCTAAGAGAGTGCTAAAGTTGTCAGTAACTAGGGAGACCAAGGAACCGAACAGGAGGAAAAACTTCAAACTGCTGCACAGCTCACCTAGAAGACATAACACATGACATTGGTCAATTACAGGAAACTGAAAAGGAAATGTTCCAAAAGAGTATATTTCTAACTACCTGAAGGAAACTTGCCCATCAACTTAAGTGCCTTCTCTGCAGCCTTGATCAGTGATCTTGTGCTGGTAGACCCTCAGTCTTCACAAGCTAGGTCTCCAAACAAGGAGGGATTTATACAACACCAGTAGAGAGGAACATCTGACCCAAAACATGAACACGATCCACCACAGAGAACAGCATAAAACAACTAACAACACATAACTGAAAACCAAGGCCTTAAATACACAGAACAATGAGTAGATAATTAACAACAGGTGTATTCAATGACTGTAACTATAACAACTCTGGCTGCGTTCCAAACCGCATACTCAATGAGTATGTACTTAATTTCAATAAGTACTTACTTAACGAGCGCTAAAAGAGTAGGTACTTTATAGCCAAATCTCGTTGAGTATGAACGCGATCCGGACATCATCGCCATGTTGACGTTATCATGTGATCTACGACGCGTTATCACACACGCAACAAAAGATATGAACAACACGTTTAATTCATCTATCTGTAAATAAATTGATATTAATAAAAGTTGCTCATTTAGTGGTATTGTAGAAGAAACAGCTGCCCATTTAATTTGTGAATAGCCTACATTTAGGGTTGATTTAAGCAGTTTTATCCTTATAACGATATCATTTTTTTATGAAGAAACCCCAAAATCGTCATCTCTTGATTATGTTGTTAATTTCTGTATTTCCTTTAAGTTTTCCTCTTTTTCTTGATGAATTTACCTATCAATTCATCCCTCAGACTTCTAACAATGTTTTATTATTATGAAGAACTATTTAAAGATATTTAGCCTTGTTATTGTTATTTTTTCCTTTTTATAAATATCATATTATGATGTACACAAACCAATGATCTTTATGTTTTCTGTTTTGTCATGATTGTTCATTGTTAGATACAACTATGGTATCTTTCCATGATCTTGTATGTAATAAGTTTAAATGATATGAGCGACAGGTGCACTATAACACTTCATAACATCAGTAATTCGACAGCACAGTAATTCAATAAATGAGTAAAAGAACAAATGAAATTAACCATCACAATAAACAAATGCATATACAAGACAACAACACATGAAACAAAGCTTTATTCAAAATACAAGCATGTATTTACAAGCGCTGAACCCCACACTGGCATCTCAACACAGCGGTTCCCATTCTGCGGCTTTATCCTGATGAAGTCACCAGAGCTGAGCCGTGCCTTCGTCCCCGAGCTTATCACTGCGCTTCACAATCTGAGGCAATAAGGGCAGATGGAGTGATGGAGGGTCTCATAAGGGCAGATGGAGTGATGGAGGGTCTCATAAGGGCAGATGGAGTGATGGAGGGACTCATCCATGGCACCGTTTCCAGGATTCAGCTCTGGGCTCCTTATCCTCAGTGCTCATGTAATACCCCTGAAAAGAAGTATAAAAAGATAAAAGAATAAATAAAACGAGCGCTTCAGTGATGGCTTCCTGGTCGTCGTTTTTACTCTTGAATGAATCACATCACTGGCGCGCGCGCTACTAAGCCGTGCGATGACGACATCACACTGGTATGCCAAGCGAAAATAATTTAATAAATGGACATAACACTCTTCTTTTTAAACAAAGCACAAATAAGCATTTAGGCAATATCAACAATATTAGAAAAATTACAAATTAAATACAGATAAAATCCACTATATCACACCAACATCAGTCTGCAGACATTTCAGATCCTACAAAAATTAACAAACATTATACAAAATAATTTACAGTACATTTGTCTAATGTAAACAGTGTTGACAACAGTAGTGAATTATCCTGCATTACATTCATCACTCAGATGTCTTTTTCATGTTGTGATTTGCTCATCTGCAATACTTATACAATATTTTCCTTACAGATGTAAATATAAATTTTAAATAAGCATCTCCGTGTTTAAGATGTATATGGTTATGTAAATCCACTTTAGAGACGTAACGTTACGTGTGCTTACTGGAGCTCCCCTGTTAGCTATACATAATAAAACATGTTTTTACAGCAAAATGACAACTATACTATACTGTCTAACTACTTTACACCTTGAACAGTTAAAACGTTAAGTTTAACACATACGATTTAAACACAAGGAACCGTGTTTACTCACCTTTGAAAACCCCTGCGTTGCTGATCTCCGTGATGTTGATAATGACGTATCCTCTCGCGTGGCCTCCATAGAAGAGTACCCATCGGTTGAGCACTCAAAAATCGGTCCGGAAGCAGTAAGCCATCCGGGAACTTCTCGCCTACTCTTTTATGAATACTGAAGTTTCGAACGTACTGCTTCCTTCATGTACTGTTTTCGCCTACTATATAGTAGGAAAGTAGGCATATTCGAACGCACTTAAGTCCGAATCTCATGATAATTAGTACGTCACCCAGGTAATTCTCGCCTACTCTTTTTGATTCATACATACTTTTTCGATCGCCTACTCTTTTTCCCATACTAAATAGTAGGGAAGTATGCGGTTTGGAACGCAGCCTCTGACAACAAGGAGAGACAGAAACAGCTAGAGAACAAGGAAACAATGAGAACAGAGAAGGCACTTCAACCTAAAAGTCCTACAAAAAAGTATTTGTATTTCTATTTAGTTTACTTTAGTTTAGTCAGTCCTTCCAGAAAAATGTGGAGTTTCTTTGTGATTGTTGTGGGCAAAAATCCTTGATTATGCGACACATTTTCTTAAAAAATGCGATGGAATATGCGGGATATTTATGCAATTTTATGCGATGAACTTGTGGGAACTTGCAAAAAAGTTTGAAGAAAAAGAGAAAAAAAATTATTCCCCAACACCCTGTTCTCACTAGGCCACTACCTTAATGTAAATGTAATAGTCATTTCTAATTACTCCCTATGATGAGTAAGCACTACATCACAGAAAGTGCTGGGAATAAAGTTCTCATCATGGCTCAAACTTACAAAACATTGATGAGTCAAACAAGTTCTGTAGCTTTACAAAAGGAATATGCTACAACTTCTGTAAAATTGAATAAATAAAATATAACAAAAATTGAAACGTGTGCTTCCTGTTTTACAGTTCTGTTAAAATAAGTGCTTCCAATGCACACAGTGCTTTTCTTCCTGTAACATAAACATCATGTGACACAACGGGAAACTGCTTTGCATGGTCTTTTGCGCTAATTTTTGTTGGCAAATTAGATGATTTGTGGCTTCATCGCAGGGTTTGCAGCTTTTCGACGATGATCACGTCACGAAATTAGGTCACTTCATAACATTCCCATGGCAACAGGGGGACTGGCTGCTCGTGTGGGAAGTAAACACAACACTTTTCAACTTTCTGCTAAGATATATGTTACTTTTTTGCAACAAAAATGCGGGGATTATGAAATCTTGCAAGTCCCGCATATCAATCAATCAATCAATCAATTTATTTATAGAGCACATTTAAACCACAACCGAAGTTGACCAAAGTGCTTTACAAGGAATCACAAAAAACACAAATATAAAACTACTATACATACTTAAAACTGAGATAGACAAGAAGGCACTCAATAATAATAACAAGAAAAACATAAAAAAACAGATTACAAAGTGTTAAAAGCCAGGGTGAAAAAATTAGTCTTGAGTTGAGATTTAAAAGTACAAATAGATGGAGCTTGTCTAATCAAAGGAGGAAAGCTATTCCACAGCTTCGGCCCAGCAGCAGCAGAAGCACGCTCACCACGTTTTTTAAGCTTAACTTTAGGGATTGTAAAATGGCCAAGGTCAGAGGATCTCAGTTTTCTAGAAGGAGTGTATGGAGTCAGAAGATCCGTTAAATATTGTGGAGCCAAATTATTCAGAGTTTTATAGACAAATAATAAAATTTTAAACTCAATCCTATACTTTACTGGAAGCCAGTGCAAAGACATTAAGTTGGTGTTATGTGGTCAAACTTTCGCTTCCCTTCAAGTAGTCTAGCGGCTGCATTTTGAACCAGCTGTAGATGAGAGATGGAAGCCTGAGAAATACCATAATACAGAGAATTACAGTAATCAAGCCTCGATGTAATGAACGCATGAATAGCTGTTTCCAAATTTCTCCTGGATAAGACAGGCTTTAATTTACTTAGAAGGCGAAGTTGGTGAAAGCATGATTTGATCAAACTCTAAGCTGGAGTCAAAAAGGAAGCCCAAATTTCTGGCACTCTTTGTGTTATACGGGGAGAGACAACCCAGATCAAGATCAAAAACTGTTTTCTTTGGGGCCAAAAATAATAAACTCAGATTTATTTTCATTTAAGTTTAAAAAACTTAACCATGCATATTTTGCCGTGCATGGAAACCGTGCATATTTTTGCACGGAAATCTGCAATTTATGCAGCAAAAGTGTGGCGTATTTGAAAAAATCCGGCACCCCATATATATGCGGACTTTGGCTGATTATGCATTACATCATGCGATCGCATAATCGCGTTTTTCTGGAGGGACTGTTTAGTTTAACTTTATTACCTGTTCAGATTTTCACCAAGCGGAAATTAATCTTTGACACTGGCATACAAATACAAGCATTTCTATAAAAATAGAAGCAAACAACTATACATCCACTTACACAAACAACATGTAAAATTATTCATGTAAACACTATTTTATGTCAGACAAAACTTGAAAAAGTCTTGCACAGTCATTTGTAGCTTAAGAAAAAAGATTAACATTACATTCAGAGAGAAAAACAACAGTATCTGCAATGGGATCTCTTATCAACATCATTACTAAAACAATTGTCATGAGAAAAAAAAAACAAGATGTTCAAATGTTCCTAAAGAGCGCACTGGCTGATGTCCATCTACATCAGCTCTGCAAGGTAACATCCACAACACATTATAGCTATAATTAAATACAATTATTTATCTCCCTGCTAGGCAAAAAAAGGATTAAACAAGTTTAAATTGAACCTTATCTGATCAAAATGTGCATATTTGATATACTAAAGCTTGTCTCCCAGCCAGACCTGATGTAAAGTGGCCAGGTTAGGGTTTGACTACTTCTGGCTGTATGTATGTCTTTATTTCTTTTCAGAAGAGAATAGTAGACAATGTTTTAGCGCCACATAAAAAATAATACAAAAAACATAACATTTCAAGAATAAATTCATAATATTTGAGAGTAATTTAATTGGCATAATATGCTTTTTAACTACAATAAAGTCATACTATTTCTAACAATGTTTTCTATGAGTGTCTTTGGAAAATATTTTTTTCTCAGTATGTTAAAACAGCTCTCCATTGAAGACCATTTTCTGCATTCTTAAATCTTTGATTTATGATTTAAGACAGAGCATTTATTTGTGAAATACTGACTACATGTACACAGCAGATGGCAGTGCTGCTCGAAAACAACACACCACATCCACCAATATTTGTTTTGTTTTTACAGAGTAAATATACTGTTATATTTACTCTATATAGAATATTAAAAACACTGTGATGAGTATTCAGTGTTTGTCATGATCTTTTAATTCAAAAAAGTACGCAGCAGCATTAATGGGGACTGTTTGTTGCCCAGTTACTCTTATAATATGACAGCAGATGGTGCACCGTTCATTTTCAGATTTGTCTTATGTGATGCTGGTAGGCAATATTAATCAAGTAGTCAAGCTCCAGTATAATCGAGGTGGGTTAGGGTTAGGGTTAGCAAACAAGCTGACGCTGCTTTGCCTCCCTTTAGATCAGGGGTGCCCAACCAGTCGATCGCGGTCTACTGGTAGACCGCAGACTGATCCCAAGTCGACCGCGAGGAGTGTGAAAAAAAAAAGGAAAAAAAAAGATATAAATTTTGTATTAAATGTACATTACAGCCTATATCATGAGTCCTTGCCAACACATCCACAAGAAAAAATCTTAACCTAATCTTTAACCTACGGTCGCGCGCGCATGACAGGAGGTTGACAGTTGTCAACAGTAGCGAACAGTGGTTACACGCTCCTAAACGTTAACATGGCTGAGGGGAAATGAGCCAAGAGACCTACCATTTTCACCCTGAATGGGAGGAAGATTTTTTTTGTTTGTTTGTTTATTCTCATTCAAAGCCTGTTTGTTTGATATGCAATGCAACAGTGGCGTTGGCAAAGAAAGGAATTCTGGAGCGGCATTTTAAAACCGTACACGGGAGCTACGAGAGGGATTTCCCTGCAAAAACGGAATTTGAAAGTACAGCTTGCAGCGCGGCTATGACGTTTATTTTGTCTCAAAACTCGCGCACAGGATACGAGGCCAAAAAACAGTATCCGCGCGCAGAATGCCATCCTTGCGCACCACGAGCGCGTTTCTGAATCGGCACTGAGAGTGCAGAATCTGTATCCGCACGCGCGTTTCAAGTTGACTTTTGAGACTGGAGGTGGGGACAGCGGCAGTCTCTCTCGATACAGAGAGAGAGAGAGAGAGAGAGAGAGATACAGAGAGAGAGAGGGAGAGAGCACTATGCAAACTGGCAACTGTGTGAGAGGAATTTGTCTGTGTGTGTTTGAGAGAGGGAGGGTTTGTGTTGTGATGTCTAGTAGTTGTGTGACAACAATAACTACTTGTTGTCTTTAATTTTTTTATGTTACATGCTTTATCAAAGTGTATGTTTTCTTTTATTATATAACTTATGTTAATTATTTGTTGTTATTGGTTGTCTCCATCTGCTTTTCTGCTTAATTGTTATAATAAGCAGATTGCTTGTCTCTTGTCTGTCAACTGTTTGTATTATTTTGTGAAGCGACCTTGGGTTCTTGAAAGGCACTATAAAATATTACAATTATTATTATTAAGAAAAACCTGTTGTGAGGTTAGTTACTGCAGGCTGGAAACGATGTGTGTGGGTTTGCGTCAGTGTTATGTTGACACTGGACTGGTAGATCTCGGGAGGTTCGCTACTTGAAAAGTAGATCTTTGGTCAAAAAAGGTTGGGCACCCCTGCTTTAGATGGTCAGGTTCATGTTTGTCATGGCCACCTCTGGAGCCAGACAGTCTTTGCACTATACAGTAATGGCATATTATTACCCATGTCGCATTAATATTGTGGGCAGTTCACGTGCTAGTGTGTGAGCTCCTGTGATTGTGGAGCTGTAGGTCGTTACATTGTCAGTGAAGAGGCACTAGTCCAGATTCACCTGTAGCTGGTTCTTAGTCGTACATGTGCAAAAACACTCAGATAGAAAATGTACCCGTTTTCAAGAGTCTGATCAGATGTCTCAGATTTCTTCACTGGCAGTTCAGGCTTATTTACTGAAAATCATTTGATTTGAAAATAATGTGGTATCAGTCCAAAGCTGGTCATTATTGATGTTTCTGTAGGAGGACATATTTCTGAGCTCCATGAGATTAGTAAACATGAGGATAATGAATGTGTCCAGTGACAGAAAAAAGACATTGGTCAACATCAATCATTAATGTCCTATTGTGCTGCAAACCGCAGAACACTGCTAACTGGCTTCTGTGTGAATTTATTTTGTTTCTGTGTGCTTATGAGTTTAGTAACAAACGAAACAGACAAGGAAAATACTCAAGTAGATAGAAAATCATGCAGCTGAAATATGAGAAGAACAAAACCCATGAATATTCCCAAGGAGAGCTGAGGCAGAAAAAAAGAAGCCAATCACACTGATGACCTATAGTTTCTCGAATGTGTCAAGTCTAATATATAAATCATAAAGTAATCATATATAGTATAACTGGAGCTGCAATCGTCTGATGAGGGCCGCTGCAGAGGTTCATGCAATAAAATCAAGTGGAAATGAAGGTCAAAGAAACAAATGTCCTTTCACAAGTTGCCTATGCTCAAAGAAAGAAAAAGGCATCATTAGCGACCCTTAAAAAGGTTGTTCACTTTATCTGTGTTACGGAATGTAGACTCAGACATAGATATAACAGTCAGAAAAAAATGTTTATAAACAGCACCTGAGAAGAATGGTGAGGTTGGCAGTTCAGATATACTGTTGTAGCAGAGAATATTTTGTGATATGGTTATCTTTGTCTTACAGGTTCTGCAGATTGTGGATGGGAAGACTGAGAGCTGATGAGACGTACACACCTCTCCTGGAGGAATAAGCATGCCTAAGAGATCCTTTGCAGGTGGAATCGGGAGACACAAGGGAGAGGAAGACGCTGGAGAGTAAACAAGAGGGAATCGCTGGAGAGTAAACACAGGAGGGAATCGCTGGAGAGTAAACACAGTAGGAAATCACTGGAGTCAGACGCTGGAGAGTAAACACAGGAGGGAATCGCTGGAGTCAGACACTGGAGAGTAAACAGGAGGGAATCACTGGAGTCAGACGCTGGAGAGTAAACACAGGAGGGAATCGCTGGAGAGTAAACACAGTAGGGAATCACTGGAGTCAGACGCTGGAGAGTAAACACAGGAGGGAATCGCTGGAGTCAGACACTGGAGAGTAAACAGGAGGGAATCACTGGAGTCAGACGCTGGAGAGTAAACACAGGAGGGAATCACTGGAGAGTAAACACAGGAGGGTATCACTGGAGTCAGATGCTGGAGAGTAAACACAGGAGGGAATCGCTGGAGTGAGACGCTGGAGAGAAAACACAGGAGGGAATCGCTGGAGTCAGACGCTGGACAGTAAACACAGGAGGGAATCGCTGGAGAGTAAACAGGAAGGAATCGCTGGAGTCAGACACTGGAGAGTAAACACAGGAGGGAATCGCTAGAGTCAGACGCTGGAGAGTAAACACAGGAGGGAATCGCTGGAGAGTAAACACAGGAGGGAATCGCTGGAGTCAGACGCTGGAGAGTAAACACAGGAGGGAATCGCTGGAGAGTAAACACAGTAGGGAATCGCTGGAGAGTAAACACAGTAGGGAATCACTGGAGTCAGACGCTGGAGAGTAAACACAGGAGGGAATCGCTGGAGTCAGACGCTGGAGAGTAAACACAGGAGGGAATCACTGGAGAGTAAACACAGGAGGGAATCGCTGGAGAGTAAACACAGGAGGGAATCGCTGGAGTCAGACGCTGGAGAGTAAACACAGGAGGGAATCGCTGGAGAGTAAACACAGTAGGGAATCACTGGAGTCAGACGCTGGAGAGTAAACACAGGAGGGAATCGCTGGAGTGAGACGCTGAAGAGTAAACACAGGAGGGAATCGCTGGAGTCAGACGCTGGAGAGTAAACACAGGAGGGAATCGCTGGAGTCAGACGCAGGAGAGTAAACACAGGAGGGAATCGCTGGAGTCAGACGCTGGAGAGTAAACACAGGAGGGAATCGCTTGAGTCAGACGCTGGAGAGTAAACACAGGAGGGAATCGCTTGAGTCAGACGCTGGAGAGTAAACACAGGAGGGAATCGCTGGAGAGTAAACAGGAAGGTATCGCTGGAGTCAGACACTGGAGAGTAAACACAGGAGGGAATCGCTAGAGTCAGACGCTGGAGAGTAAACACAGGAGGGAATCGCTGGAGAGTAAACACAGGAGGGAATCGCTGGAGTCAGACGCTGGAGAGTAAACACAGGAGGGAATCGCTGGAGAGTAAACACAGGAGGGAATCGCTTGAGTCAGACGCTGGAGAGTAAACACAGGAGGGAATCGCTTGAGTCAGACACTGGAGAGTAAACACAGGAGGGAATCGCTGGAGAGTAAACAGGAAGGAATCGCTGGAGTCAGACACTGGAGAGCAAACACAGGAGGGAATCGCTTGAGTCAGACGCTGGAGAGTAAACACAGGAGGGAATCGCTGGAGAGTAAACAGGAAGGAATCGCTGGAGTCAGACACTGGAGAGTAAACACAGGAGGGAATCGCTAGAGTCAGACGCTGGAGAGTAAACACAGTAGGGAATCGCTGGAGAGTAAAAAGGAGGTTATTGCTGGAGTCAGACACTGGAGAGTAAACAGGAGGTTATCACTGGAGTCAGACACTGGAGAGTAAACAGGAGGTTATCGCTGGAGTCAGACACTGGAGAGTAAACAGGAGGTTATCGCTGGAGTCAGTCACTGGAGAGTAAACAGGAGGGAATCGCTGGAGTCAGATGCTGGAGAGGAAACTCAGGAGATTACAAATTCAAGGGTTACTCTTTTGGCGTAAATTGATGTGTACGGCCGTCTGCCGGAAGCTAGTTATTTTAGTCTTTAAGTTTTAAATATGGATATTTGTCTCACTCGAACACATAGTTTCACTTTAGAAGGCCTTTATTAACCACCACAGAACCGTGGAGTTCTTTAATCATGAACAGATGCGCTTTTATTGACTTCCAAAGTCAAACAGCCATTCACTCAAGAGCCAGGATATTTTTAAATATAACTCAGATTGTATGATGGTGACACACAGATGGTGTGGCGAGTAGGACGAGGCAGAGGGCCGTGAGAGAACAGTGCGAGGCCGGTGGCGTGATTGATAATGAGCGATACCTCCGCGACGCACCGGTCTCGTATCTCTCACAGAGGAGCAGAAGCATAAAAGAGGAGCGACGACAGTGGATAGGTAGAGGCCAGGCCTGGATTTATGTTGTGGGTTTTTTTCAGTTGTCCGTGAGGGGCTTTCATTTTGTATTTGTTTATTTATTAAAGTTTTTGAATGTTTGCCGGTTCCCGCCTCCTCCTTCCCACAACATCTAACCTTGCTACAGATGGCTTCAGGGTGAGTAAATCATGGGCTAATTTTTATTTTTGGGTGAACTATCCCTTTAAGCATATGAATGCAATGTCATCTTTCTTTAAAATTTATTTGAATGGCACTTTTCACAATACACAGTGTTTCAAAGCAACTTTACTATTATGTCTATAAAGCCTTAATGCTTTAACATTAACCCTAACCAGTGCTGGGCGATGTAAAAATACATTGAGTAACTGTATTGTATACTGTATTTATCATTTCACCTATAAATACATACAATAGATGTATTATTGCCGATATATCTAACCCTAACCTACATTTTTGTGAAAAAGACTGAAAAATACTTTTTGATGGAATAATTGACATTGGAGAGCAATCATCAATAATCAAGTCAAGAGCAATAACCTACAATTACGTTTTTTGTCATAATCATCAAAAAAAAATGTTTTTTTAACAAACAAAAGAGCGGAAGAGATGGTCAGCAGACCTTGATTCTGAATGTGTTTTTCTCTAGCAGTCATGAAAAGACATGATCCTGTTCTGAGAAACAATGGCACATTAATATTACATCAATACCTGCTAAAATAAAAATAAAAAGCTAGTCTGTGGCTCATACAGTACATCCAGCCATATTGATTTTTACATGTTCTGCTATTATATAAGTCTTTATGCACATTTGATTTTCAAAAAGATTCTGAAAATGATCAGAGTCTCTTTAGTTCATGTAATCAGATAACAATGAAAAAGCTTACACCTTCAAGATGATCACAGAATTATAAAATCCAATTAAACCCCAAGATGGCACAAATCTCACTGTTCTCTAGTACTGCCGTCTTTATGACAAGCTTCTAGGATTCTCTAGTGGGATTTGGTCCAGCCAGTGACACCTTGAAAAGGCTTAACAGAGCAACCAGCCTACTGAAACTCAACCCTCAAATCCTCTTAAAATACCCTAATGATTCTTGACGATTCTATTAATGCTGCACTCTTGCCATCTCACTGTTGGATGAGCCACTTTAACAGCAATCCACGGCCAGAAGATGCTGGCAAGTTCCTGCATTAGTGATGCCAGCTCTGCTCAATCAGTGAGGTTGCCATTTTCCAAAGACAACCCAGACAGCAACAGTGCCGGCCCAGATCTGGCCCTTATATTGTAAGTGTTGAATCTACATGTACCAGATGTGGCCCATTACAATTTTTAAAATCAGATCGTTCATCTAGTCTAATGTAATTCCTCTGGAATTATAACTTGAAGTACTTGTTAGGGTCTGGGTCCAGATTGGTTGTCATTACAACTAGTATGTCCATATAAATAATATACTCCCATTGATGCAGACAATGTTCTTTCTTCTGTAGTAAACAAAATAAGATTTTTCAAACTGCAATGAAAAAAGGTTTGGAAAAACATTAAGATAAGTAAATGCAACAGAATGATCTATCTTTTTAATTCATTCCCAGGAGGGGAGAGGAGAGAGAGGAGGAGAGAAGGAGAGAGGATGAGAGGAGAGAGGAGGATAGGAGATGAGGAGAGAGAGGACAGAGTGGAGGAGAGGAGGAGAGAGAGAACAGAGAGGACAGAGAGGAGGAGAGAAGAGGAGAGAGGAGAGAAGAGGAGGAGGAAAGGAGGAGAGGAGGAGAGGAGAGGAGAGGAGAGGAGAGGTGAGGTCAGGAGAGAGGAGAGGAGAGGAGAGGAGAGGAGAGGAGAGGAGAGGAGAGGAGAGGAGAGGAGAGGAGAGAGGTAGTTTTATGTCAGTAGTTTCTTAAGAATGACTGGGCTACTAATGATCTACTGCATTGTGTAATAAATACAAACTACATTTTGAGGAAATGGAAAAATTGCAACAAAAACCTGATATTAATATGTCAACATCTGAATATTATTTTAATGGTGTGTGTCAGCCCTTGTGCAGCGCGATTTTATTCACGCTGCTAGGCAGTCTGGAAACCATGGACCAAATTTTCCCCTCAGATAGGGAACCAATCACAGAACGGGGAGGGAGCAGCAAGGCGATGACGAAGTCTATGCGTTTAAATCTATGGATCCAACACGGCAGCAGGCGCGAAGTTACCTTTCAAGTTTATTTAGAAAAAATAGCAACTTTTGGCGTTAAACCATTTCATAACCAAGAAGGATGTTTTTTCCCTGCTACCAACAGGCTTTGGCAAAAGCCTCATATATCAACGTTAGCCCCGTTAGTGGCTATGGCAATGGGGCTTAGGCTAGCGAGACCCCAGTCGTTATGTCACGCCATAAATCTCTGCGTTTACACTTGGCATTAACATGCGATCACCATGATCCGATCAAGCAGATCAGGACACGGTGTGTTTACATTTGTTCACAATAAATAGCCCTTGTATCTGGATAACCGATCGGATTTCTGTTTCTACATAATATTTAAATTAGGTCTGTAGCACGACACCAGATTAAGAGTAGCCTAAAGATGATACAAATTAAGCAGTCCCAATTGCTTTCACTCACTCACTTTACTTTCCTATGCAATCTCCAGTCTTAGTTCAAATCAAGTTTTTTGAATGAAGGAATATTTCAGAGCTGATCATACAAAAATAACTGGGTTGATCATGTTAAACAAGTCACATCATCGATCATCGGGTTTAAGGTTATAGCGTGCAATGGCTACATAAACAGAAATGAGCGATTAATAAACATGCTGAAACAATAAAAACATTCAACATTTAAAACATTAAAAAATAAAAAGTGTATTCCCATTATTCCTCTGGCAAAGCAGCGCATCTTCATCTCATGACTGATTACAGCTGTGATATATTGTACAGGCGATCGCCTCATTCAGATAATGTTGCACAATTAAAATGAAAAGTGACACACACAGTATCATGTAAGTAAGCAATAAGGTACGAGAGGCTGTGCTGTATCGTGAATAAGTAATGGCTGAAGGGCGTTGTTAGGCACGACGCGAAGCGGAGTGCCTGCAACCCCTTCAGCTGTTACTTATTCACGATACAGCACTTGCCTCGAGTACCTTATTGCTTTTATAAAACGGTTACCATGCAAAAAAAAAATAGTAAAGTCGAAAAATATGTATCTATACAACTTTCATGAAGTAAAATCACTAAAAGCCTTCCCTCCGCTGGAAAAAAATAGTCCCTGACCGTAAACAGCAACAGAAGTCACATACATTATTTCGCCAATAGATGGCGGCAAAGACTGTCTTTATGAGTGAGTCAGTCAGTAGAGGAGACTTTTACATTGAAAGGAACTAACGTTATAGGAACGGAAAACCCCTTGACTGTTAAAAGGACAAGATATCGCAGCGGACATTCAAACAGATTTTTGTATTATGAATATAGGACTGACCTGAAGGAAAATGCTATGTCTACTGTAAATGCAGGTACAGTGGCTTACTCGATCTCTCACAATACTCTATTCTAGCTTCAATTAACAATATCAATGAGATCAAACATGTGTTTAAGTTGCTAAAGGTGGTTGCTAGGGGTGTTGTGTTGTGATACATAGAACCGTTGGGTGAAGCGGTCATAGCCGTGTTTTATCGTGAATAAAACACAGCTATTGACCAATCAGAATCAAGGATTGGAACTAATCGTTTTATAAGTCTAAATAAACTGTTTTAAATATTGACGGTTTTTTGTAAGGTTAGGGACTAATAAGTTTAATTTCTTGTCTAAACTGTGTTTTTACATACGTCATCTGGTATAATTTAAGCATTTATAATAATTTAATTATAAATAATTTAATAGTATTTGATAGACATTCCTAGCACCCAATAAAATGGCTCTGGCCATTCGTAAACCACGCCTCAAATACGAGAAAATGAACATGTGGTTGTGGTCTGGCGTTAGCCAGGCTAGTGTGTCAGCTCAGAAACACAACAAACAGCAAACAGTTGCTCTAAGCTCACTGTAAAACACTGCATCAAACCTACAACACCCCCTTATACGCCTGTCTCTGGCCTTCACTTACCCTTGTTTTGATAAACTGTAGCTGGAAACCTTTTGAAATAAAGACTTTTATCTTCTTCTGACAAACACTGCAAAGGGCTGACACTGCGTGGCTATTTCCAAACAAACGATTCACGCTCAGGATCAGACATAAAAGTGGATTGCTGTGAATTAATTTATGGGGTGTCATTTGAGATTACCCTGCTATATCCATAGCTGAATATACGATAGCTGTGTAAAGTTAATGCCTCCCTCACTGGTGTTCATCATATCTGAGCCTGGGATCTGAACTCAATTACAGCGGTTGGCAATGAGATAACCACTAAGAATCCAACCACTTTGATGCAAAGTCACACATCAGATGACTAATTATCAGAACGCATCCAGGATAGCTTACTGACAAGATCAGCACTGCACACAGGCCTCGGATTTGGTTAAACAGGCATAATTTCTATGCTAAAAGCAAGAAAAACAGCAAAGCATGTGACTCAACTGATCTCAACTGATCAACATGAGCGTATTGGATACAGATGCGAAAAGTGCAGTGTAGCATTTCATTTACAAAGACTAAAATCTGAACATACCACAGACTTGAACACTATTCTCTGTTGCTGCAATAATTTCCTGAAATACAGTCCTGTGATCAGTCAACAGCCTGTAGATTGTGTGATCAGATAAAACCTTACATCACTGTAGTAATTGTCCATTTTTCAATTTTAATGATCTTGTCCCAAATCACCATTCAAGGAAAGGTAAGGTCAACAAAATTGGACATTCTAGAGGACTTTTCATCTTGGAATAAACAAACAAATGACTTAAAGACAGTAGTCATATTTAGCAAATCATTCCAAGACAAAGTGTCAGCAGAGATTGTCAACCAGCTCCCCTGCTCATCGACACGACACCAGTGGCACAGATCCTCAACAAACCCGTCTCTATACCGGCGGGACTCCGATCTTTAACCAGGTGGAACTGGATTATATTCTGAATGTTGAATGTTCTGAAGGTTTATATTTATTTCATATTTTTCAGCTGAAGGGACAAATTCTAGAACTGCTTTTTAAAAATGATTTATCTTCTTATGGAAACACACACCAAGAAGCAGAATGTCTAATTTAATGTTCCTCTCAAAGACACAGCCTGTTGTATACTGACACAAACTAATGACAATGAAATACCAATAAAAGTTACTCTCTCCATGAAAAAACTTTTCTTTCAACATAGTTGAAAGACTACATTTTCTCAGGTTTTTCAGTCAAAGATGCTTAAAAATATCCATATTTGTGACACCAGCCTGTTCTCACCTAAATGCATCTCTATAGGATGCAGTGTGTTTTATCGTGTTATTTATATGCGAAAATGAGTTTTTACGTGCATATGATACGCAGTTTTAGCGTGCATTTGATACGCACTTCTTTGCGTGTAATACACACACGCACCCAACACCACTAATTCTACCCAAACGTATAATACACACGCACACCACACCACTCCTAAACCTACCCTTAACAACCCATGCGTATCCTATGCACATAAAAACTCATTTTCATGTACAAATAACACGATAAAAACACTGCGTGCTATAGAGACACATTTAGTGTGATCGGCTTGGTGACACACAGACTCACAGTAAACTCTTTGACAAATGCTTTTAATACTCAATCTCTGAATAGACAGTCCAGACATTTTACACTCTCCGCCTATAAATGTTTTAAAGTACAGCACTTAAATGTTCAGATGTTTTACCATCTTCACTAATCGCTTTGATGTATTGAACACAGGAGACATGCTGACCACAGCACTTGCTAACAGGATTTAACTGATCTGTTTACTCTGGTTTTTATTAACATAAATTGAGTTAGTAAATCAAAGTAATTGACGCATGCATCGTCACATGTGTGGTTGCAAAAGAGTGCCAGCCGTACTGCATAAAAACCCCATGAGGGACAAAAATACCCGCCATCAAATCTTCCTGTAAGCCTTTTAGAACTTCAACCAGATTTATAAAGTGCTGAGTCTTCATAAACACACTCCTCTCTGCCAGGCCAGTAGGAAGCTCACGTGTTCTCCAGTCTAACAGAAGAGAAACTCTGATTGGCTTGTGGCCTTTGAATCCTCAGGCCCAGATAATCTGGATGGGAAAACAAAACAAATAAAATCAACATACACAGATGTACAGTTAAAATAGACAACAAACACACAGATAAATACTCTATATATGAAGCCTGAAGAGCAAAATTAGGACTGTACAAACTAATATTGACTGGCTGGACGGAGTGTAGGTTTGAAACATGACGGACGCTGCAGCAGCACGAGGTGCTGTGTCTGTGTTTAAACACCTTTGATTGAAATCTGAGATTTATAGCACTACTGACGGCAAAGTTATAGTAGAAGATGAATTCCTTAATTTTCTCGCTGTTAAAATTAAGACTCTAAGGCTGCAAATACGGATTGGGAAAAATTTATTGAATCCTCAAAGAAGATGCTGTTTGAACTATGTTCTACCACACAGCGAAATGTTTCTCATAAAGGGTCACAGAAAGATGTGAACAATATAAAAAGCTACCTTAAAGTGATGAATGAATGTGGTGAAAATATCCAGAGATTTGTTAGAACAACTAGTTGTTTCTGCAGTAATGTCAACATCTTTTGGACACTGACAGCTCATCTAAAGTGTAAACAACCAAACCACAAACAGAGGTACAGTATGTGTCTTAACTCGTGTACAACAGCTGATGACATTAGTTGACATTTACATTAGTTTCAGCCCTGCAGTCGAGCAAACCCATACAGTCCATCACCGGTCCAGAGAGAGCAGCGGATTACAACAACAGCTTAATGATCGTACAGCACAGCTCCTCCATCAATGCCAGTTTAATTATTACTGCCTAATGAGAATAGATGACTGTTCACTATAATATTTTACTTTGATAAAAAAACACGGTAACACTTTATTTGAAGGGGTGTGCATAAGACTGACATGACACTGTCATAAACATGACATAACACCTGTCACGAACATGAAGGAGTCTTTATGAATGTTTATGACTGTTGTCATTAAGTGTCATTCGGTAAATTATGACACTTTTAATGCAAAGTTGACATTGTTTAAAATGTCTTTGTTATGACAACTTGACATTAACAAAGACAGAAATGTCTTTGTTATGACAACTTGACATTAACCAAGAAATCATAACCTGTCAACCTGTCACAACTTTGGCCGTCATGACACCATTATAACTGTCATGAATATTTTACTTGTCCTCAAGTAAAGTGGAACACATTGTACTAGTTATAAAGATATCATTAAGGAGTTATTACACTGTCAAATGCTTTAAGTTTGATAATTAGACCTGTTATGACATATTTGTGACAGGTTGACAGGTTATGATTTCTTGGTTAATGTCAAGTTGTCATAACAAAGACATTTCTGTCTTTGTTAATGTCAAGTTGTCATAATCAAGACATTTTTGTCTTGGGTAATGTCAAGTTGTCATAACAAAGACATTTTTGTCTTTGTTAATGTCAAGTTGTCATAACAAAGACATTTTAAACAATGTCAACTTTGCATTAAAAGTGTCATAATTTACCGAATGACACTTAATGACAACAGTCATAAACATTCATAAAGACTCCTTCATGTTCATGACAGGTGTTATGTCATGTTTATGACAGTGTCATGTCAGTCTTATCCACACCCCTTCAAATAAAGTGTTACCAAATACACCAATAGGTTAAACTGTTGCCATCATTCTAGTGCAATAATTTCAATAATTTCGGTGATTCACTTCAACATTTTAAAGCAGTTGTTGTTTGAGATATGCTTTGGAAGATGAAGTGCTTAATCTTAGAAGCTGCTTTACAGAAAGATCTGTCTGTACATAAATATATAAATAAAACCTGAACGTAGTGAAATGAAGTGAAAGATACAACTCATCTTGTCTGCGACTGAGATCTCAGACAGTTGCTGCATCCCATCCCAGAGATAAAGCTCTTTACATTCAGAACAGATCATTTTGTGGGTTTTTTGTTCAAATTCCTTTCAAACTAAAAGACTGCTGGGGCATAAAATATACAACAACAACAACATCACAAATAAACCCTCAAAGCAAACTGAATCTGGGTCATCTTCTGGAGTTTAGAATAGAAACAAATAATATCTGCACTATGTGGACAACTTTATAGTAACAATCCAAAGAGCTGAAATTTAAACGATCTTTAGGAGAAATTCTATCTCAGTGTCCTACTACTTGGAAAAGTGCAAAAGAAACCCATTTAAAGCCAGACCTCCTACTCCTACAAACTGGTGTGGAAATCACGTGATTCACTTTAGTATGGCGATGTTGATTCACTAGACAGGAGTGTAAAACAGTGAGTGATCTCTATTTTTGACAATTGTACACCAGCAAAAATAACGGTGGGTTACACTTTATTTCGATAGTCACTTTAGACGTTCTACTAATTATAAGTAACTTTTCAACTACATGTCAACTAACTCTCATTAGAGTATTAGTATATTATAGTAGACTGTCAGTAGACTGTCAGTAGACTGTGGTTATAGTTAGGTGTTAGGGTTCGGGTTAGGAGAATAAGTTGACTTGTAGTCGCCAAGTTACTTATAGTCAGTTGAATGTCTGTTGGGGGACCAACAAAATAAAGTGTTAGCAGATATTAAGCAGACAGTCTACTAATACTCTAATGACAGTTAGTTGACATCTAGTTGAAAAGTTACTTATAGTTAGTAGAATGTCTAAAGAGGACTAGCGAAATAAAGTGTTACCTAACGGTGGCGTTGTCATTTTTTTCGGTGTATGCCAGACTCAAATTTCGAATGTCATTGCCGGGCAATGGAGACACACAGACGCATCAGTGAAGCGAGTGTGTGAGCGATCCGAGTGTGTGACCCCTTATTTGCACTGCACACGTCTGCGGTGGGACAAACCCACCCAAATTAGCTTCGGTTATACATGCATATAATAATTTGGGTAAATATGTAGGCCTAAGCTTTATGCCTATTTTTCCGATCGTCATGGACACAGCATATTAATACTGTGAAGCTGCTTTGATACAATCTCTATTGTGAAAAGCACTATATAAATATACTTGACTTGACTGGACAACAATGATTTCCCTCGTGTTTTAATATTTTTCTTTATAATAATTTATCATTTGCAAAAAGGAAAATGCATCTGTGTAGATGAGAGAATCATCTACAGTGTATGCGCGTTGTTCACACTCTGTATTATGACCAAGCACGCACGCTTAAAATAGCATCTGAATGTACGCGCAACGCGCCAATGACTTTAGACTTTTTTCTGGTCATTGGCGCAATTGTTTTCTGGAACTGCAAAATAGCATGAGGGAAAGTTTGCGCCGGAACACGCCTCCTCTTTGCGCTGAACCGCCCCGGGGAGCGTAAGTGTATTTCTTAGTTAACCGACGTGTGTCTGTGGAGGGAAAAGTCCGCTTTGCGCGGGTGCAAAATAGGAATGATACATGCGTCGGTGTACAAAGTCAATTGCGCTGAGTGCAAGATAGGGCCCATGATGTTAATGAGCAAGAATGCATGGTGAAATAATAGAGAAACACAGTCATATTGATTTATTTGAATGACGCTTGTTTCTAACTTTATTTCTTATTAACTTGTATTTCCTTGTACGTTTTTTTGTTTTGTTTCATCACAGTACGTATCGGGTAGTTGACAAATGTTTGTAAAGCAATGGAACATCATGTATTGTGTGAAAAACTGCATATTAGAACATTCTATTCTCTTCAGCAATGTGACATCTGCATGCTTGTTAATGTCATTGTGTTTTCAGCTGATTCACATGAGTTCAAACATCAGTGTGTCCGAAGGGACTAGCGCTGGCCACTAACGCATGACCTTCACACCAGGAACATTAGCCATGCGACCAGCCTCAGCTAACGCACCAGGACAGAGATCTCATTTATTCAGATCCCAGCAGGCACTAGCCACAAATACATCATTGGGAAAAATCTGCTTTATATTTTCCCAACATACACATTTAAATGAGAAACTACAGAGAATTACAGAGCTAAAATGAGCCTGGTCCGGTGGCTCTGACGGGGAAAATGATCCAGAGTAAAACCTGGCAATTATATCACAATTAGCCACAACTCTCAGCATATGGAGATGAAGTGCGTGCAATCTTTCTACTCATAAAAGCCTGTGGGGAGAATGACTCCGGTGAGACCTCTTACACTTATGTACAATGAGGTAAAAAAACAACAACACTTCATATGTTATTTAAACATGAGCTTCCGTGGAACATTCCTTACCATGATATTTAACCCTGCTGTTGTGAATGAAGGAATTTTAAACGATTTTATCCTCCTCTCTTCAGTTGAAGGTCATTCACTCCTTCTGAAACAGAATTTGAAACACAATTTTCTGTGAGCGGTTATTAGTTGCTCTGTTTAGCAGATGCCATCTAATTCAGGGAGAAAACAGCGTGTATCACTGTGTGGAGAGCTGATGTAATAACTTGTGAAGTCCTGTGCAAATCGTGTCACCTCAGAAAGCTCTTAGATAGCATTGTCTTTAACATTCAGCCATTCAAAGGAGAAACACAAGATGCGAGTACTGAAGTGAAACCTTTCTGAAGGGCCTTTATAAACTGTTATAAATTGTTTAATGCATAAGCATTTATTTGTACTCCGCTTGATGTCTTGTTAGATCTTTAACGAAATGTTCTCAGTGTAATATGGTTTTCAGTGCTGCGTTTCATCTCATTCTTGCCAGACAATTACAGTTCAAATCAGAAGGTCAGACTGTTACACCATATCTTGAAAATACGTTTTTCCATCAAAGCCAGAAAAACCAAGACAGATTTATCATTATTTAAATAAATAGCGTTTGTTTAAACAGGCAGTAAACGAATGTAGCAGAAACAGTCTCAGAGCTGTTTTTAGTGTGTGTGTACGAGTCAAAGAGGAAAGCAGAGCGATCTGTACAGAGAAGGCAGGGCCGAGGACACCGCACTAAGCTTTGTGAATTATACATTGGATAAATGTAAAAAGATTGCAGGAAACTTCTGAAATCAAACTGAAAGAGACAGAAACAAGAATGGATTGCTAGAAGAATGAATTTTATAGCCTTACAAGCAAAAGGTTGCTTGTAAGGCTATAAAAACAGGCGATCTATGTTTCAAAGGCACAGAGAAACTCTCATAACCAAGTGAGACGCAACCTCTGTAAGCTGGATATGAATTCTATATAGGGAATCATTGAGTCTTTCTGCTGCTGTTCTGAAATGTTTGTGTTTAGGCGAGACAATAGTTTCATCAGGAGCCACACGTCTGACCCGAGCACTGTCCACAGCTTCACCCGGACCATCCACAACACTCTTAAAATAAAGGCCACAAATAGAAACTAAAAGGTTTATAAGAACTTTTCATTCAAACAGTCTTATTGGAAAAACATGCTTATACCGACATTTTGCACATACATTCATTCATTGCATTTTCCAGCTGAAATGAACCCTAGTGGCAATAAAACACCACCAGATTTTATTTCTTTTCACATAGATTTTGATTACAAGGGTAGATTATTAATAATGTAAATATTTCTTAAAATAATTTTTAAAAATATATATTTATTCTTATGTTTCCAAATAAGTGAGCTATTGCCATGTGAGTCAGCAAACAACTGCATGAAATAAGATGACTTTGCTTTTCTCAGTTAACTTACCATTTTTGTCACAGTTATCATCTGCACCTTCTATTTTCGTCTGCGCTTTACTTCCCAGAATCCTTCTTGTCTCCACACCTGAACTCACTCCCTCAATCACCCACCTGTTCATCGTCCTCATTATCAGTGTCACCTGTCCTCACCTCGTTAGTTCATTAGTGTCTGCATTTAGGCTATGTTTAAACGATCTGAAGAGAAAACAATAAAGTGGTGTTGCGTTTTTACTTTTTATTCTGCGTTTAGACGAGCGTTATGCTTGGGAAATCTGCGTGTATATGAGGACGCAAAAGTGTGTGAAATTCGATGTAGTATGCACTCCAGGCGCTAGGGGGAGATGTGGAGCACTGCCACACAACAACAGCAATATCTGAGAATATTCCGTACAACTGCAGAAAAGACTCTTGTACGTTAATCAGAGCTGTTAGTGCGACTTGAAGGTCCGACGTATGGAAATAATCTGACATGTTGGTTGTTATTTTCCTGTACTGGCGCATTGCCTGGGACGTAAACGTGTACGCGACGAGAGCCACCTTGAGCAGATTTGCGTTTTTACTGGTTTTCGCCGTGTAGACGGGAACGCGACGGTGGAGCGTTTGTAAGATTTCCACTCTGGAGGGTGGTTTCACTTTTTTGCGTTTTTAAGCCCCAAAAACGCCATCGCCGTGTAAACGAAAGGCAAATCCGATAAAATATTTATACGTTTTCACCCGGAATCATTCTCATGTAAACAGGGCCTTAGTTTTGTAGATATTGATTTTTTCAATGCTAGATTCCTCTTCTTCATTAGCAGATGAATATCAGTATTTGTCCAAGGCAAAAAAACGTTTTAGGTAATTTTTTCAGGTATTTGTCTCCTATTACTTTTAAAGGAGCATGTAAACTTCTGGATTGTATTTGCAAGTGTGTCCATCAAAAATTCATAACACTCATTCAGATTATCAATTTGATTTATAGTCTCCCAATTTATGCTATTCAACTAATTTTCAAACTGAGACATTTTCTGCTTGGGAATTCCAATTTGTGATTCATCAACTCTAGTTCCAAGAAAATGGCTCTGACATTTTTTTTTTTTTTTTTTTATCTTTGGTTTATTTGTAAAAATTAAATCTAGTATCAATGGTTTACTAGTTCGGGTGATTCTTGTAGGACTTGTTACCAATTGATCAATTCATATTTAGATGCAATCATTTTAAGTTTTTTTTTTCTTACTGTTATTCAACCAATTTATATTAAAATCTCCCAGTAAAATTGTTTCAGTGCGACAATTAAACAATTAAAACAGTTCATACAAATAATGGTAAAATGAAACATTATGAGCAAGAGGATTATACACTCATCTAAAGGATTATTAGGAACACCTGTTCAATTTCTCATTAATGCAATTAGGCTTATCTAATCAACCAATCACATGGCAGTTGCTTCAATGCATTTAGGGGTGTGGTCCTGGTCAAGACAATCTCCTGAACTCCAAACTGAATGTCAGAATGGGAACGAAAGGTGATTTAAGCAATTTTGAGCGTGGCATGGTTGTTGGTGCCAGACGGGCCGGTCTGAGTATTTCACAATCTGCTCTGTTACTGGGATTTTCACGCACAACCATTTCTAGGGTTTACAAAGAATGGTGTGAAAAGGGAAAAACATCCAGTATGCGGCAGTCCTGTGGGCGAAAATGCCTTGTTGATGCTAGAGGTCAGAGGAGAATGGGCCAACTGATTCAAGCTGATAGAAGAGCAACTTTGACTGAAATAACCACTCGTTACAACCGAGGTATGCAGCAAAGCATTTGTGAAGCCACAACACGCACAATCTTGAGGTGGATGGGCTACAACAGCAGAAGACCCCACTGGGTACCACTCATCTCCACTACAAATAGGAAAAATAGGCTACAATTTGCAAGAGCTCACCAAAAATGGACAGTTGAAGACTGGAAAAATGTTGCCTGTCTGATGAGTCTCGATTTCTGTTGAGACATTCAGATGGTAGAGTCAGAATTTGGCATAAACAGAATGAGAACATGGATCCATCATGCCTTGTTACCACTGTGCAGGCTGGTGGTGGTGGTGGTGTAATGGTGTGTGGATGTTTTCTTGGCACACTTTAGGCCCCTTAGATTATTGAGCTAGTGTATATCACACACATTGAAAGTGTTTTAACCTTTCATCTCTCTGCTTGGTTTGGCCATTTAAACTGCAAACTCACAAACAAGCTTAACAGGATAGTGTTAATGGCTAATAAAATAGTAGGAAAACCCCAAAAACACCTGACCCAAATATACACTGACAGAATGAGGAAGAAAGCTGGGAAAATCCCTGAAGATAGTACTCACCCTCTTTCTGGCCAGTTTGAGCTTCTGAAGTCTGGGAGGCGCTACAGGGTGCCTCTGGCTAAAAGTACCTATAAAAAATATTTTATCCCAAATGCCATCCGTAACCAAACCAAGTGACAACAACAAACGAGAAATTTATTCTATTCTATTCTATTCTATTCTATTCTATTCTATTCTATTCTATTCTATTAGTGCCAAATGGGCATTGTTTAAATGCCACGGCCTACCTGAGTATTGTTTCTGGCCATGTCCATCCCTTTATGGCCACCATGTACCCATTCTGATGATTACTTCCAGCAGGATAATGCACCATGTCACAAAGCTCGAATAATTTCAAATTGGTTTCTTGTCACAGTGACCAGAACTCAACCCAATAGAGCATCTTTGGTATGTGGTGGAACGGGAGCTTCGTGCCCTGGATATGCATCCCACAAATCTCCATCAACTGCAAGATGCTATCCTATCAATATGGGCCAAAATTTCTAAAGAATGCTTTCAGCACCTTGTTGAATCAATGCCACGTAGAATTAAGGCAGTTCTGAAGGCGAAAGGGGGTCAAACACAGTATTAGTATGGTGTTCCTAATAATCCTTTAGGTGAGTGTATAACACCTGTCACAGTTGGGTTCCGTTTAGTTGTTTTCATTGAACTTGTCATGTCACGTATAATCCTCACTATCTTTATCAGTTCATTCACCTGTGTTCAGTTAATTATCATCATCATCATCATCATCTGTGTCATCTGTGTTCCAGTGTTAATTTTGTCAGCAAATTTTGATTTAGTTTTAGTCTTAGTCTTTTGACTAAAATGCCATTTAGTTTTAGTCATATATTAGTCATCTGAATTGTTTTAGTTTTAGTCTAGTTTTAGTCGACGAAATACAATAACATTTTAGTCGACTAAATCTACAGTAGATTTAGTTGACTAAAATATAATGGGTTTAGTTCAATTGTAATGCGTTAATTTAGAATTTCTCTAAAAATTCCAAACCCATATTAACCTATTAATATGAATGATTTTTAAGTTTGAACATGCAATACAGATACAGATTTAACTGCTGTTACTTAAAAAATATCTTAAAATTAAATAAAACCACTTTTCCAAAAGTACAACACTCTTTACCAGGGGTCTCAAACTCAACTTAACTGGGGGCCGCTGGAGGGAGAGTCTGGGTCAGGCTGGGCCGCATCAAGTATTCCACAAAAAATAGTATTCAAGTATTCCAAAAAAGGAGCACAACTGATCCAATCTTCTCAATCTTTATTATTAACGTTTCTTCTGACCTGTTCCTCTGAATTTGAACATTCCGTTTTGTACATGATTGGTTCTTCATGAGCTGTTCTAAAGTTCATTTTACAAACTTTCTTTGTCTTTTCCTTATAAACAACATCTTTGTGATACTTCATTTTACAAACATTCTTTTTCTTTTCCTTATAACACATATTTGTGATACTTATATTTGCTTATGTCCTTTTTATTTTCTTTATACAACACATTAATGATATTGAATGTTTTTTTGGAAGGCACATTTCCTTTTATTATACTTAGAAAAACGATTATTGCTTATGAAATACAAATATTTGCAGTCATGTCTGCCCGTCTTAGGGCCTGTTCACATATCGCGTCTTTTGCGCGCTCAAGTTCGTTATTTCAAATGTAGGCGCGCGGTATGTGCGCTCATAATGGAAGCGACGCGGTCGCAACTTTTCAGAATGCCGCAAGCGCACCGTAGCTTAGCAACGACAGACGCCTACGGAGCGCAACCGCCCTAGTGCTTTGGAAAAAGGAGAACGCGGCGCGCCTGGCGTTTTCTACGCGTTTTTAAGGCGCTATAACGTTATGTGAATTCAGCCTTATTGAATTATTTCTACACGTGTTTAGTGTCTCAGGCAAATTACTGACTTTGTACAAATCAAAGCAAACCTTCCTATCAACCTGCTGGACACATATTACAAGCTCAAAATTATTATTCTCACATTGTTTTAGAGCAGGGGTCTCCAACACGTCGCTCGCGAGCTACCAGTAGCTCGTGGCATGTTCACATATCGCGCTCACATATTTTGCGTGCTCAAGTTCGTTATTTAAAATGTAGGCGCGCGACAAGCGCGCTCATAAGCGACGCGCTCATTTTTTCCAGGCGCAGTAAGTTTGTACTTCCCGGTTGTCTATGACAACTATTGACAACAAACCCACCGTAAGCTGTCATGAGACTATCTATGGTAGCCCATAAGGGATAAAAAAAAAATATTTTTTAAAACGCGGCACATGCAACGACGGGCCGCACTAACATTAAACTTTAATGTCAAGTAGGGGGCCACAAAATATCACCCCGCGGGCCGCGAGTTTGAGACCACTGCTCTTTACAATGAATGATATATGCATTCCTTATAACTACTTGCATACATCATTCTTTATTCTTTCAAGCAGACATATTTATTTGTATGAATTAAATATAATTAATCCTTATTAAAGCTATTAACAAACAGTCAATGCTTTTCTCTTTTTCTTTTGTTGCTTGATCAAAATTAAGGACACGGACCGCATTAGGTTTATTGCCACTGTCACTTTAAGACGTCGGATCATGTCCAATGACATGCGGATACAGTTGCACTGATGCACATCCGATACACTCACAGTTTAAGACATAACCAGCATAGTTTACATGAATACTCTCCAAAACGGACATTTAGACATACTGTTGTGTGTATTTGTCCATTCAGACACGAAAGAGAGCTCAATTCAGTAGCCTACTCGCGCGCTGTAGGTGTATTGTGCATGACTGCACGCTTCGGGTTAGGTGTGTGCGCACAGAAAACCGCACCGAATAAAGCTCTTTTTGCATCGTCACTCTTATTCAGATCTATATGTCTGCTTTACTCATTCTCCCAGACGTTCACATTTTTTAACGTTTTATGACCGCGGGGTAGATCACGTTACAGTAGCCTACAAATGTGCGCATCTACCACACACGCAGGACATCAGTTCTGACGGATCGCTTCCCAAATCGTCACTATCTAACATTTTCGTCTAGTTTTTATTCGTTGACGAAAATGTCAATAGATTTTCGTCATAGTCTTTGTCATTCAAAACTAGATTTTATTTAGTTATCGTCTCGTTTTCGTCTGTGAAAAAATTTAGTTGACGAATAATTTTCGTCGTTATTTTCGTCAACGAAATTAACACTGCTGTGTTCAGTTAATCAATGTTCATCAGTGTTTGTATTTAGTTTCTTCAGTTCAGTCAGCCTTTGTCTGTTCTCCGTCGTCTTTACCTACTGCTTGTCTGTACCTATTTAAAGTAATATTGTAGTAAGTAAAAGTTTGTATTGGAGCTCTTTGCCTGTTTGCCTTTCTTCTACCTACACCACACCATGACAGAAGAACGGACCTACCCAAATGGATCAACGGGTAATGTTCATCTCCGTGGCTCAAGAGAGTCATGACTTTTTTTGAGGGAGTTCTTCTGGCTTGCCATCACCCGCTCCCTCGACGAGAACCCTGTTCCGGATCTGGGCTGCTTTCCATCCCCCAATAAGCCCCCATTATCCCCCCATTTACCCCCCATTATCCCCCAATAACCCCCATTATCCCCCAATAACCCCCATTAACCCCCCATTATACCCCAATAACCCCCCACTATCCCCTAATAACCCCCCATTATCCCCCAATAACCCCCCATTAACCCCCAATAACCCCCCATCATCCCCCAATAACCCCCATTAACCCCCCAATAACCCCCAATAACCCCCCATTATCCCCCAATAACCCCCCATTAACCCCCCAGACACCGCAGGGCTGAACTGGAGGGAAACCTTGATTCGGTGTCTAGAGCGTTGGTTCCCGGTCTGGAACCTAACCCATCCCAGAGTCTTGTCTCGCCGAGATCGCCCCTCAAGAATCCTCTGTTCCTGTCCTTGTCCAAGGTCCGGAGGAAAGGAACTTAATAGACTGTGACACCCGAGCCTGAGATTCTGCTCGTCCGGTCTTCCGAGCCTGAGAATCGTCACGTCATGCCGAGCTGCACATCAATCCTGCCGGGCTCGACTCTTCTGTCCCCGAGCCTGTCTCCAAATTCCCACTCAGATCTATTTTCCTTCAAAACATAATGATAAAAATGGTTTACAACTCCTGTTGGCCTGTTTAAATGAACTTAATGTGGCAGAATGGATATCTAGATAATAGATCGTTAGCAGACTACGCCACGATGGGACTTACACCCAAGGAATTTGTTATTTTGTTCTAGCAAAGCACTCAGATTCGTTTGATGATTTAGCCAGAGACACTGATCCAATACAAAAAGTTAAATTTTATTTCTTACATCACTGAACACACATACAATAATTCACTTCAAAAATAGAAGCATTTGGATTTCCAAAAACACATAAGGGAAAGTTTCCCGGCAAACAAAATACACTACACACCAAACCAGATCACAAGACACACCAATGTTACACTATTCGCCACACACACACGAAAAGAGGATCGGGCTGAAACCTACCAGCGGGAGACTAGTAGCATAAGCAATGAACACCCATGAGAAACACCCCAATCACACGTGCCGGGTTCACACACACACACCTCAAATGGAGTAAGCACACTCTGTGAACACACAACCACTGCACACGTCAAGGGACCCACCACCACAACGAGACACTGCTCCCACTGGCAGCTCTCAGCACCTAAATGACAAGAGACAAGTGAAAATTACACAATTTCACACATACAAATTACAATAAATCAAAGGGCTGGTAAACCACCCAGAGAGAGTACGATCACTAAAAATGACTAAATAACAATCCACACACAATAAACATATACAACCAAATATAAACCGTACTAGACTATACCAAATGAAAAACAAAAAAAGGAAACAGGCCACAACGAGGATCAGCAACTCTTATGGTCTCCCGTCGGTGTGGACAAATCAAAACAAACAAAATAAATCAAGCAAAAATATCAATAACCATGGGCCGATCCCCTTGGATATAAACAACGGGGGAAAGGCCTCCAGACAACAGTTTCAGATGACAAGATACAGCAAAAGACTTAACCTACTTGAAGAAAAGAAAGAAAAAAAAAGAACATACAAACACTATTAACACAATACCAGGGTATCAAACACTCAATACACAGACAGTTACAAAAAAACAGAAGGTATGAGAAATCCAACTAAATCCAGCAGGTCACAATGGAACGGGCCAGGCACTTGTTAGCTTAAGCTAGCCACGGGTCCCGTGAGAAAGAGCAGCCAGATATGGCGAAGAAAGCCCATGAGCAACACATAACAAAAAAAATGATCAAACAAAGCAGCAGATGTTCAGCGCCGATGCCGCCGACTCGCAGCTGTACCCCCGGTCACATAGCACTCCCTGAAATACACATGATGTCTTTACAACCGTATCCCACCTTAACTATTCAACGGGTACACCATATAGCAACCTACCTTATTATATATATATACCAAGCTCTGCTTACTGCCAGCCGGGCCAACACTCAACTGGTGAAAGGCTGCTGCAACACCGGGGATTCTACAGCACGAAAATTACTATAAGCCCAAGTTATAAAGTCATTCGAGTGGACAGGGAAACAAAGCCAATCATACCTGCGGCACTACGGCAAAACGAACAGCCCAGATTCAGACGTCAGGTTGCTGGGCAGGTAACCAAGACAAAAAGTCGCATGCTGGTGACATCAGTCGTCAAAAGAAAAGTCCCGAGTTATAAAGGGGCTTAGCCCTTGCGATTGGCTTACACTTAGCCGCCCAGTACCAATCCCAGGCCAACAATTTTAATACCAATAGGGGAGGCTTGAGCCAGACAGCTGCATCCTGCTACATTAAGCTTTGGCTTTCAAGTAATTTTATAAATTTAAACGAAGTTCTATTGTCCCATATGAAACTCAATGCGCTAGAAATCTGGGCACAAACCTAAAATTTGAAAAACAGATGTTGTAAAATCATGCTTTTTTTCATCTTCACCAACTCTCTAAAGTGAAACCTTTTTTAACCCAGTCTAATTTCCAAACAGTAATTCATGCTTTCGTAACAACTCGTCTGGACTATTGTAATTCACTTTTATATTGGTGTCTCTCAGTCTTTATATTGGTCCCGTCTACAGCTAGTGCAAAACGCAGCTGCTAGACTCTTGACTATTTTATCCACACTGCACTGGCTACCTGTCAAATTTAGAATTGATTTTAATATTGTATTATTTGTTTATAAAGCCCTCAACAAATTGTCCCCTGAGTACCTGCCCGATCTACTGTGTCCGTCCACTCCATCTGAGATCTATGATCACTGTCGACTCCTAGATCTACACTAAAACGAGGCGATTGGGCCCTAAACGTTGGAACAGTCTACCTCTCTACATTAGATTAGCTCCCTCTCTTTCCACCTTCAAATCTTCTTTAAAGACGTATCTATTTTCTTTGGCTTTTAATACTCCTTGATTTAGGTATGATTATTGTTTATCTATTGTTTTGTATTTCCTTATTGGTGGTTTTATTTTTTTATTATTTTTTTTCTGTTCTGTACAGCACTTTTGGTCAGCCTTGGTTGTTTTTAAATGTGCTTTATAAATAAATATTGTATTGTATTATAATAATAATAATATTACACATTAACATGCAGAATACTTTTTAATGCTAAAAAATAATAAAACTTAATTTCTTTCACAACCTAACCTCTGAGAGTGTGTATTTTTGCGCGTGTGTGTGTGCGCGTGTGTGCGTGCGTGCGTGTGTGTGTGTGTGTGTGTGTGTATATGTGTGTGTAGGAATAAATCACCTTGCTGTCTGTGTCATGGTAGATGTATTCTCTACTTCCTTTTAGTCTCGTGTTTATGTTGTTG
>JAULUF010000025.1:38440000-38512500 GCA_031834385.1 Semotilus atromaculatus | reverse complement strand
TGGGCTCTGCATATTGCAGTTACAGTAAATCTACTTTCTTGTTTTGCATCATTCAAAGATGATAATATCCCCCAAAAAATCTAAGCTAGATGCAATCCTCCAAACTGAGGTGAAAACAGCAGTAATGCTTTGGTGGTGGGAGATAAGTCGCTACAATGACGCTTCCCTATGAGACGGCCCTGTGCTTGAGCATCACAGACTGTTGATCCAGAAACACATCATACTTCTGTGAATCATGTTGCAAAGGGGTAATATCATGCACTCAGATGCAAGACCTACACAGGGCATTTCAAGTCATCATAGGTGCACTACTGACACAAACCTCCAAATGGTGATTACGCTGCATTATGACCAGATGGTAGGTAGACAATTATTTACATTTACATTTAATCATTTAGCAGACGCTTACATCCAAAGCATCTTACAAGTGAGGAGAACAATAGAATCAATCAGACCAGCAAGAAGGCAGCAGTACTCAAGTGCTGTAACAAGTCTCAGTTAGTTTAGTACAGTTAAAACATTGCAAGGTTTTTTTTTTTTTTTTTTTTTTACAAATATAATAGAACAGGCAGGTGCTGGTATTAATTGGTCAGGTGCTGGCGAAAAAGATGTGTCTTTAGACATTTTTTGAAAAATGAGATAGGCAGGTCATTCCTCCAGCTGGGAACAGTCCGGGAAAAGGTCTGTGAGAGGGATTCTGTGCCTCTTTGGGGTGATGGCACCACAAGGTTATCAGCCCGTTACAGAACGGATGAAAATGGTTTCACTCATTCAACACATGTGGGTCTATATATATCTGGATCCTGTCCTACGACACGCAGACATGACCTCGAGTGATGATAAAGCATATGAGCTGCACTGATGGTGGAACGCCTTCCATCTGAAACTCCCAAAAACTATTAGCTGGTGAAAAATGTGTCAGCTGGGGGGGGGGGGGGGGGGGGGGGCTCGTCTCTTAGCGTCTGATTTATCGCTGTTTAATTATGACT
This sequence comes from Semotilus atromaculatus, assembly GCA_031834385.1. Lineage (NCBI taxonomy): Eukaryota > Metazoa > Chordata > Actinopteri > Cypriniformes > Leuciscidae > Semotilus > Semotilus atromaculatus. The sequence continues at coordinate 38,511,511 of JAULUF010000025.1, read as the reverse complement.
GTGTGTCGGCGCTCCAGGCAGAGGCTAATGTTTTTCTGTGGGAATAGTGAAATCCTTCCTGGATTGTGCTCAATAAATCAAAACTCAGTGGGTTGTTTTAAAAACAAGACAGAACACAGCAAGTGTGTGAATTAAAAATACATCAGCAACTAACAATCACACTGTACATGAATCAGTGTTCAAATACACTTCAGTATCAGAATGATATTCACAGCTGGACTTTCTTTCTTTCTTTCAGATTCAGATACCCTATTTAAAAGACTGGAAGTGTTTTGACTTTCTCAGACCGGCCTCATCTGATGTTCCCTCTTCTCCTTCTGGTCTCGGGGGGGTCCTGGCCTCGTATATCCCATACAGAGGCTCCTGATGTGGATGTTTAGGCACCAGAGGCTTTAATGTCCCCATTCATTGTGCCGTGAGGTAATCGATGGCACTCAGGGCCGCAGCTAATGTGATTTATGAGCCTATTCTTGCTGTTATGCTCCATGTACAAATTGTCTTTGGTGATGTAAATTTGCCATCTTCCTGCGTTCTTGCTGACTCCAGGGCCGATTCACAAAACAGATGTAATTTATTTATGTTTTTTTCCCCTCTGGGCTCCAGACACCTGCAAATCACATCAAAGACAGTTCACTTTATCTTCATTGCTTTGTGTTTTCCTCATCCATACTGTCATTAACAGTCACACATCACTCATATTACTGGCTGGGTTGAATGATAGAGCTATTAGGCTTGGCATAAATAAACATGCAACACAAAAACCCCACTGTTCTTATTAATCTACAGCAAATATGACAGCTGTAAACAATCTAATCTATACAGAGAGAAATGTTAATCACTATTTTATAGTAATCACTATAAAAAACTGTTAAAGCAATACTGAAATACATGGAGAACATCAGCATCTCTGTGGGGGTCTGTGCTGTTTTTAAGTTTAGCTTGTGATTAATTAACTTGCATTATTGCATTAGATCAGAGCACACATCTTGAAGATGAAGTGAGCATTAAGTAATTAATAAATTATTAATTAAGCTTACAGTTTTTCTGAATTCCTAAAACACTAAATACCATTCTTTGAACCAAATTCTCAATAGCCTAAACCAATTTGTTGAATAGGTTTTTCTGTAAAAAAAAAACAAAAAACAAGTTCAGGCAGTTAGACAATTTTACAAAGTTAGACCGTTTGCAAATCTCATGCACTCTTTTTGCAAAACTTAAAAATCAAGCGTAACGTCAGTTCTGGCGGGTCACGTTAGCCAAGCCATAAGTGACTCTTAGCTGATCCTCTCCCTGTAGGACTCCAATCACTTTACTCATATATAAGCTCCTTCAGTATTATAAGCAGCTGTCACGTCTCTCAGGAGCTGATTACCCTCCTCCCTCCCCAGCTCCACCTCTCACCAGTCAGGATTACCCTCCTCCATCCCCAGCTCCACCTGTCTCAGTCAGGATTACCCTCCTCCCTCCCCAGCTCCTCCTCTCGCCAGTCAGGATTACCCTCCTCCCTCCCCAGCTCCACCTGTCTCAGTCATGATTACCCTCCTCCATCCCCAGCTCCACCTGTCTCAGTCAGGATTACCCTCCTCCCTCCCCAGCTCCTCCTCTCGCCAGTCAGGATTTCCCTCCTCCCTCCCCAGCTCCTCCTGTCTCAGTCAGGATTACCCTCCTCCCTCCCCAGCTCCACCTGTCTCAGTCAGGATTACCCTCCTCCCTCCCCAGCTCCACCTGTCTCAGTCAGGATTACCCTCCTCCTTCCCCAGCTCCTCCTGTCTCAGTCAGGATTAACCCTATCAGAATTGATTCCCTTCGTATCAGACTAAATTCTCAAATTATGTTGTAAATTAAAATATTGAATTAATGATATCTGGAATACATTCAAGTCAAGTCAAGTCAAGTCAAATATATTTATATAGCGCTTTTCACAATACAGATTGTATCAAAGCTGCTTCACAGTATCAATCAAAACAATTTAACAATGTTTGTTTATTACTGGAAAAAAGACATCCAAGTTTGGTATAGCTGATCAATGGTATGATTGGTTAATTAATTTGAATATCCCCAACTGAGCAAGCCTAAGGCAACAGTGGCAAGGAACCGAAAAACTCCATCAAGTGACCTAATGGTGTCCTAAAACTCCATCAGATGACCCAATGGAGAAAAAAAAAACCTTGGGAGAACCCAGGCTCAGTCGGGGGCCAGTTCTTCTCTGGCGTTTATGAACTAGAGGCCGAATTTACAGTAACTGTAAGATAAAAAATGTATATGAATGCCTGGCTAAATAGATGCGTCTTTAGTCTAGTTTTAAACTGGGAGAGCGAGTCTGAGCAACGAACAATATCAGGAAGGCTATTCCAGAGCTTCGGAGCTAAATGTGAAAATGCTCTCCCTCCTTTGGTGGATCTGGAAATCCTAGGAATGACCAGAAGCCTCGAATTTAGTGATCTTAAAGAGCGCAATGGATTGTAGGGCGATAGAAGATCCGTTAAATAGACTTTAGCTAAACCATTTAGAGCTTTATAAGTCAAAAGCAATACCTTGTAATTAATACGGAACTTTATAGGTAACCAATGAAGTGATGATAAAATCGGTGTTATATGATCATATTTTCTTGATCTAGTAAGAACTCTAGCGGCTGCATTTTGGACTAACTGTAGCTTGTTTATTGAGGATGCAGGACAACCAGCTAATAAAGCATCACAGTAATCTAGTCTCGAGGTCATGAATGCATGAACTAACTTTTCTGCATCAGAGACTGATAGCATATTACGTAGCTTAGCAATGTTTCTAAGGTGGAAAAAGGCTGTTTTTGTAACATTTGAAATATGCTTTTCAAAATACGCAGTTGCAGTCTAATGTAACACCCAGGTCTTTTACTGTAGCGGATAAAGTAACAGGGCATTCTACTATGTTAAAGTCGTGCTGTGAAAGGTTTTGTAGACGGTTTTTAGAACCGATAAGTATTACCTCTGTCTTGTCTGGATTTAGTAAAAGAAAATTACGCGTCATCCAATCTTTTATATCTTTAACACAATCTGTCAATTTGGATAATTTAGCGTATTCATCTGGCCGTGATGAAATATATATTTGAGTGTCATCAGCATAACAATGGAAACTAATTCCATGTTTCCTTAGAATATTACCAAGTGGCAGCATATATATTGAGAATAATAAAGGGCCTAACACAGATCCCTGCGGCACTCCATAGTTTGCCGAAGTTATGATCGATTTTTCTCCATTTGAGTAGACGAAATGGTAGCGGTCAGATAAGTATGACCTGAACCAGCTAAATGCTTGTCGTTGAACACCAGTGTAATTTTGTAGTCGATCTAAGAGTATTGTGTGATCTATCGTATCGAACGCAGTACTAAGATCAAGTACAAGTCTTGGTCCGAAGCTAAAAGTAAATCATTTGTGATTCTAACAAGCGCAGTTTCAGTGCTATGTTGTGGCCTGAATCCAGACTGAAACTTTTCATAGATGTCGTTTTCTTGCAAGAAAGAGCCGAGTTGAGCGGACACAACTTTTTCTAATATTTTTTAAATAAATGGAAGATTTGAAACGGGTCTGTAATTTGCTAGGTTATTTGGATCTAATTGTGGTTTCTTAATAAGAGGTTTTATAACTGCCAGCTTGAACGTTCTTGGAACATGACCTAAAGATAAAGATGAGTTAATAATATTGAGACGAGGCTCTTCCACTATAGGTAACACTTCTTTCAGTAGTTTAGTTGGTATAGGATCCAATAAACATGTTGTTGTTTTAGATGAAGTGATAAGTTTATTTAACTCTTTTTGTTCTATGGTTGTAAAGCATTGTAATTGTTCTTGCGGGGTGATAATTGCGGCTGAATTATAAGGCGCGAGCAAAGATTGAAAGTTTACGATTTTGATTCTGATGCTTTCAATTTTCTCTGTGAAGAAGTTCATAAAATCATTACTACTAAACTGTAACGAGGTATTTAGTTCAGACGTCGTCTGTTTATTTGTTAGTCTAGCCACGATATTAAATAAAAACCTTGGATTATTTCGGTTGTTTTCTATTAATTTGCTGAGGTGCTCAGCCCTCAACATTCATGTTGGTTCTGTTCTGTTTACCCTGAGGGGGGTGTTGCTGCTCTCCCGGATCTTATCCATGCTAGGCTTCATGGATGCGCAGGAAGTTCTTGCCCAGAACAGAACCAGACCGCCAATCCACTGTATGATAATTGTCAATCATATTTGACGATAGTGGACCTCACAGAAACACATTCTCACTCACCAAAACACATTTTGCACTGTGATGCACTTATGTTTCAAATAAGAATGAAAAACCGCACTCTCTAGTAGGCTAATCTCATATATTTATTGTACCATGTCCACACAGACGCGTATCAGTGTGTGATGATGACTTATGTTTCAAAACATAAACACATACAGGCAAAAGTTAAACACAACTACAATACAGTTGTCATCATTTCACGAAACGACTCCCTATTGTTCACACTTATTTCTAATGATGTGATCAAACCAACTGTACAAAATACAAGTCAGTTCAGAGCCAAAATTGACTCAAAATGTTGCACTGAAAGTTGATATCAACAATCTATGGAAACAATAGAAGAGGGAGAGGAGGAAAATGTATAGGTGATGAATGAAGAGGAGGAGGATTCAACTTATTGTAAAGGTTTTGAGAAAGTGAGTGATGGTTTCAAGAAATGTGTTTTAGCAATTTAGATAAACTGTAACTAAAATATGAAGCAATCCAAACGGTTGCCAGAAGCTTCATAACAGATGCAGCACGTACACACTGTTCTGCATGAATCTCTCTGTCTCTCTTCTGTTAACCTTTCAACCTTTATATTCTGTCTTAAATATAGAATGAAAGAGTCATTAAACCCTATAGCTTGCTATAACCACACAGGATTTCTGCAGTTAATTTGTGAATCTTATGCCAGTTGTACATGTCAACACACTTATTAAAGGTATACTAACCTGATAAGATTGTTTAAAAGGATGCAGATGTGATGGAAGCTAGTGAGATCTGAGCAGTGTGTGTGTGTGAGAGAGAGAGAGAGAAAGAGACAGAGAGAGAGAGAGAGAGACAGAGACAAAGTGTGTGTGTGTGTGTGTGTGTGTGTGTGTGTGTGTGTGTGTGTGTGTGTGTGTGTGTGTGTGTGTGTGTGTGTGTGTGTGTGTGTGTGTGTGCTTGTTTTTTTATATATGATGACACAAATGTGTATAACGACATGCATATTACACTGGTATTACAACTGACACGTGATTTATGAGTACATTGCATGAGTCCTCATATTTCAAATAGCTTAAAAAACAAAAAACAATGTTTTTTAAAAAATGTAAAAATGCAGCATGTCTCCTGTGATGGGTAGGTTTAGGGACAGGGGCAGTGTAAGGGGATAGAATATATAGTTTGTACAGTATAAAAACCATTACGCCTATGGAATGTCCTCATAAATCACAAAAACAAAGCTGTATGTGTGTGCGTGCGTGTGTGCATGCATGCGTGTGAGAGAGAGAGAGAGAGTGTGTGTGTGTGTGTGTGTGTGTGTGAGAGAGAGAGAGAGAGAAAGAGAGAGAGAGAGAGAGAGTGTATGTGTGTGTGTGTTCCACATTTGTAAGAGGTTTGGGATAAATGTGTCAGCTAAATAAATAAACAGACATGAATGCAAGATAAAGAGTGTAAAAGAGAAAACCTTGTGGTGCTTCAGGCAGCATTTACACAGCATTTTCCACCTGAATAAAGTCCAGTATGTCTTCCTCAGTCTGAGCCTTAAAAGTGTAAAGCTCCGATGTTTTCCTTTAGCCCTGTTATATAAGCAAAGCCCTAGTGAAATGGACGTCTTATCCATTTAGTGTAGACCAGTGGGATTGTCTAAAGCATATTGAAAACTGGGGAGTTGATCTGTTTGGCTTCTTATGATCTTTAGCCCGTCCCTGGTTCCTCAGTGAGTCTTTAATGACCTGCGATGATACAGTGCCTGTCTGAAACCCAAAGGGAAGCCGCTGCCCTCTGAGCTAAACCTTTAGCCTTCACTGCACACAGAAATAACTCTCTCACCTCCCAACAGACTGACAATCGATGAGCGGCCTGACCAAGGACAGATCTTAAACCCAGAGTCCTGCATCGCCAGACTTCTGACTAATGTCAAATGGTCCCGTCTTCCTTACACAGGAGGAGACCCTTAAAGCGGTCTAACACTTTGATGTTGTTTTACATGCCATTAGGTTGTTCTAAAATAGTAAATAAATAAATGTAGAACAGGACACAGAAAAATAGCTAAAAAGTCGGACAGATCAGAAAAAAAATACTGATTATTTCTGGATAACCAGAGACTAGTTCTAGCACTTTCTCTGCCAACCTGGTGTGTTGTAAACACAACTTTGTTTTCATAGACTGATAAAAACACTGATTGTTTTTGAGCATTGCTCATGGAAGTTACATAAAGCCAACCAATCAGATTAGAATTTACTACATTCCAGATCATAAAAAGATTGAATGTAAATTTACTGCATTATATACTGCATGCTTAAAAGCGTTCAGCTCAAACTTGGCTGAAAATAGGTTGGCCCGTTTTGTGCTGGCTAACAGTAACACACTAGTAACACACAACAGTGTTCTCTGAAGAGCCAGACAAGCCTTCAGACAGATGACGCACCGCAACACTGCTCGCTACACCGAAATACACTCAGGAAATAACAGTGAATTTTTATCTTTCTTTAATTTAGGTGGAAGAACAACTCTCCTGAACGGTTTACCAGCGTATCAATAACCCTTCCCACAGTCAAAAGAATAATGAATAAAACTTTCTTAAATCTTATTAAAAGCATATCATCTGAGAGAGTGAGTTGAATGCAATGCTCAGGCTAACGACTCTTTTTAAAGCTCATCTTGAAAATATATGAATACCATGAAAGACATGCAAATGAGTTGATGAATTATGAATACAGCATGATGTGGGTGGACTGTGTGACTAGAGTAACTAAAACACCTCATTCTTTGACAGAATTACATCTCTCCTGTCACTGGGAAGGAGATGCTGGGAAACATCCCGACCATCATCTTCATTTCAGTGTGTTGTGTAACGGATGGCTGGTAAAGATGAACTTATTTGACAGAATTACATTTAAAAGTTTACAGTGCCGTGTCTGAACACTCACGGTTAGTGTTGTCAGAAATATAGATTTTTCTATACATATAGATAGGCTACTGGAATACCTGAAATGGTTCCAATACTCATTTTCCACAGTATCGACACACCGATACCAGCAGCCCTTCCTCATTCTCTCCGACCGTGAGTTGACATGCACACAAACACACACACGCACACAAACACACGCACACAAACACACGCACACGCACACAAACACACAAACACACACACACAAACACACAAACACACACACACAAACACACAAACACACACACGCAAACACATGCATATGCGCACACACACACTCAAGATTTTAAACATTGTAGACACTATACACTATAGAGAAACAACATAACTAGAGGAAAGGTTTGTGTCCACACTGTGACCAAAACAGAACTCAGACCGAGCTGCACTTTTCTTGCACAAAATACACAGATAATCGAGAAATATAGAAAATGCTCTAAATCATATACCCAAAAATTACAAAAGTTGGTTTGCTCAAGATTCATGTCAATCATTTCCAAACTCTGAAACAATAAAACACAAACACACTCAGAACCAAAATCTCCTGACACTAATCGTCCACACAACACAAGTGTCAAGCAAAGATAATCAAAACCCATTCGACTTCATGATTACTGCAAAGCATGATGGGATGTTAAATGCTAAATTCCAGTCAACCATAATAAGGATTCAGTGTGTGAGATCAGGTCTCGTCTCTGATAACAGCATTCATCTTTAAAAATGGAGATTATTTTTAGTTCCTCCTGGACATCATCATGACACAGATTAAAAGTTAGATGATCACATCAACATGTTACACACTTAAACTGGACAACATACTGCCCAGATTACAGGCTAAATGTCTGCATGTTTTATTAACTTTATAGGATTCAGACCAAGGATTATTTTCTAACCTATGGAAGGTGGTTTAGGAACAACCTCATTAAATCAATACACACTGAAAGAAAATTGGACAATGGACAATGGAATTAAAACTAGCAAATAGTAAAAATAACAGGAGAATAGAGACCGTATGACCTTTCCCAGGAGCATAGAGCACTGAGACTGGAACGATCTGGTCTAACTCTAATCTGATGTCTGCTCTATATCTATAAATAAATCATGCAGGGCAGAATCAGTCAAATATTCACAAATAAAGGAATGGGCAGCATTACAGTACTCCTATAGTATTCTCTTTACTAACGTCTACTGACGCACTCACAGCCAGTCTCCTCATTAGTACCTTCTTTTTACTGTGTGTATTTGTGTGTGAACATGTATTTGTTACAATTCTCTAGCAATGCTTTTTTATCCTTTTTTACCAAGCCACTATTCGAATTTGAATCAGAAACAGAGATAGAGATAGAGAGAGACAGAGAGACAGAAAGAGAGAGAGAGACAGAGAGAGAGAAAGAGAGAGAGAGACAGAAAGAGACAGAGAGAGAGAGAGAGTTGAAGGAGCCACATTGTGTTAGTGTCTGAGGAGAGCAGGCAGAGGGAGAAGCAAGCGCACTCATACACACACACCTCATTAACACACATGGAAAAAGAGGGAGAGAGAGAGAGAGAGAGAGAGAGACTGGATTCCTTGCTCATACCGCCAGCATTCCTGGTTTTCCTGATGCAGCGTGTCGAGGCTCAGATCCGCAGAAGAAAGTGTGTGCTGAGAGTGTGTGTGAGAGTGTGTGCTAGAGAAGAGCAGATCCACAGCTGACAGATCTGAGCACGAGCGGCCAGGACACACTCAGTCCCACGGCATCTGCATTCACAGGACAAAGAACCACACGACACATGAACCATTGAGGCGATCACCAGCGCACCTGAACGGCTCCAAGGCTACAGTAGGTGGATTTCCATCTAAAATAACTTACCTCTTCTAGCTGTAAGTTTTTAGTCTGAAGCCAAAAAGTGATTTTAGCTTTAGTCTGCTTTTTCCCTGAGCTGAAAGCAAACCCCCTCCGAGACGTCCACAGCACACTCCAAACTTAAGTGGATTACATCCGAGGCGTTTGGGATTTTTGTGGGCTGTAATTTGAAAAGACATGCTGGACTGCAGGATACAACACAACCAGGGAAGAGCTGTGCGTGTTTGCTGTCACTTTTCATGTGGATTACAGCACTAATCTGTTCTCATCGAGCACACACACACACACGAGGACGGTCCACAGCTCGTCATTATGATGAACTTCACACAGAGGAGAAAGTAGGTGTCCAGTCGGTTTCTTTTAAATGTCTCCTCTGAGAGTACATTAAATGCATCTGTGTCTGGCAGATGGCCACCAAAAAAAAATATTTTTAATGCAGCTATGAAGATTCTGAAACAGTGGCCAAAACACTGTCAGACTAGAGAAATGTGAAGATTGTACCTAAACATGATGATTTGTGCATTTTGGTGATTGAAGTGGTTTTGTTTGTGTCTAGCTAGTGAACCCTGGACCTCTGCCATGGGAGCAGTGTCGGGGGTGAGAGGAGTCTGAGCGCTCCCAGTGTGTCCAGTCTGAGCGCTCCCAGTGTCTCCAGTGCTCCTCCAGGAGTCTCCCAGAACCAGGCCGTCAGGGAAGGGTTGCGAGGGTCCGCCGGCCCGGCTCACGATGGTGCCGCCTCCTCCCACCAACAAGCCCCACGTCTGCTTGTCCACCGTCCTCATCATGAGCAGCATGGCTCTGATGGACGCCTACCTCGTGGAGCAGAATCACGGGCCGAGGAAGATCGGCATCTGCATCATGGTGACGGTGGGCGAGCTGTGTTTCCTCATCGTGCTGAGATACGTGGCGGTGTGGGTGGGCGCAGAGGTGAGGACGGCCAAACGGGGATACGCCATGATACTTTGGTTCCTTTACATTTTCGTCTTGGAGATTAAGGTGTATTTTGTTTACCAGAATTACAAGGCTGACCGTAAAAGCCTGGATGCCTTGGCCCGGAAAGCTCTGACGCTCCTGCTGTCCATCTGCATTCCCGCGCTGTTCGTGATTCTGGTCGCTATCGACCACATGGATTACGTGAAGGCTTTCAAGAAGAAGGAGGAGATCCGAAACCGCTTGTTCTGGGTGGTGGTGGATCTGTTGGATGTTTTGGACATCCAGGCCAACCTGTGGGAGCCGCAAAAGAAAGGGCTTCCTCTGTGGGTGGAAGGGCTGATGTTTTTCTACTGCTATATTCTTCTTCTAGTGCTGCCCTGCGTGTCTCTGAGTGAGATCAGCATGCAAGGCATCAACATCAGTCCTCACAAAATGATGCTCTACCCCATTCTGAGTTTGGTCACCATTAACGTTGTCACTCTCTTCATCCGTGGAGGGAATATGCTCCTCTATAAGGACAACAGAGTGTCTGGGATACTTATGGCCAAGAACATCCTAGCCCTCGTTCTGAAGACATGCAGCTTTGTGCAGTACCGGAAACAGTTGCAGAGCGCCCCCCCTGGGTTTGGAATGGAATTACAGAAGAACTCAGTGCCGTCCGGTCGATCTGCACAGACGGCTTCTCAGGTAGGGTTACAGGAGCAAACGCCCCTACCGGAGGTCACCACTTGTGAGCATACGTGACCTGGGATCTGGGACCGCACCTGCAGGACACAACATCTCTGATGAAACAATGTGGATGTATGCGATATTGTCATCTTAATGAGAAATACAAGTGGAGCATAATGGAATAAAGGCAGTCGGTAATTGCACATTTCAAAACTTTCTTTCTTATTTATATTTGAAAGCATATTCCACCTTTCTTAATACGCCAGTGGTCAAACTCCAGCCTTTATAGATGGCAGTGATCTGGGGTTCAGGTTGGGCTGGTAGATGTCATAAATGTCTGCGGGCGAGCAATATATAAATCACAAATATTTCATTATATTACAGTCGAAGTTTCACAAGTGACTGGTTGTTTTTGGAGGCTTTTGACTTGACCTGTCCGCTGTCTTTGTCGTCACAGCTCAGGATAGTCACCAATGAAGGGTTTGGGACTCTTTTGAGACACAGGTGAAAATGATTCAGCATACTAGTTACTTAATAAAATGATTGTTGCTCACTGCTGTACTGTCACTGGTTGATATATCTAGCAGAGCCGAGTACGTTGGTAAACCATCTCAAACATAGTCTGATCATAAATAGTGTTATAAGTTTGAATTACTGTTAGATTGAGAAGATCAATGAGTCTATCCCATAAACTCAAAGTTTCCTCATTGTATCAAACACATTACAATATTTATAGAGATCTATTTTTAAAGGTTTGTGATAAGACAATAGAAACGATTGTGATTCATTTGGGATTGTCATTACCTTTATTTTCCAGTCATAAAATATCAAAAGCCTTAGGTCACTATTCATCCAAGCCAATAGGCATATATAAAACAGCAACATTAAAATACAGGTGAAACTCGAAAAAATTTAATATCGTGCAAAAGTTTGTGTATTTCAGTAATTCAAATTAAAAGGTGAAACTAATATATTTAGTATATATAACTATATACATATGCATGATTATACTTTTCAGAGGGCTGACATTTCTGTAAAAAAATCCTTTTTTTATTTTATTTTATGTAATATTCTAATTTTCAAAGAGTTTGAATTTGGGGTTATCATAAGCTGTAAGCCATAATCATCAAAATTATAACTTTTGCACGATATTCCAATTTTTCGAGTTTCACCTGTATTTATTAAAAAAAAGACGCATAAGAACAAAACCCCATTAATGCAACAAACAGCCTTTAAAGTAGGAAATGGGGTAAGATTGTTATTCTGTGATGCTTTGATGAAGAATTGTGTATATTTGAGTGGTTGGGTGTGTTTGTTAAAGCATGTTTCACTCAGGTCAAACACTCAAATTACTGATTAAACTGCAGATCCAGTATGTCTCGCATCCTAATTCTGATGAGGGCTTTTAATTAAACAGCATTACAAAGAGAAAATGACCAATGATTTTCCTCTCTTCATTTTAATCTCCAATTAGTGCTAATCTCCAATCTAATTGCAAATGTAGTTCCTCTTTGCCAAAACTATTTATCTGAAAATGCTCTTCTAAACGCTTGTCCGCTAGTTAGTTACGTGATCAATGAATGAAGACAAAACTCTAGTAGTATGCAAGATGATGTTTTAATTTGATCATGTTTGATGTTGGTTATGAATTAACAGTGAATGTTCTGCTGTGTGAATAACTACAACAGGCTAGTCTTGTGATGAAGAAACAAACCTGTTACTGCCTGCATTTGCTTACCTGACACGAAATGAAAGAAACTGACAGAGATTCACTTTTATAAATCCCAGGAAAATTGAAGCATCTCGGAACACTGAGATAAGATGCATTTCTTGATCTTTATCCATGAGGAACATGTTTAACATAATTAAGTAAATAGGGTCAATTTTGATTTCATATTGAATTTAAACATTGGATTTTATTCATAAAGGTTTGGCGTTGACTTCTTGTCTTTAGTTAGTCTTTGTATTTCAAAGTGTGTATGTGTGTATGTGTATCCTCTTCATCATTCCCAGGAAAACAGGTGGTAATATTCTCAGGTTATATTTGTAACCATTAAAACGAACGATGACTGAGACGTCTCATTGATGTTCTGTGGAACTGCATGGCTAGTCATTCAAACCCCGTCTGCAGCAAACACTTTTCTATACCATTTGTTGTGTTATTTATAATGTCCAGAGGTGGGTAGAGTATCCAAAAACTGTACTCAAGTAAAAGTACAAGTACTTATAGAAATATTTACTCAAAGTAAAAGTAAAAGTAATCATCTTAATAGTTACTTGAGTAAGAGTAAAAAAGTATCCAATGAAAAAACTACTCAAGTAGTTAGTTACTAGTTACTTTGGATCACATAGGCCTATATATACATATATATATAAAACATGATATTATTTAGATATTTTTCATTTAAATGACTATTATTATCATAATTAGATAAGCTATCTTTGCAACAAAAACAGAAGAGACAAGCATTTCTGTATATCTGATATATATATATATATATATATATATTATTTCTGTATAGCCCGAAAACCATATTGCCTGTCCTTTGGTTTGTATAATAGTATAGTAACTTATACAACTACATTTGGGTTATTAGACAATGTCGGAATAAACTCTGACTTTATTCCGGAGTGACTCTGTGGAGTTGTGCATTCATAGGCATGTAAAGGGAACCATTGACACAGATTAGAAAGATTTAAAACTCTTCACATGTGCTAGCAGTCATGTCCGCTACTGAACATCTGAACACAAAGAACGATCAAATGCACGGAATCTTCTTCTGTTTGTTCTCCAAAATGTATTTAAATGTATATTTCTGAAACCAGCTTTAAACTGGTTAAAGCAGCACTCAGTAGGAATTCCGTTTTTGTCAAACAGCGACCCCTAGAGTCGCTGTGGAGTACTTGTACTGTCGTGAATAGCACTCACGCAGAGATGTCTCTGCACTCACGGCCTTATCCCCTTAATAAGGTGTGGCCCCTTTAAGATTTGTGCGCGCCCTGTTTAACTGTCGGCAGTCTGTATTGTATGTGCGCCTCGAACACCACATGTATACGGCGCCGGGTTATTTCTGTTTGATGCTCATTTTATCAGAATTTTATCAGATCTGTTTTTTGCCGTAAAGCAATTCGTTACATCGCGAGACCTGATATCATGCGACACTTCCTGATGCTGCGGGCGGCGGGCCGCCGGCTCAAAGTTGCAAGTGTGATTTTGCGGCTCACAGGCACCAGGGGGGTGCGAAACTACCACCATTCAACACGAAATCAGTAATATAAACATTACAATGACTCCAAAGCTGTTCTGTTAAGGTAAAAAAGTTACTTAGTTCACCTTTAACTGTGTCTAAGGCAGGCAAAGGCATTCGTTTTCAAGTCGAGTTCGCACGCCAGTTTGTGTACACACATTCATAACCTGGACAATGATATCTTATTTAATGTATTAAAATTAATGTATATGTCCAAAAAAGGGTAATGTCAAACTTTGTAGTAGTGCTATCGTGGCGTAATAATCTGTTTGGTTGTAAAATGTATTACCTGAATGTAATGAAATCGAATGTAGCCTATCGTCCTGTGGAATCCTTCATTCACAGACAGCTTACGAAGTAACATACGAAGATGTTCAACTAATAAAGATCTTCATCGCTGGCACATTTTTTTACTTTCTGTACTGTAGGTCCACGGCAACTTCATCCAACGCTCTTGATGTTCTTAAATCTTCCTGTTACGACACCGAGTCGAGTGTGAATTGAAAGCGATTCAGTGCGTGAAGGAAACCGAACGGATCATTCAAACTGATTCGCGAACCGATTTAGACAGATCTGCCCAACTTGTTTGATGACGTCTTTGAACAGAATCGACTCAAAAGAGTGATTCATTTGTGAATTGAGCATCGCTCATGCCCAGAAAAAAGTTAGAGTGCGCGCTTAGAATAAACTACGCTTTTAACAACACGTATTACATTCAAATAAAGTAACGAGAGGAACGTCGCCCAACGTAACAAAGTAAAAGTACCGTTTTTTCATTAGAAATGTACTCGAGTTAAAGTAAAAGTACCCACAATTAAATCTACTCTTAAAAGTAAAATTTTTCCCAAAAAATACTCAAGTAAATGTAACGAAGTAAATGTACTTCGTTACTACCCACCTCTGATAATGTCCAATTATACATGCAGTAATATTGTGAATATATGAAACAGTAATATTGTGAAATATTATTAAAAATGAAAAGAACTGTCTTCTATGTGAATAAATTGTAAAATACAATTTATTTCCTTTGAACAAAGCTGAATATTTCACAATATTAATGTTTTTGCTGTATTTTTTTTTTTTTTTTAATCAAATCAACGCAGTCTTGGTGAGCGGAAGAGACTCTTTCAAAAACATTAAATAATTGTAATGTTTCCAAACTTTTGACAGGTACTGTAATAAGAAGAGGCCGCCACATTTTCTGAATCTGATGTAATGTAAACAAGTTCGGACTCTGGTTTAACAGCATGTGCACAGCAATATTATTTTGAATATTTACATTAGGGCTTTGAAAGTAGCGCAGGAGTCCTACATGTCCTAATTCACATGGTGCACTAGCTGAGTCAGATCAAGCCCAATGCAATTAAAGCCTTTAACTACAGGGTGGCCAGAAGTCCTGTTTTTCCTGGGCCAGTCCCGTATTTCAGCTCTATTTTTAGTGTCCTGACTTATTATGAAAAAATCATCTTCGATTTCTTCTTTCCTAAATAGTCTTTGAAAGGTGATCATAAAAGTGAGAAAATCTTCTGTCACACGAGAATAGCCCAATAAAAGGCAGCCAATCTCATCATCGGATATTTTGGAAACAACTTACCATCCAATCACAATTTGTGATTGATTAACTTGCAGTTAGAGAGGGTGGGATATTGGAAAGCACGGAGAGGATAAAGTCAGACGTGAAGATGTCAAAAAAGCGTGTGTGTACATTTAATGAGGATCTTTAAAAAGAGCTCATGTTATTATGTGCAGTAAGTAAATAAGTAAATCTTCAAAGTAAATATAGTATAACGGATTTGTTATACTACTTATACTAACAGCAGAGCAGGTTCAGGTTGGGAGCGGGAGGGAACAGCAGAGAAAGGCTCTGTTCCAGCGGCAGACCAGAAAGACAGCGTCGACTGATGAAGTTTCAGATAAAATAACATTAACGCAATCATAAATAGACAAATAATAATTATTTAATTGTTATTTTAGAAAAGCACATCAATTTGACAATGCCTCTAAAATCATATTCAAACTTCTTGTAAAATAACCAGAAAAGCCATATACCAACAGCAAGAAGCAAGCTCATACTATGAATTCTATTAGGAACTGGTTTGAGACATTAGATGCTTATATGAATAATTCAGCTGTCCAGACATACAGTATGGTTGCTCATCCACTCTTGATCAAAATACTTCAAGTGAAAAAAGTTTGATTTCTGACAAAGAAAACATGACCCACAATTTCTGTTGGCAGACGCTAAATGGCTGCCCTCGTCTTCTCTAATCTCTCTACTAAAACCCTCATGAATCCTAAAGACTGTACAGTGAACAGGAAGTCTTCCGCTTCCTGATTGCCATAAGAAACTCTGTCTTTAGCACAAGGGGACTGTAACAGGAACTGTGTTCACTGCGCTGCTTTTATTAGTAATGCCTCTGGGGAAGGAGGTAAAAGCTCTTGAAAAAACTAAAGTTATTAAAGTGCATCGAAAGAAGGTTTAAGGATTTTCGCTAAGGGAAGTGATCTAGTATCTGTACAATCACACTGGGTTCGTTTTATGCAAATGATTAAGAGTCAAACATTGAATAAGCTCTTGAGAGATTACGCTCAGTTCAGTGCAGTTCCATCAAGAGTTTAAATGTCAGATCTCTCCTCTGTTGACTCAGTCCAAACTTTTTTTAGACTGCACCCCGTTTACTTTATGTGCAAATATATATTCTTAACCCTTATATGGTCTTAGTTTCCTGTTTACACTCAGTGCATTTGGGGTCTATATGACCCCAGACATAAATAGAGCTATTGTACAAACAAATATAAATTTTAATAATACAAATTATATATCATTTTTTTCGTTTACTTCTCATCTATATTTTTATGCTGTGTTTTGGGGGATATGAAGTACTTTTTTACCTATTTACTGCAGAATTCCTCAACAACACCATTAGCATAAATATTAAATATTAAATTTTTATGAAAAAAAACACATTAATGATGATCAAATTTAAATAGGAATTGTTTCTGGATATTGATCTAGGTGTTAGATGCATAATTCTGCCATCTGTTGGTTAGATGTTTTTTTGTAGATAATATATTTTTAGCTTGAAAGTGTAATTACCATAGACTTCCAGCAGAGGCCCCATAGAGATCCATTCATTTTTCTGGATGTGACTTACTGCTCTTATAACAGCTTTTGTTATGAATATATATATATTTAAACGTTTAAAATACATTAAATAAGTATTTTGTCAAAGTTTATAATTATTTTTGTTGTTGTTTGAGGTATTTTGAAGTATCTTGTTATTGCAGTAATGCTATATAAATTTGCAGTAATGCCAAATAAGTTTGCAATAATGCCACAAGTTACCACTAAAAGAAAATACTTGATTGCAATTTCATATTATTTCAATAATCGAAATGTATGAAATGATTAACTTTAGAATAAGAAATTAATTTTTAAAAGGAAATAAAAACAAAAAACAAACCGCTGTAGGCGGATATGAACAGGAGTGAAGAGTAAACACACCTGTGTGTGTGTGTTTGTGTGTGCGCACGTGCATGTGTGTGTGTGTGTAATCATGCTCATTCCACATCGTTTTTTTCTCTAATGCCAGGCCTTCATTTATGTGTGAACATTTTTAGATTCATGCTGAAATTATTGATTTTTTTCCCCAATTTCTATAAAAATGCTCTCTTTTGCTGTCACACCTGTTTGTTTGTTTGTTATTTTGTGTCTCTCTGTGTGTATGTTATGTGTGTGTAGTCATGTTCTTTTCAACTTTCCATTCTTTTCCAATTTTTAGATTTATGCAGAAATTATTGATTTTATTTCCCAATTTCTATAAAAATGCTCTATATTGCAGTCACACCTCTCTCTATCTGTGTGTGTATTTGTGTCTGTGTGTGTGTGTGTGTGTAGGCGCACATGTGTGTGTGATAATGTTCATTCCACATTATATTAGTGATCTAGTACCAGGCCTTCATTTATGTATGAGAATTTTCAGATTTATGCTGGAATTATTGATTTTATTTGCCAATTTCAATAAAAATGCTTTCTATTGGAGTCACACCTGTGTGTGTGTGTGTGTGTGTTTGTGTGCGTGTACACGTGTGTGTGCAAGTGATCATGTTCATTTCACATTGCATTTCTGCTCTAGTACCAGGACTTCATTGCGGTACGAAAATTTTCAGATTAATTCTGGATTTATTGATTTTTTTTGACAAATGAAAAATAAAAAACACATTTTTTTCGATTTTCCCATTCATTTCAATGTGGGGTCATATTGACCCCAAATGCACTGAGTGTGACTTTTTTTTTTACAAACCTTTAGAACAACCGAATCAAGCCCAGTTTTTGTGTGTGTGTATAGATAGATAATGTAGAAAAAGTCACAAAATTGTATGCTACTGAGATGAAGGGAACCATGTTTATTTACTACGAAAAAGTCGATTGGGGTCATATAGACCCCAAGAGTCATATAGTCAGCATTCAGTTCTTCAATTTCTTCAGGGTATTTTTCTCCAGTAGTAAGTGATTTGTTGGTAACCTTTATTTAACCAGGCAAGTCACTTAAGAACAAGCTCTTATTTTCAACAACAGCCTGGCAGGAGAGTCAAAATCTCCTGAAAGGAAATGCTCAATCACGTTGGCAATTGAACATGGAAATAAACAAATGCTGATTACAGTAACCATCAAGGCACATTGGAAAAATTTACCAATATATTTGACTCCAGCTTTCAGCTGAAATAAACACTTTACCCTTTAGACGAGTCGGTGAAGGTGAGATGGGTCGGTTAGGGTGAGACGGGTTGAGTCGGTGAGGGTGAGACGGGTTGAGTCGGTGAGGGTGAGACGGGTTGATGAGGGTGAGACGGGTTGAGTCGGTGAGGGTGAGACGGGTCGGTGAGGGTGAGACGGGTCGGTGAGGGTGAGACGGGTCGATGAGGGTGAGACGGGTTGAGTCGGTGAGGGTGAGATGGCTCGGTGAGGGTGAGACGGGTCGAGTCGGTGAGGGTGAGACGAGTTGGTAAGGGTGAGACGGGTAGAGTCGGTGAGGGTGAGACGGGTCAGTGAGGGTGAGACGGGTCACTGAGGGTTAGACGGGTCAGTGAGGGCGAGACGGGTCGGTGAGGGTGAGTTGAGTCGGTGAGGGTGAGACGAGTCACTGAGGGTGAGATGGGTTGATGAGGGTGAAAAGGGATCGGTGAGGGTGAGACGAGTCAGTGAGGGTGAGACGGGTCGGTGAGGGTGAAAAGGGATCGGTGAGGGTGAGACGAGTCAGTGAGGGTGAGACGGGTCGGTGAGGGTGAGACGAGTCAGTGAGGGTGAGATGAGTCAGAGAAGGTGAGACGGGTCGGTGAGGGTGAAAAGGGATCGGTGAGGGTGAGACGGGTCGTGAGGGTGAGACGAGTCAGTGAGGGTGAGATGAGTCAGTGAGGGTGAGATGAGTCAGAGAAGGTGAGACGGGTCGGTGAGGGTGAGACGGGTCGTGAGGGTGAGACGAGTCAGTGAGGGTGAGATGAGTCAGTGAGGATGAGATGAGTCAGAGAAGGTGAGACGGGTCGGTGAGGGTGAGATGGGTCGGTGAGGGTGAGACGAGTCAGTGAGGGTGAGATGAGTCAGTGAGGGTGAGATGAGTCAGAGAAGGTGAGATGGGTCGGTGAGGGTGAGACGGGTCGTGAGGGTGAAAAGGGATCGGTGAGGGTGAGACGAGTCAGTGAGGGTGAGACGGGTCGGTGAGGGTGAGACGGGTCGGTGAGGGTGAGACGAGTCAGTGAGGGTGAGATGAGTCAGTGAGGGTGAGATGAGTCAGTGAGGGTGAGATGAGTCAGAGAAGGTGAGACGGGTCGGTGAGGGTGAGACGGGTTGGTGAGGGTGAGACGAGTCGGTGAGAGTGAGACGGGTCGAGTTGGCTGTCTAGCTAGTGACATTCGCTTGTCCTGCTGCGGCTCCTGTAATTGTTTAAAGCAATCGATTTCCTTCTGCTCAGTCAGTTTCTCTTGTCTGCTTTTTACCCTGGTCTCTAAAAGCCACATTGTCACTGGAGGGTGTTTTTTTGTCATACTTTGTGTCGACTTTATGCGCCTTTGTTCCACATTCTGCACAGGTATTTGCAGGAATAGTTTCTTAAGTTCTGCACACATTTATTTTCATTGAAAATCTCTTCTCTCTTATTGAATAAACTCTGCTAGACAAGTTGTAGGCCTTGTTAATCCCAGCTGTTGTGTCCCTGAACAGCTTCTTAAAGTCACTCACTAGCTGTGTAGGAGCTGCTAGTCAAACAGAAAACATCACACTATTAAAGACTAATGAATTAACATTTTGCATGGATTAGTGTTAATATGTAATATACATTGGTGGTGGTTGAGGAGATTCCCCCCTATATGTAAAGCGCTTTGAGTGCAGAGAAAAGCGCTATATAAATGTAATTAATTATTATTATTATTACTACATACTGATTATGGTCAAATCTGTCCAGTACTTGTCATCAGCATCTGGTTTGAACACAGAATAAATTTTAGCCTTCAACAAGTCTTCATTGTGTTACAAATGATGTTGCCATAGAAACAGACACATTCTAATTCCAGCCATCATCAGTTTACATGAAACTCCTATTATGATGCCATAGGCCTGGAAATCCATCAATATCCAGATAATGCCGATGAAGATGCTTCCAGACTTTTACGCTCCTCTCATATGATCAGCTGCTCAGGATGCATGACAGACTCACAAAAAATCATTTCCCAGCACTCTTTTTTGCCCTTTTTTATCTTCTTATTGCATTAGGTAAAATGTACAGTAATAAAGTAAGGTTAGTAATCAAAGTGTATTTGCACAACACTTTTTACAGTGTATGTTGTTTCAGAACAGCTTCACAGAAAATCGTGAGCCAGACAGCGGTGGCAGTGGGAGCGGGGTTTTGGATTTAAGAGCGGTGCATCTAAAAAAGCCAAATTCTGTTTTAAAATTGTCAGAAGGAAGAAACACGTCATACATTTAAATCCTCATTACATAAATCCCCCATCAGTAGTGTTTTTCATGAGGAAGTGGTGTGTGTTGGGCGTTAAAGCAGTCGTGTGACAGAGCTTTAAATGAGACAATGATTAAATGAAGAATCTTGACTGGGTAAATAAATCATGTATTTTAGGATATTATAAGGAAATTAAAAAAATATCCAATTGGCATCAAGAAAATATTAATGTAGAACACATTCATCCCTAGAAACTGTATTGGAACAATAACAAGAGTATCATATCCTGATCTAACAGTGTAACAGGGAAATAAGCGTTTGTCGGCCTCAGAGACTTTGTTTGGTTTAATCAGGTTTCCACCGGGCTCTCGTGAAGCATCAGCTGTAAAGTGGACTTCGACCAACTGTGATTGTGTTCTGGAACAACAGCAGGAGATCAGGACCAACTGATGGAACTCAATTCCTCCCGTAAGCGTATAATGTTCCTTTAATACCGAGGCTCATTCATGAAAGGCTCATTCACGTGACAGCTGCATTCAATGCATGTTAGCATGCGCAAAAGCAATCAATTGGATGACAAACTACTACTTCACATTCTGAAACCAGCCAAACTCTCATCGAATCAGACGCCTCCCTCATTAACTTTGCATTTTCACCACAGAAACAAGAACCTTTCAGCAGAGCCAAGCAATTGAATAATGCAGGTTTTCTTTACACTATTGATCGAAGCTCCAGGTAAATTATCTTCCCGCCCAGAGTGTTTGCAAACAACTTGAGTGCCTGTAAATTCTCCAATGCACTATAAATATAAAAGAGAGACACATGTTTAACAGAGGATGAACAAAAGCCAGAGTGATTTGCTCTTGAAAAAATAAGACAAACTGTTTAAGAAACAATTCTTGGTGCATAAAGGCATGCCTTAAAGCTGCAGAAGTGCTTTAAACGGTCCTAGTGAGGTCTGGAGGAAGACATGGATATTCTGGGAGAGACTAAGCTTTCTCTGTGTGACCTATTACTGGGGATTTTGTGCAAATGCAATGAGATGCACTTCAAGAGCTACTAAAACCCATGAAGCCTTTTAGATAGGCTTGAGGAAGCAGCAAAGCACTTACACATATATTAAACAGGAAATTAAAAGAAGAAACCACAGGGGGTTTGGGGGATATGGAGGTTCCTGTGCTCCTCTGTGCTCCTCATGCTTATTGAAGTACAGGAGGGCTGTTGGGAATGGTCTTCTGAAAACACACTGCAGTTCCTTCTTTAAGGACGACACAAAGTCAAAGCTTTTATACAGCAAACTAGAGCTTTCACAGGCTGTTTGGATCATCATAATAGTGGAAGGGTTCAAATGTTTAGAGACATGCATGGATTAAAGCATTGCAGAATGAGAAGGGGCCCTATTTTAACGATCTGAAATGCAAGTATCAAGAGCGAAGCGCAAGTAACTTTGTGGGCGGGTCTCGGCGCTGTTGCTATTTTACCGGCGGGATAAACGACTCTTGCGCCCGACGCAAGTTTAAAAGGGGTTGGTCTGAAGTAGCTTTATTATTCATAGGTGTGGTTTGGGCGTAACGTGAAATAAACCAATCAGAGCGTCATATCACATTCCCTTTAAGAGCATGATGAACGAGGTGCTCTTGTTCCATGGCTCAATACTATTATAACGGCGCATTTACCAGGAGCGCTTCAGAATCGGTTCACAGCCGAGGAGATCGATGTTCTCGTCAGGGCCGTAAAAGAAAGAGAAGTGACATTGGGGATGGGACAAACCCACCCAAATTAGCTTCGGTTATACATGCATATAATAATTTGGGTAAATATGTAAGCTTTATGCCTATTTTTCCCATCGTCATGGACACAACAATGATTTCCCTCGTGTTTTAATATTTTTTTCTTATAATAATGTATCATTTGCAAAAAGGAAAATGCATCTGTGTAGATGAGAGAATCGTCTACAGTGTATGCGCGTTGTTCACACTCTGTATTATGACCAAGCATGCGCACTTAAAATAGCATCTGAATGTACGCTCAACGCGCCACTGACTTTAGACTTGTTTTTTTCTGGTCAGTTGCGCAATTGATTTCTGGAACTGCAAAATAGCACCAGGGAATGTTTGCGCCGGAACACGCCTCCTTTTTTGCGCTGACCCGCCCAGGGAGCGCAAGTTCATTCTCTAGTTTGCCGACGTGTGTCTGTGGAGGGAAAAGTCCGCTTTGCGCGGGTGCACAATATGAATGATACATGCGTCAGTGTACAAAGGCATTTGCGTCGGGTGCAAGATAGGGCCCATTGTGTTTATGTGTGTTCAGTTATTTCTAAAATCAGAGAGACTGATGCTGTGAACTACATTCTATTAGTCGTGAGCTGAAGAGCTTACATTTTTTAAATCAAATGTTGGAGCAGATTAAAAACAATACAAACTAATACAAATGTTAAGGTTACAATACATCGATAAAGTCTCTATGAAGTGCAACAGCTCTTGAAATGCAAAACTGTAATGAAGAAAAATACTGTGAAAATCAGAATGCTTCAAAAAGACTGGCGTTGTGTGTCAAGTTTCCCCTTGAAATTGTATTTTGTCAGCCGTTTGGCACAGAGTGCTGGGGTTACACTTCCACGGATCATTACTAACGAATGTGGCACGGTATCCCATGAGTCGGTCAACGCCAAACAAATGAGTTTCTCTCCTCTGAAATCTTCTTGGTCATGTCTGCAATCTATAGGAATAGATCAACATCAGCCAAATATTACCCTTCTGTCGTCATCATTTACTCGTTACAAAACTGTATGACTCCAATGTTGTTTGGTTCTCAACAATCTTCAAGATATCTTCTTTTGTCTTCCACAGAAGTAAGTCATACATGTTTGGAAAGACAAGAATAGTCATTTTTGGTTGAAGTTTCCCTTTAATGAGCAACTGCTAATATATAGAGAGGAGTCCAAACAAGTGAAAATTACTGTTTTGCATTATTTTCTATATAAAAGTATAAAAATATCTGGGCTCTGAAAATGAAATGTCACAAATCAATCTTCTCTCTGCTGAAGCTCCTCACAGTCAAATTTGTTTTAGGTGCATTCAAGATCGAAATCAATTACTTTTGAATCATGTTTCATTACAGCTTCAGCCCAGTGCTCTGGATGGCCAGGCGCCAGGCGCTCAGGTGGATGGATCTGAGGCCGTCAGATTGTGTGGTGATGGACTGGTTCTGAAAGAGCGGCTCCCAGCGAGTGATGAGTCTCGGTCCCAGTGGCTGATTTAACCCAGCGTGTAAATCACAGAACGAAGCGCCCAGCGACCAGCGTCACTTTGATCCAGCCACAAATCATAGCGCTGGGTCAGCATGGGGACGTCAGTCATAAACCCGTGCTCCTCCTCCAAAGCAATCACACACACATACACACACACACACAGACTCCGTGCTCCTCCTCGAGCACTCCAGAATAATCATACACACACACACACACATACACACACACACACACACACACACACACACACCGACTCCATACTCCTCCTCCAGAATAATCACACACACACACACACACACACACACACACACACACACACCGACTCCGTCTGCTGGTTTATCTGGGTGGTCGAGAGGCCAAGAGGAAC
Source organism: Semotilus atromaculatus (assembly GCA_031834385.1). NCBI lineage: Eukaryota > Metazoa > Chordata > Actinopteri > Cypriniformes > Leuciscidae > Semotilus > Semotilus atromaculatus. The sequence goes on along the minus strand of JAULUF010000025.1, from coordinate 38,487,079 downwards.
ATCGATCATCTGCCTCTGACTAACGTGTGGATTGGACTGCGGTGGGCGACATTAGTCGGAGCGCTTCGTTTAAGTGCAGGGTGGGGCAAGATGAGCCGTCCACAACTGACATTTAAAATCCCGTCTTAACATCCTTTGTCTTTGGCCTTTGAGTCTGTAAAACCTGTCAGTTTGTTCCTATATAGTTAGGTCAACATTTGTTTTTTCAGTCTGCTGTTTGAATAAACTGGACTTCAGATAGTGAAATGACTTATCCTCTACAGCAGGGTTTTCAAATTGGGTTCTGCAAAATCTGAGAAAAGAGAGATTTTACTAAATATTTTAAAATCTACTTCAAGCGAAATTGAAGAACAAACTGGGGTGAATTAATTTTGAACAAAAGCAGACCTTGTGCATAGAAAACTCACTGGATTACTACAAGTAATGGCTGAAGAAATGTTTGGCACAATATTGACACAACAAAGCAAAAGATGTGCATAACAGCCTAAAAACAAACCGATTTATGATTTATGTTGCTTGCAAAAATGTCATACACTCCTGCAGTCTAAAGCACAGCATCATGTTTCTGTATGAAGAGATCACGAGCAGGACGACTTTCAGCCACCACACAATCATCTTGAACAGATGCATCATTATGGAGAGAATGGGACTGTTTATACATGTAAAGCTGACATGAAAATCTCTTTTGTATAAAGCGCAGTCGGCAAGATTTTTTTGATCACATTCACTGAAACCGACACTGTACTCCAACAGAACAACATAAATCAGCCGGTTTTAGAAAAAAACAGGGCTGTGTGAGATCTGACTGTCAATCACAGTTCGTGCACACGCCACAGATCCCGTGATCCCTTTTAGAAAATGTATTTAGTTTCATATTTATGTTTAAATAATGTTATTTTTTTATTTCATCTACGTTGATTATGAAAAGTGAACAGCATGAGTAATCATAAGATGTGCAATATATCGGGAGACCTAATTTTGACCACATTAAGTTTTGTTTTGTATAAAGCCTATCTTTAAAGTGAATTTCATTTTGTATAAATTGTCTCTTAATTTTAATCAATGTTTCATCAACCAATTACCTGGATTTAATAAATAAGAAGCAAATATATTAGACAATAATCAGGACATGGACGCGCCGGCGCGATATAACTTGCATTGCTCGTAAACTGGAGCTCGTCTCATAAATTAACCGAAACTCAGAAATATATCAATAAGCTTGAAATGTCTACTTTTAAACAACATTGAATAACAATTCAAAATGAAAATAAACAGATAACTCTCTCTTATGCAGCCTAATCTGTATGAAGTGTGCATTTCTCCATAGGCACGTTCACAATACTGGCGAGTCCGCATCGTCATCTTCATCTTTGCAGCCGACACGGACACAGAAAACACTAGTTTATTAATAAACAATTAAAATGTCTCCTTGCTATATTTGGCACATTCATTACTTTTTTTGCCGGTTCTTTGTGGCAAGTTTTATGAGTCCGCTAACTAATCGAATATCGTGACTCATCCCTATTTTGTACCATGTCATTTATGGTTGTTCAATAAAGTTCTTGGTAAAAAAGAAAAAAAGAAGCTACTGTGCCTAATATTATTGTATACAGCGCAAGGTTTATGCGCATGCTCTAAGTCTTCTTCTCCATTTTTAGTGTATCTCTGTGGCAGAATTACAGCGCCATACTGGTCTGGGATGTATACTACATCGGTTTCAGTGGTTTCGTGTGTACGCAGATATTTCTTGAGATGACAATGTGTTTACAGACAATGTGTTTTTAGAACAAGGGGAAAAAAATCATTGGACAGGGAAAGCTCTGGCTTCGTGTGGATGTGGCCTAAGTCTCCTCAATCTGCCAGACTTTAAACAAAGGTGACTACTATAAATGTAAATCCATATTATTTTATACAACACCTACTGGAGTCTGTATATTTTATTACTCCAAAGAAACACACACTCACACCTCACATTCCACCTAAACTATTCAAAGCCAAAAGTGTTCCTGAATCCCTGTCCACTCCTGCTGTTAATGCTGTCTGCTACATGAGCTGCCCATTCTTAACTACCACCAAGAAGTCAAAGACCAGAAAAAGAAGATTATGAAAGAATACAGCTTACCCTGTGTCTCCCCTTTGACTCACACATTACCCAGTATGGTTACATAAGACAGCACTTGATATATAAAACATGCATTTTTATTCAGCTGAAAGACATCACTGTATACCCAGGGGAAATGACAGCCTGTCTCATTCTCATCTGCATTCTTTTGAAAAGAGTAACATCCGTTGGCATTGATGTATTCAGCGGCTCGCTCGCTGTTCAGCAGTTCAGCCCTGCCTCTGAGACATTGCAGAGATGTTCACATTCATAAGGACTTTCGTGGCTCTGCGTCTCAGGACTTTAATTCAGTCAATGGCAGAGACGCTGTATGATCTCCGGACTGATGCTCCCTCATGGTGGATCAAATGTGTGCCGTTACACCAGTCGGGACTCTCCAGACACGGGACACGAGGAGCGGACCTGCTTTGCTACTGGAATGGGTTTCATCCATCATTTCATCCATACTGTATGTCATCCAATAAAAGAAATGCTCAAAAATGTATCCAGAGCCAATTAAGTTTAGTGCATGTTGTGATATCTTAAATAACTTATGTTATGCCGTTATGCACTACAGAGTACAGCGTGTCTGTTTTATCTCAACAATCTCAAAAAAATTTCTACAAGTCAGCAGAACAGGTGAATGTTTCTGTGTGACCCAGAGGAACCGAAAGCAGTCCTATGTGGCTCTACGAGTCAGAGCCCTTGTGATTATCCTGTGAATTCATGCCGTTTACCTAGACAGAGGTTTAGAAAGGACCAAAGTGCCCGGAGAGGTAATTCAAAGCCCCTGGACGAGAGCCAGAATCATTTTTCATTTTGTGACAGAGGTGACAAGGCCACAACAAGCCTATATCAGACACCCTACCGGCTAACAAACTAAAGTCTGGTTCCCACACAGTAGCTCTACAAGAGAAGCACAGATGACAGGCACAGCACTGGAGCTAAAGCCTAACGACAGTAATCACGCGGGGCCAAAACTCAGACGAATTCCCTTTTCTCTTCATTAGGCAGCAAATGAGCACATATCATAGAAGATGTTTTGGCTAAACCAGGGACAACTTTTTTTATGATACTCTCTGACATTATCATTTTATGAACAACAAATAAGAATGATACTTCTAAGAGGAAAACCAACAGCTTGATAACCAAATAAATTTACAAACTCTAGAGTAGAAATGTACATTAGCCATATGAGACTTTGAGCTGTTAGTCATGTCAGAAACACTCCACACAGTGTGCAGGTTGATTGGTGTCTAAATTAGCATAACTACATATTTAACCAATTCAAAAAGTGGGTGAACTAACCTTCCGAACCTTCTCAAGAGCTCTAGATGAACTTCATTAAACAGAGCGGCATCCCTCGGGTCTCTTTTGGTGAACGGCATCGGTTCAGATTCATTTGGAGCTTCAGTTCCCACACCACCCCCTTCCTTTTCAAGTATATGAAAATACTTTAGGATGGATTTGGGTCGTACATGAGGCTAGATTTATTTAGTTTTATCACAGCACTTCACAGAGATAAACAGGAAAATAATGATTCTATGAGTTAATTTCGGCTGTAAAGCAGCTCTAATGGACAAGAGTGACATTGTTCAGCTGACGTCAATTCAGCGTTGATCCAGTTCTTTTGTAAAGATCATCAATTATTAAATTAGTTCACTTCATCCATAAAGCAGTTCTGCGGAAAATGATGTCCTCGTCCAGCTCAGTTCAGTTCTCATACAGCAGCGTCAGAACAGGCAGATCAATAATATAGTTGAATATTAGTTCTCTGGCCAACGAACGAACACTGTATGATTATGATTCAAGCAACGCAAGTCAGATTGTGGAAGGTCCTTCATTCTACATGCAGAATGAGTCTCAACTCAGTCATCGTGTGTAAATACCTGCAGTTTCACTCAGAAATCATGATTCATCATTTAGTGTATAAATAAATACATATATTTGTTGCAACCAAGGCTCATTAAAAAACCTGCCTCTATTTTTGTTTACGAGTCCCATGAAACTAACCACAATAAACAAAACAAAAAATCTTGTACAAGAAAGCTAAAATGACATGTTCCCTATCAGGAACATCGAGCTGCGTGAAAACGCTGCGGGAACGCTTCTAGCGTTGTGCGTCTTGAAGCATAGTATGGAATCAGCCAAAGGCGAGACGGAACGTCACGAGTGACGTCATCGACCAGGAAACTATAAAGCACACCCATGAACACAATGGCGACAGCTTCTGTTGTCTTCAGCAAGCGATTTGTGTGTGAATCTGTCCCAGTGTTTTTGTCTGTCTTTAGTGATTGCTAGGCAGGAGTTTTTCACTTAAAAAAAAAAAAAAAAAGGCTATATATATGTATTCACATATCTAAGCGAGCAGCATTACAGAAAGTGTGTGTTCCCCCCTGTACTCGTTATTTCACGGGTGGGGATTTACACGATCTGTGTGTTGTTTGTTTGGGAGTACAGCATGCCCGGTCAGCTCTCGAGGGGGCTGATTGTGAGCATTGCGAGCGTTTTCCAAAGAACGCTCTGCTCCCGCCGATCACTCTTTGAGGAGAGTGGTTCGGCTCGCGCTCCCCGCGGCTCGGGTCCCGCGTCTGTCGAGGCAGCGCGGCGGCGCGTGTCGTGGGGATCGCGGGTGAATCTGACAGCGGGGTTTGAGACGGGCCTCGCCCTATCTCAGCCTTTAACTGTTAGATTCAGTGCCTCAGTTTAGGGTTGGAAGCACGCTCTGCGGTTTCTTCTGCCCAGGCTGTGGCATAAATATTGCAACTATCCAGTTCTGAGGAGCTGAATGTTGTTGCTATTAAAAATATAATAATAATAATATTACATAAATTATTATAAAATAAGGGGATTATGAGGACTCATTCCCCTGAACAGAAATAAATGAGGAGCTTATGGAGGTGCTAACTCATGCTGTAGAAAAATTAAACATTGAGTGGTCAGCAGTTTGGCAGGAGTTTTTTATATAAAAATATATTGTATAAACTATGTTTGCCTTCCCGAGTGCAACCTCCACGAAGGTGCCTACCATTTTTCCGGATCTCCACACCGAGGTGTCGAAGTCCTGGAAGAAAACGATTTCATACTGTATTTTTTGCCATCAGATCTCTACAAAAAATATTTTAATACTGCTGAGGCTTATTTACGGTTATGAGGCGATGCCTAGAAAAGCTGGAGAGATGCCTACTGCCATCTCTCCGCTGAAACGAATTCGTCTTTTAAGGCACCGGCGTTTAAAGACAGGGACTGATGGGCGGGTCAGTCCTGACTGTCGATAAGCTCCTCGCATGGGCGCAATAAAATCAGAGCGTCGCGTCTTGTGCTCCCCTGCAAAAAAAGTAGTTCTGACACCACCGGTGTCAGGATGCTGAGGGTGGTCCCCACCGTGAGAGAAAGGTGTTCACTGCATCTGACGGTGCCCATTCTCTCACGGTGCCCTCAGGGGTCCCTTCTGCCAACCCCGCCTTCGCGTCGGGGCGTAGACGGGCCCAGCGAGCGCTTCCCGAGGGACGCTCGCTCCCTCTACAGAGTGTCGCGTCTTGTGCTCCCCCTGCAGTGGGACCAGGCGTGACACTCTCAACCGAGGTCTTCTGGCCATAAGACTGATCTGAGGACAGTCATTATGGCCAAGAAGGCTTCGTCTAAGAAGTCCTGACGCCGCTGGCGTCAGGATGCTGAGGGTGGTCCCTACCGTGAGAGAAAGGTGTTCACCGCATCAGACGGTGCCCGTCCTCTCACGGTGCCCTCAGGGGTCCCTTCTGCCAACCCCGCCTTTAAGACGGGGCGTAGACGGGCCCAGCGAGTGTTTTCCCGAGGGACGCTCGCCCCCTCTGAGGAGGGGCTTAGGGCAGTTAGACCAGTTGTTCCCTGCCGGTGCGCTGTTACAGGGCGCTGTGTCTGCTGCTCAAAATATTCCAGAGGCCAGCCTCGAGAGGCTGGTACCCTTAGTAGATTTTCTGGCAGAGTGGAAAAGTCTTCCAAAAGTATCTCAGTGGGTTCTGCAGTCGATAGAGAGGGGTTATGCCATTCAGTTCAGATCTCCTCCTCCTCGATTCAACGGGGTCCTGCCCACCGTGGTGGGCCCCGAGCAGGCTCTGGTATTGGAACAGGAGGTGAAAACACTCCTTCAAAAGGAGGCTATAGAACGGGTTCCTCCTCCCAGCAAGGAGTCAGGTTATTACAGCCGATATTTCATCGTTCCAAAGAAGGATGGGGGGTTGCGTCCAATTTTAGATCTGCGCCTATTAAACCGTGCTGTAGCCAAGCTCAAGTTCAAGATGCTCACGCTAAAGCAAATCGTGTCACAAATCAGGTCCGAGGACTGGTTTGTCACGATAGATCTGAAGGACGCATACTTCCACATTTCCATCCTTCCGCAACACAGGAAGTTCCTGAGGTTCGCTTTCGGGGGCGAAGCGTACCAATATCGTGTTCTTCCATTCGGTCTAGCTCTATCTCCCCGCACGTTCACGAAATGCATGGATGCAGCGCTATATAGTTCCACTGCGACTCCAGGGCATTCGTATATTGAACTACATAGACGATTGGGTGATTCTAGCTCAATCGCAACAACAAGCGGTTCGGCATCGAGATGTCGTCCTCGCGCACATAAAGAAACTGGGGTTGAGGCTGAATGCCAAGAAGAGTGTTCTATCTCCATCACAGAAGACATCTTTTCTGGGGGCATTTTGGGATTCAGTAGCAATGCGGGCGTGCCTGTCGCCGGCCCGCATCACTTCAATTCTCTCAGCCGTAAAACGAGTAAAGCTAGGCCAGTTGCTCACTGTGAAGCAGTTCCAGAGACTGCTGGGTCTGATGGCAGCAGTGTCCAATGTTATTCCCTGCGGCCTGTTGTACATGAGACCATTACAGTGGTGGCTCAGAACCAAGGGGTTCTCCCTGAGGGGAAACCCCCTCCGCACGATCAAAGTTACGTGGCGCTGCCTACGTGCTCTGGTCATGTGGAGGGATCCTTGTTTTCTGTCCCAGGGACCTGTGCTGGGAGCTCTTTGTCGTCGTGTAACGCTAACGACAGATGCTTCCCTCACAGGCTGGGGGGCGATCATGAGTGGTCGCCCAGCCCAGGGTCTGTGGCAGGACCATCATCGATTATGGCATATAAATTGTCTAGAGATGTTGGCTGTGTTTCAGGCTCTGAAACACTTCCTACCAGACCTGAGAGGTCATCATGTTCTTGTCCGGTCCGACAATACATCGGTGGTCTCTTACATAAACCATCAGGGGGGTCTGCGCTCTCGCCCGTTATACAATCTGGCTCGCCAGATCCTTCTATGGACCCAGGGGAAGTTCCTTTCATTGAGGGCGATTTATCTTCCGGGGTATCTAAATCAGGGAGCGGACATCCTGTCGAGGCAGGGGCCGAGGCCCGGGGAATGGAGACTCCACCCCGAGGTGGTGGAGCTCCTGTGGATGCAGTACGGTCGCGCCGAGGTGGACCTATTTGCATCCAGGGAGACATCACACTGTCCACTGTGGTTCTCTCTCAGTTATCCAGTCCCTCTGGGGTTGGATGCTATGGTACAGGTGTGGCCGAGGTCACACCTGTACGCCTTTCCCCCGATTGCTCTGCTCCCAGGAGTTCTGGAGAGGGTTCGCCAGGACGGGGTCAGTCTACTATTGGTAGCCCCGTACTGGCCGGCCCGAGTTTGGTTTGCGGACCTTATATCTCTCCTAGACGGTTCTCCTCTGGAGATTCCGATCAGGAGGGACCTTCTCTCTCAGGCGAGCGGGTTGATTTATCACCCCCGCCCAGAGTTGTGGAAGCTATGGGCTTGGCCTCTGAGGGGGCCCAGCTCGTAGGTGCTGGTCTCTCAACCGAGGTTGTTGAGACCATCCTTCACTCCAGAGCTCCTTCCACAAGGAAGTTATACGCCTTGAAGTGGAGGCTCTTCACTTCTTGGTGTGGAGAACACCTGTTGGACCCAGTTAACTGCCCAGTGGGTGCAGTGCTGGAGTTCCCGCAGGAGCATTTCTCCTCAGGGTTATCCCCCTCCACACTAAAGGTGTATGTGGCGGCACTTGCTGCTTACCATGTCCCTTTCAGTGGAGTCTCTGTGGGGAGACACCCGTTTATAACTCGCTTCCTTCGTGGTACTTTGAGGCTGAGGCCTGTAGTCCGCACGAGGGTGCCAGCATGGGACTTGGTCATCGTTCTAGAAGGTCTTTCCCTAGCTCCTTTTGAGCCTATTGAAGAAGTTTCTGAAAAGTTTGTTACTTTAAGGACTATTTTTCTCCTTGCTATTTCTTCTCTTAAGAGAATCGGAGATATTCAGGCTCTCTCGGTTGCTCCTTCGTGTTTGGAATTTTCGCCTGGGATGGTGAAGGCCTTTCTCCACCCCAGGCCAGGTTATGTCCCTAAGGTTCCTACCTATGTGGCCAGACCTATAGTTCTGCAGGCCTTCTGCTTTACATCGTCTGATCAGGAAAAACTCAATCTGCTCTGCCCTGTCCGGGCTCTAGATACTTATGTCCACAGAGCTGCCCTGTGGAGGAAATCAGAACAGTTGTTTGTTTGTTTTGGACCACCTAAGAAGGGGTCTCCAGTGTCTAAGCAGAGGATGAGCAAGTGGGTGGTCGAGGCCATCTCACTTGCTTATGAGTCGGCTGGTCAGCCTTCACCTTTGACTGTCCGAGCTCACTCTACCAGGAGTATGGTGGCTTCCAAAGCCTTATTGTCAGGAGTTTCTCTTCATGACGTGTGTGATGCGGCAGGCTGGTCCTCACCGCATACTTTCGTCAGGTTTTATGACCTAGACCTTAGCTCCACTCCTGGGGCGCAGGTGCTTTCGGCTGAATTTAATCCTTGATTCACACAGTCGGTCACTTGCTCTTATGGCGACGTGGGTATTAGCGTTCCCGCAGCGTTTTCACGCAGCTCGATGTTCCTGATAGGGAACGTCCCGGGTTACGTATGTAACCCTAGTTCCCTGAAGGAACGAGACGCTGCGTGTCGTTGCCATACTCCCAGCATTCCCTTGATCGACTTGCTTCAGACTTTTCCAGAAGCTGTCGCCATTGTGTTCATGGGTGTGCTTTATAGTTTCCTGGTCGATGACGTCACTCGTGACGTTCCGTCTCGCCTTTGGCTGATTCCATACTATGCTTCAAGACGCACAACGCTAGAAGCGTTCCCGCAGCGTTTTCACGCAGCGTCTCGTTCCTTCAGGGAACTAGGGTTACATACGTAACCCGGGACCATTTGCTCTAGGAAATGTTTTAATCTCAAGTTTGCTTCTGTAAACTATCGATTTTAGGGTTTAGGGTCGGGTTTAGTAGGTAATTAATATCAGAAATGGAAAGTATCTAATTACAAATACTGTCATTACAGTACTTGAGTACATTTTGCAACTTTTTAGCAATACAGTTAAACTAAATGTATGATGCAAACTTTGTACCGAGTTGAAAAACCTGAACATTAGCAACAGTGAAATAAAACCGTATAATCTGTCAATCAGATGCACGTAAAAGTGTAGTTCACGTTCGTTACTATAGCAACAGTGGACTTATGTTAACCCCACTTTATGTTTTTACTGGCACCTTTTCATTCACACTGTTTTAATCAATTTCTGTACTTTCGTTACACTACTTGAGTACATTTTTTATTGTTTATACTTTGAGTATAATTAAATTGTGGTACTTTTTACTTTTCACAAACGCTTTTGAGCATTTCCCTTTCAGACCCACTGACAGGACATTTCATTTCTTAACTGCCAGGACACATAGAATATAAACAACCAATGTAATAAAAGATTGCCAGATTCATGTTCATGTGTTTTGGATAAAACTGAGTGTGATTTTAGCTCCACTCAGGAAATTCCACTTTGAAGTAGTCTTGAAATGTGCAAGAAGCAATATAATATAATTTTGCAGAAATGTCTCCACAGGAACATTTTTCCAATGAGTCTGACCAAGTGACCATGCATATATGTAAAAGCACCAAATGTGGCTAATTGCCTTGTCTTGGATCTTATCATAAAATTTGGCTGATATTTATATAGACTTTATATACCTATAAAAGAGTATTTGTTTCAAATTAATGGCACACACAAGGGCGTCTTTAGAGAGCGCAAGGAATCGTTTGGAGAAACTGATGAATAGAAAGCCCTTGTAAAAGATTTGGCTGTGTATTAGCATTACTCATTTAGAGTAATCTAGATTTGTCGAGACTAGAAAGAGGCATGTTGTGAATCAGACAGAATCGCATGAGAAAGAACACTGGCACACAATGATTAGTGTTTTTTCTGGCATGATAATGTGTATTCGAGGAGCAGCAGAAGGTCCAGAGCCAGCGGGTCTGACGGGTTAATGTGCACAAAGAGACGAACACCACACGCCTCTTCTCTACAAGAGACAAACACCACACGACTCTTCTCTACCAGAGACGAACACCACACGACTCTTCTCTACCAGAGACAAACACCACACGACTCTTCTCTACCAGAGACAAACACCACACGACTCTTCTCTACCAGAGACAAACACCACACGACTCTTCTCTACCAGAGACAAACACCACGCGACTCTTCTCTACCAGAGACGAACACCACGTGACTCTTCTCTACCAGAGACGAACACCACGCGACTCTTCTCTACCAGAGACGAACACCACGTGACTCTTCTCTACCAGAGACGAACACCACGCGACTCTTCTCTACCAGAGACGAACACCACACGACTCTTCTCTACCAGAGACAAACACCACACGACTCTTCTCTACCAGAGACAAACAACTCTTCTCTACCAGAGACAAACAAAACACGACTCTTCTCTACCAGAGACAAACACCACCCGACTCTTCTCTACCAGAGACGAACACCACACGGCTCTTCTCTACCAGAGACAAACACCACACGGCTCTTCTCTACCAGAGACAAACACCACACAACTCTTCTCTACCATCCTGAGGAAATATAACCAACTTCTCTGTATCCTCCTCAGACAGAGGAAGAGCAGTTTGTGTTCTGAAGTTGCGACTCGTCAGGCTTTAGTACAAACACAACTAGAGCTACAGGAAAGGGTTTCTGAACTTGTATCAGAGAACAAACAGTCACTGTGTGGTGTACCCTGTGGTGTAAATGTCCACATCATCATATTCAGTGCACAGGTAATGGTTACCTGTGGTGTAAATGTCCACATCATCATATTTAGTGCACAGGTAATGGTTCCCTGTGGTGTAAATGTCCACATCATCATATTCAGTGCACAGGTAAGGGTTCCCTGTGGTGTAAATGTCCACATCAAGTTCAAGTTCAAGTTCATTTTATTTATATAGCACATTTAACAGCCACTGACTGACCAAAGTGCTTTACAGAACTACACAATTAAAAGACAATAATAACATGCATGACAGCACAGAGGATGAATACAGTAAAGCTAAGAGCAGCCTTAGACAGGAATAACAAAAACATTGATAGGCTCAAAATAAGAAGAAAAAAAAAAGAAAAAAAGGTAAAAACAATATCAGACTTGTCAATAGTCAAATAGAAATGGCAGTATCAGACTTAGATAAAAAGGAATAACAGCATCAGACTCAAAGGAGAAGTAATAAAACTAACCAATCTTATTTATAGGCCAGGGAAAACAAGTGCGTTTTTAAGAGCGTCTTAAAAGAGGTCACGGAAGGGGCTATCCTAATTTCTAGTAGGGGCAGAGTGTTCCACAGCCGAGGCCCAACCACAGAGAAAGCTCGATCCCCTCTGCGTTTGACATCATCATATTTAGTGCACAGGTAAGGGTTCCCTGTGGTGTAAACGAGCACTGAGAGCACAGCTGGTGTGGATCCCGGCGACTCTCGGATCAAACCTGCGGGATTCCCCGGAGTGCCGGAGACCCGTTTCAGGCAGTCGATGTGTGACGGATGAAAACACATTCACCATCTGTCCTGCTTTGTCAGTAATTATGACATTAACCAGCTGGCCAAACGGCCACAGAAACACACACTACGAGAACTCTTGCCAGACAATACCTTTGGTTCAAACAAACAGTGTTGGGGAAGCTACTCTGAAACTGGAGCTTGAGAAGTTAAAGTAGTAAAATTACATTCCTAACCCTGCAAAAGTAGGTTACTATCAAAAAGTAGCTAGCTACATTTTTAATAATGTCATTGTAACAAATAACTTTAAAAAGCATAATTGTTAAGTAGAATATTTGGGGTTTAAAACAACATAATACAATGCAATTATGATTCCTAAGAGGATGGTTAATTGAGGTTGATTGTGAATGGCAAACACTGACCCAAATATTTTGATTTTGTAAACTCTCCGATACACACAATAGTCAAATATAGCCTATATCTCAAAATGGCTGTCAAAGTATGTAACATCAGTGCAAGAACAAAATGTATGCAACTTAAATGAAATTCTCAGGAATGGTCAGAAAAGCAGGCCAATGACAGCACACGCCGTGATGAAGCGCACAGCCTTTACTGTGAACAGAGCCGCGGTGAGACGCCATCACGATCCGCTCGCGTGAGAAGTGCACTATAGCGCGATATTATTTTCTGTTCGATTAGTGATCTTTTAGGTTCATTACAAAACTGTGGCGGGACAGATTGAACCATAGCGGATCATCGTAGATTTCCATTACACGAGAGTAGATGTTAAACTTCATGCTGATTTGTACCCGGCTTTCGCCAAGATAAGCAATACTAAGACGTAGCTTTACAGTAAACTATGCTTCTCCATCCATTTACGCTTCTTTCCATATGAGGGTGTGACTCCCCTTCTGTCCGGCGTTAACGGCTGCAGTGTACTTGGCGCGTCAGCACACACGACGGCTGCAACTACAGTGTGGTCTCCCTAGTGGACCAACACGACAACTGTCTGGAGTGAGCCGAGTAGGGGACATCTCTAGGGTCTTCAAGTGGGCACCTTCCGTCCTCAGTGTTTCATCGACTAGCCCATGACACCTCAAGAGGGCTCGACAGTGACTCTGGCGTCCCAGAGTCACCCCCCTCCGTCCCCCACTCAACTCAGCCCAGCTTACTGACCTCTACATCCCTCCTGCTGCTGAGACCTAACCACAATCTCACTATCTCTCCGCAACCCAACCATACGCGCCAACCCGATTGACTAAGGCTGTCGAGCCCCACTGGTGCGTTAAAGCAGTTACAGTGGCAACGGTTCCGTATGGCATACCACCTACCGCAAAACATAATATCTGCCCAACCACCCGTCATTCTATACTATACAACGTATACAAATTGTATAGTATACTATACAACCTATACTATACAACCTATCCAAATAAACCGACATTTTATATAGAGTGCAATAAAGCAGAACATTTGAAAAGCCTATTATTCTCCTGTATGTGATTTATGTCTTCGACGTAGACAGCGTTTTAATCTTCGGTTCGCATAACTCACTGTCGACTCATGTGAAATACCCACTGTACGTCCTTTCAGACGATCTCTTGTCGGGGGACGGCATGTAAAGCCACAAGATGTGTTATATAACACCAAATGGTGGTAATGAACAAATTTAGTTTGAGATCTAGTAAGATGACGACGCTGCGCCGCTTCACTGCATTACAGGCTCGGGACTCATGGCTACTGACAAACTACTGACAAACTACTGAAAAACATAGCTAAGCTAATAGCGTCGCTACTCACGACACTGCAAACAAAAGCACATCCATCTCCTAAGGAAATTATCATTTCTGCACAGACCCTTTTCTTCAGTGAAATACCGCAGTAAAATATGAATGATAAATCCTCACCTGTATATGGGATTGACCGACCTGGAATCGTTTGCTCTGATAATTTTTTAAGCAACCAAGTTCTGTGTGTTTTCTATCAGCTGAACTAGCGATGCCAGTATTGTGAATTATTTATTCTTTTGATCTAATCAGTCAAATGGGTTTGCAAGGTCTGAAATTGTGGATTTAACAGTTTTGTCATTGCTGACAGGACCTGACATCAGTGACATGCAAAGACCATTGGCATGAAAGGACATCAAACCTGTCTAACTGAACACAAGTAAAATAAGGGGAAGATTATCAATGAAGAACTTAAGTTTGGTTCAATTTCACATGTGCGCTACAGTCGTCTGAAGGAACTAACTACTAGAATGTTAAACAAGATCATACGGGTAATGTCTGGAACCATCGATTTGCACAAACACACACTATCTATAGATTTGTTCAGAAAAAAAAAAATCCATGTTTAGCATTTCTGGACATCACATAAGCAGACATGAAGTCGACTCAAACAGAGCTGCCAGATGGCTCATTCAAGACCCATTCTCTGCTTTGGGGAAACTAAGATAGTTGCAGAGCAAGAGTCTGTGAAAATGTGTGACGGATAAATTATGGCATTGTAATGCAGAAAAACTACAGCATGCAAGCACTTTTCCAGCCAGGGAAGATGATGCTGGGCGTGAGCCTGAGTTTCACACTCTCTGCGGAATTATTTGGCGTGGCAGTTTGGTTCCATCAAAATCCTGCCAGCTCTACGAAAACGCCAGAGAACTGACGTCCAAATTACGAGCGTCACGTAAGATTCAGCCGGAGCGCTGGGTGCTGACCTTATATATTAGTGTCAGGAAGTTTTCAGAGTTACAGTGCCGAAGGGAAGTGGAATACTGAAGGCTTGACGAGACACTTATGAGATGGAGCGCAGGCCATTCAAGACAAGATATTCAACTTTAATCTGCACTAATTATTAAGAGATTGGCCCTTGTGTTTAATGTTCACAGAACCAATAATAGCTAAATATATTCCTGCATTTTTAAATGTCTTCTTTATGCTCTCTGCTTTAAGCCAATTCCACTTTTAATGAATGGTTCTTGAATTTCAGAATACTATTATCAAGTATTAGTTCAGTAACTGATTACTAAAACACTGTAAGATATAACACTGAAACTCTACGGTAACACTACTTACATTGGATTGACCGCTTCTGCTCGTTTATTCTCATGTGTTTAAAGGTCATTTGTATAAAAGTGTTGTAGTTTCAGTCCTTCTAAACTCTTCCCATCAGCCAGCTGCTGTCACGAGCAGAAGGATTGTCTTCATTAATTGGATAGTGACAGAGAAGCCGATTCCTTATAATGAATCCAGTAACAGTCTTTGCAGGTCATTAGGATGAACCAGAATCCACTTCATTAATTATTCAGAGGTCCACTGTGATGTGGCCTCACCTTAACCCTAATGAAAAAGGAATAATTCGTTACTCTATATGTCGGAGAAGGGGTTATGGGTTTAAATTGAAAACCAGACCTGACATAGTAATGAAACTCATTTATGAACACACTTTTATCATTCTCCTCGTTAAAGAAAGCATCTGAATATTCCCAGTCTCTGAACGGTATAGTCACTGCAGTGATCTTTACACAGAAGGGTCATGTGTGTGTGTGTGTGATGATGCTCCAGTATAGACCATCTAAACTGTTTGCATGTAAATAAGAGAACATGAATCATGGGAGAGTGATGCAAGTTCAGTGTTTCCCACAGGATTTTTTCTAAACCATGGTCCCTCATGCCCCCCGGTAGAAAATGTTGTGCATTTTAATGTTAAAATCTGGTGCTCTTTTTGAGAGTTCAAAATTAAGAGCTCCAACCCATATTCAGTGTGCAAATTGAACAAAGAAAAAGGACTTGTACCTGAACTTTAAAGGTGATTCAAGCCTCTTTTAGTTGTGATATAGTGTCTCAGTCTATACATCATAATAATAATAATAATAATAAATGTTAATATTACTGTAATCCTATGAAAGTAATAGCCATATACATGAAAAACAAATGCACTGAAAAATAAATGAAAAAATTAGTTTTATCCAAATTTCTACACTTAATAGGAATCTCACAGTAGAAACCGGTTAAACCGATTTGCACAGTTTTTAAGCACTCGGATGAGCTCGGACTGCATCATGTAAGCAGCCAGTCACTACCTCTCCTCTGAAACATTAATGCACAGACTGTATTTACAGTTTGGCAATATAATAAAGCTAGTTAATGCACTTCTGAAGTGCCCAGACCTGGATAAGTGATGTCCTGTGATGCCCTGCGGCCCTTCAGACGAGATTCACTCAGTCAGAATCCTGCATTATTCATCTCTAAGCTGGTCAGGGGAGTCAGAGCGATCACTGCAGTGGATAAGAGTCTTCATACGGTCACATGATCCTCAGTGACACGCAGGATCTGAAGGCATGTTCAAAGGATTGACTCATACAAGCGATGTGGTGCAAATACAGCATTTCCCATGATGCCCTGGGCTCATGTTTGGTTTGGCAGCATTTCCCCCATGATGCACTGGGCTCGGGTTTGGTTTGGCAGCATTTCCCCCATGATGCACTGGGCTCAGGTTTGGTTTAACAGCATTTCCCCCATGATGCACTGGGCTCGGGTTTGGTGTGGCAGCATTTCCCCCATGATGCACTGGGCTCGGGTTTGGTTTGGCAGCATTTCCCCCATGATGCACTGGGCTCGGGTTTGATTTGGCAGCATTTCCCCCATGATGCATTTCCCCCATGGGCTCTCTCTTCATTTCATTAGTCTATTGCTAAAGCTAAGAAGAAATTGATCATAAAGGTAAACAGCATTTTGTGAACATGTTCACATCAGATGATGATTATAGGATAAAACACAACAGTACGTTAGTTTCCAGTAGTCCACTGGACTCAGACGGCGTTCAGAAGCTGAACTGGAGTCCAGCAGTGTCAGATGTTCAGGTGGACACCAATAATTATTTTTCTCCACTGAAAGGAAAAATAATCAACTTTCCACTTCCTGGGAAAATGGAATCAATGGAATCCTGTTACCCAGAGATTGTCTCATGATTCAACTTTAAATTAGATTTTTGTATCTTATATTAGAAACCTACAAAAGAGAAATTGTGTGTGCGCGTGTGCATGTGTGTGTGTGTGCGTGCGTGCGTGTGTGTGTGTGTGTGTGTGTGTGTGTGTGTGTGCGTGTGCATGTGTGCTCGTGTTTATATTACATTGTGGGGACCAAATGTCCCCACAAGTATAGTAAAACCTGAAATCACCTACATTGTGGGGACCAGTCAGCGGTCCCCATGAGGAGAACAGCGTATAAATCACACTAAGTAATGTTTTTTGAAAATGTAAAAATGCAGAATGTCTCCTGTGATGGGTAGGTTTAGGGATAGGGGCAGTGTAAGGGGACAGAATATACAGTTTGTACTGTATAAAAACCATTACGCCTATTGGAGAGTCCCCACAAAGATAGCGAACCAGACATGTGTGTGTGTGCGTGCGTGTGTGTGTGTGTGTGTGTGTGCGTGTGCGTGCGTGTGTGTGTGTGCGTGTGCGCGTGTGTGTGTGTGTGTGTGTGTGCGTGTGTATGTGTGTGTGGGTATGTGTGCATGTGTGTATATGTGCGTGTGTGAGTGTGTGTGTGCGTGTGGGGTAAGAATGTCAGTGTACTTTAATGAGAAGTAGCTTTCTCCTGTGGTTTGAGTGGATAAACGCTCAAAAGCAGGTCATTAGTGATGTATTCATTAAACTTTCACTACGCAATTATTCATTCAGCACATGGCTACTCGGCCAGTGAAGTCCAGGACCGTTTCCTACATGAGTATAATTCAGTCTGATGGCATTGAGAGTCAAATACTGCATTGTTCCAATGTGTAAGAGCAGATCTGTAGAAGTCTGAAGTCTCTGAAGATCATTTTAATGCAGATTATCTATTAATCGTCTGTTTATCCTAATCACATGGTCTATAATAGATGCTAAAGCTCCTTTATGAACTAACTCTCCGTTCGAGACGTGCGGTTGGGGCGCAGAGAACGCCATTATCGTATGTGACTCAGACTGATGCACTGATGTAGGGGCCTAAGAGCAGATGTAGGGGCCTGAGAACAGATGTAGGGGCCTGAGAACAGGTGTAGGGGCCTGAGAACAGGTGTAGGGGCCTAAGAACAGATGTAGGGGCCTGAGAACAGGTGTAGGGGCCTGAGAACAGGTGTAGGGGCCTGAGAACAGGTGTAGGGGCCTGAGAACAGGTGTAGGGGCCTGAGAACAGATGTAGGGGCCTGAGAACAGGTGTAGGGGCCTGAGAACAGATGTAGGGGCCTTTGAACAGATGTAGGGGCCTGAGAACAGGTGTAGGGGCCTGAGAACAGATGTAGGGGCCTGAGAACAGGTGTAGGGGCCTGAGAACAGATGTAGGGGCCTTTGAACAGATGTAGGGGCCTGAGAACAGGTGTAGGGGCCTGAGAACAGGTGTAGGGGCCTGAGAACAGATGTAGGGGCCTTTGAACAGATGTAGGGGCCTGAGAACAGGTGTAGGGGCCTTTGAACAGATGTAGGGGCCTGAGAACAGGTGTAGGGGCCTGAGAACAGGTGTAGGGGCCTGAGAACAGATGTAGGGGCCTGAGAACAGGTGTAGGAAACAGATGTAGGGGCCTGAGAACAGGTGTAGGGGCCTGAGAACAGATGTAGGGGCCTTTGAACAGATGTAGGGGCCTGAGAACAGGTGTAGGGGCCTGAGAACAGGTGTAGGGGCCTGAGAACAGATGTAGGGGCCTTTGAACAGATGTAGGGGCCTGAGAACAGGTGTAGGGGCCTTTGAACAGATGTAGGGGCCTGAGAACAGGTGTAGGGGCCTGAGAACAGGTGTAGGGGCCTGAGAACAGATGTAGGGGCCTGAGAACAGGTGTAGGAAACAGATGTAGGGGTCTGAGAACAGATGTAGGGGCCTGAGAACAGTTTCAGCTACGGTAACACAGTGAGACGAGAGACACGTACAGAACATACTGGCTGAATCTGCCTCATTACAGGGTGGAAGTGAATGAAAGTAATGTTTCATCAGTGTTCTCTGATTGATTAATTTAGCCTTGTTCCACTGCTGAACCTGCCAAACGCAGTCACGCGTGTGAAGAGAGAAGGTGTTCTGTGATGTTCTGTGCTTTAAATTGCTGCAAAAGGGGCTCACCTTCTTGACCAAGAATATCTAGCAGATTTAAAACATCAGATTATACTTTATTTCGATGGTCCACTTTAGATGTTCTGTTTGCCATAATTAATGTTGCAACTACAGGTCAACTAACTCTCAGTAGAGTGTTAGCTGTTAGGCATAGCGTTAGTACAATAAGTTGACATGTACTTGTAAAGTTACTTATAGTCTGTAGAATGTCTAAACAATGGAGCCTTCAAAATAAAGTGTTAGTAAACATCAGTCACACCTCACCCTCGTGTGCTGTTGAAGTTTTCTGCCAGCAAAAACAGAGTTGTGCACTCGTCCATGTTTAACATGTTTAAATGTATTTGGTCAGGACCTGCTTATCAGCTGCATGCACACGTCAGCTGAACATTACAGGTGGGAATTAGGGTTGCCGAATACGGTTGTCACTCAGTAAATAATCGAACTCTGTGTGCAGAACAAAATTAAACCGTCTGTGACGAGAGCATTCAGCTGCAGTATGTGTTCATTAAAACATTCAGAATCACACATCATTTAAATTTATTTTTCCTTTCAAATGGAGAATGTTCTCCTTGCATGTTTCTTCTGCGTTCTCCTTTCAGCTCAGGTGTAAGTGAGCTGAAATGCAGAAATGCAGAAAAGCTGCCGTGGACATACATTAAGAAGAGCCAAGATACAACAACACAAGCACTTTTGCTTCACGTTTCTCTTGGAAATGATGCTAAAGCAAAGCTGAGAGATGGAGGACTCTAACGCTAACGCAGGACTGCAGGCCATCGATTCTGTCATACAGACAAACAGCTGAAGATCACAGCATAGCTCAGTGGATTTTTCCCGAATCCCAGCCGTTACAGAAACAGCACTGAGACATATTATGACTGAGAGCCAACATGACTGAGACCCAACATGACTGAGACCCAACATGACTGAGACCCAACATGACTGAGACCCAACATGACTGAGACGCAACATGACTGAGACGCAACATTACTGAGACGCAACATTACTGAGACCCAACATGACTGAGACCCAACATGACTGAGACCCAACATGACTGAGACGCAACATGACTGAGAGGCAACATGACTGAGACGCAACATGACTGAGACGCAACATGACTGAGACACACATGACTGAGACCCAACATGACTGAGACCCAACATGACTGAGACCCAACATGACTGAGACCCAACATGACTGAGACACACAACATGACTGAGACCCAACATGACTGAGACCCAACATGACTGAGACGCAACATTACTGAGACCCAACATGACTGAGACACACATGACTGACCCAACATGACTGAGACCCAACATGACTGAGACCCAACGTGACTGAGACCCAACATGACTGAGACACAACATGACTGAGACACACAACATGACTGAGACCCAACATGACTGAGACCCAACATGACTGAGACGCAACATTACTGAGACCCAACATGACTGAGACACACATGACTGACCCAACATGACTGAGACCCAACATGACTGAGACCCAACATGACTGAGACCCAACATGACTGAGACACACAACATGACTGAGACCCAACATGACTGAGACCCAACATGACTGAGACCCAACATGACTGAGACACAACATGACTGAGACACAACATGACTGAGACACACAACATGACTGAGACCCAACATGACTGAGACCCAACATGACTGAGACGCAACATTACTGAGACCCAACATGACTGAGACACACATGACTGAGACCCAACATGACTGAGACCCAACATGACTGAGACCCAACATGACTGAGACCCAACATGACTGAGACCCAACATGACTGAGACACACATGACTGACCCAACATGACTGAGACGCAACATTACTGAGACCCAACATGACTGAGACGCAACATGACTGAGACGCAACATTACTGAGACCCAACATGACTGAGACGCAACATGACTGAGACACACATGACTGAAACGCAACATGACTGAGACCCACATGACTGAGACACACATGACTGAGACCCAACATGACTGAGACACAACATGACTGAGACACAACATGACTGAGACACACAACATGACTGAGACCCAACATGACTGAGACCCAACATGACTGAGACGCAACATTACTGAGACCCAACATGACTGAGACACACATGACTGAGACCCAACATGACTGAGACCCAACATGACTGAGACCCAACATTACTGAGACCCAACATGACTGAGACGCAACATGACTGAGACACACATGACTGACCCAACATGACTGAGACGCAACATTACTGAGACCCAACATGACTGAGACGCAACATGACTGAGATGCAACATTACTGAGACCCAACATGACTGAGACGCAACATGACTGAGACACACATGACTGAGACGCAACATGACTGAGACCCACATGACTGAGACACACATGACTGAGACCCAACATGACTGAGACACACATGACTGAGACCCAACATGACTGAGACACACAACATGACTGAGACCCAACATGACTGAGACCCAACATGACTGAGACCCAACATGACTGAAACCAAACATGACTGAGACCCAACATGACTGAGACACACATGACTGACCCAACATGACTGAGACCCAACATGACTGACCCAATATGACTGAGACCCAACATGACTGACCCAACATGACGGAGACCCAACATGACTGAGACGCAACATGACTGAGATGCAACATGACTGAGACCCAACATGACTGAGACACACAACATGACTGAGACCCAACATGACTGAGACGCATCATGACTGAGACACACATGACTGACCCAACATGACTGAGACCCAACATGACTGACCCAATATGACTGAGACCCAACATGACTGACCCAACATGACTGAGACGCAACATGACTGAGACCCAACATGACTGAGACCCAACATGACTGAGACCCAACATGACTGAGACACACAACATGACTGAGACCCAACATGACTGAGACGCAACATGACTGAGATGCAACATGACTGAGACCCAACATGACTGAGACACACAACATGACTGAGACCCAACATGACTGAAACCCAACATGACTGAGACGCAACATTACTGAGACCCAACATGACTGAGACACACATGACTGACCCAACATGACTGAGACCCAACATGACTGAGACCCAACATGACTGAGACCCAACATGACTGAGACACAACATGACTGAGACACACAACATGACTGAGACCCAACATGACTGAGACCCAACATGACTGAGACGCAACATTACTGAGACCCAACTTGACTGAGACACACATGACTGACCCAACATGACTGAGACCCAACATGATTGAGACGCAACATGACTGAGACGCAACATGACTGAGACCCAACATGACTGAGACGCAACATTACTGAGACCCAACATGACTGAGACCCAACATGACTGACCCACTATGACTGAGACCCAACATGACTGATCCAACATGACTGAGACCCAACATGACTGAGACGCAACATGACTGAGACCCAACATGACTGAGACACACAACATGACTGAGACCCAACATGACTGAGACGCAACATGACTGAGATGCAACATGACTGAGACGCAACATGACTGAGACCCAACATGACTGAGACGCAACATGACTGAGACGCAACATGACTGAGACCCAACATGACTGAGACGCAACATTACTGAGACCCAACATGACTGAGACGCAACATGACTGAGACGCAACATTACTGAGACGCAACATGACTGAGACGCAACATGACTGAGACGCAACATGACTGAGACACACATGACTGAGACCCAACATGACTGAGACACACATGACTGAGACCCAACATGACTGAGACCCAACATGACTGAGACACACAACATGACTGAGACCCAACATGACTGAGACCCAACATGACTGAGACCCAACATGACTGAGACCCAACATGACTGAAACCAAACATGACTGAGACCCAACATGACTGAGACACACATGACTGACCCAACATGACTGAGACCCAACATGACTGACCCAATATGACTGAGACCCAACATGACTGACCCAACATGACTGAGACCCAACATGACTGAGACGCAACATGACTGAGACGCAACATGACTGAGACCCAACATGACTGAGACCAAACATGACTGAGACCCAACATGACTGAGATGCAACATGACTGAGACCCAACATGACTGAGACCCAACATGACTGAGACCCAACATGACTGAGACCCAACATGACGGAGATGCAATATGACTGAGACGCACAACATGACTGAGACCCAACATGACTGAGACCCAACATGACTGAGACACACATGACTGACCCAACATGACTGAGACGCAACATGACTGAGACCCAACATGACTGAGACGCAACATGACTGAGACGCAACATGACTGAGACCCAACATGACTGAGACGCAACATTACTGAGACCCAACATGACTGAGACGCAACATGACTGAGACGCAACATTACTGAGACGCAACATGACTGAGACGCAACATGACTGAGACGCAACATGACTGAGACACACATGACTGAGACCCAACATGACTGAGACACACATGACTGAGACCCAACATGACTGAGACCCAACATGACTGAGACACACAACATGACTGAGACCCAACATGACTGAGACCCAACATGACTGAGACCCAACATGACTGAAACCAAACATGACTGAGACCCAACATGACTGAGACACACATGACTGACCCAACATGACTGAGACCCAACATGACTGACCCAATATGACTGAGACCCAACATGACTGACCCAACATGACTGAGACCCAACATGACTGAGACGCAACATGACTGAGATGCAACATGACTGAGACCCAACATGACTGAGACCCAACATGACTGAGACCCAACATGACTGAGATGCAACATGACTGAGACCCAACATGACTGAGACCCAACATGACTGAGACCCAACATGACTGAGACCCAACATGACGGAGATGCAATATGACTGAGACGCACAACATGACTGAGACCCAACATGACTGAGACCCAACATGACTGAGACGCAACATTACTGAGACCCAACATGACTGAGACGCAACATGACTGAGACGCAACATTACTGAGACGCAACATGACTGAGACGCAACATGACTGAGACGCAACATGACTGAGACACACATGACTGAGACCCAACATGACTGAGACACACATGACTGAGACCCAACATGACTGAGACCCAACATGACTGAGACACACAACATGACTGAGACCCAACATGACTGAGACCCAACATGACTGAGACCCAACATGACTGAAACCAAACATGACTGAGACCCAACATGACTGAGACACACATGACTGACCCAACATGACTGAGACCCAACATGACTGACCCAATATGACTGAGACCCAACATGACTGACCCAACATGACTGAGACCCAACATGACTGAGACGCAACATGACTGAGATGCAACATGACTGAGACCCAACATGACTGAGACCCAACATGACTGAGACCCAACATGACTGAGATGCAACATGACTGAGACCCAACATGACTGAGACCCAACATGACTGAGACCCAACATGACTGAGACCCAACATGACGGAGATGCAATATGACTGAGACGCACAACATGACTGAGACCCAACATGACTGAGACCCAACATGACTGAGACACACATGACTGACCCAACATGACTGAGACCCAACATGACTGAGACACAACATGACTGAGACCCAACATGACTGAGACCCAACATGACTGAGACACACATGACTGAGACCCAACATGACTGAGACGCAACATGACTGAGACCCAACATGACTGAGACCCAACATGACTGAGACACACATGACTGAGACCCAACATGACTGAGACACACATGACTGAGTGACTGAGACACACATGACGGAGACACACACCGCTGCATCTCCGTGAAGATCCGGACAGATCTCTACAGAAACACCTGACAAACCTTCCAGTTCAGCAATCCAGCAGTTCAAGAGTTCACACTTACACATAGTTAAATAGAGTAAAGATTATGGGCCCTATCTTGCACTCAGCGCACGATCTGAAACGCAAGTGTCAAAGCGCAAAGCGCAAGTAACTTTGTGGGCGGATCCCGGCGCTGTTGCTATTTTCCCTGCGGGATAAATGCCTCTTGCGCCTGGCGCAAATCTAAAAGGGGTTGGTCTGAAGTAGCTTCATTATTCATAGGTGTGGTTTGGGCGTAACGTGAAATAAACCAATCAGAGCGTCATATCACATTCCCTTTAAGAGCATGATGAACGAGATGCGCTT
Source organism: Semotilus atromaculatus (assembly GCA_031834385.1). Lineage (NCBI taxonomy): Eukaryota > Metazoa > Chordata > Actinopteri > Cypriniformes > Leuciscidae > Semotilus > Semotilus atromaculatus. Next base: position 38,461,836 of record JAULUF010000025.1, on the reverse strand, counting down.
GTTCCATGGCGCAATACTATTATAACGGCGCATTTACCAGGCGCGCTTCAGAATCGGTTCACAGCCGAGGAGATCGATGTTCTCGTCAGGGCCGTAAAAGAAAGAGAAGTGGCATTGGAGATGGGACAAACCCACCCAAATTAGCTTCGGTTATACATGCATATAATAATTTGGGTAAATATGTAGGCCTAAGCTTTATGCCTATTTTTCCGATCGCCATGGACACAACATATTAATACTGTGAAGCTGCTTTGATACAATCTCTATTGTGAAAAGCACTATATAAATATACTTGACTTGACTGGACAACAATGATTTCCCTCGTGTTTTAATATTTATCCTTATAATAATGTATCATTTGCAAAAAGGAAAATGCATCTGTGTAGATGAGAGAATCATCTACAGTGTATGCGCGTTGTTCACACTCTGTATTATGACCAAGCACGCGCGCTTAAAATAGCATCTGAATGTACGCGCAACGCGCCAATGACTTTAGACTAGGTTTTTTCTGGTCAGTGGCGCAATTGTTTTCTGGAACTGCAAAATAGCATGAGGGAAAGTTTGCGCCGGAACACGCCTCCTCTTTGCGCTGAACCGCCCCGGGTAGCGCAAGTGTATTTCTTAGTTAACCGACGTGTGTCTGTGGAGGGAAAAGTCCGCTTTGCGCGGGTGCAAAATAGGAATGATACATGCGTCGGTGTACAAAGTCAATTGCGCCGGGTGCAAGATAGGGCCCTATGTGTATTTGGCATTTTGTCCGAGGGAGGCTCCGAGCTCTGGATTCTGCATGATCCAGAGTATTTCCCTAATCCCAGGTTAGGATAGGAATAGTTAGAAGTGAGGAGATGCTGGAAAACATGGAACAGAGGCAAGTCTGCTGTATATATACCTCTTATCCCATTCATTGAGTTGATTAACTGAAAGTGATCCCCTCGTGTTAATTAGGTTAATTATCTGAAGGTGCTCCTCCCGAACTTTGTTAATAAAACATCATATGGTAAAGAAAAGCGGTGAAGAATAGTTGATTATATGATTCATCCTCCTTGCTCCAGCGAGTGCTGCTCTTCCTCATTCGTTTGCTTTGGCCTGGAACAGGATCATCCATCACTCCCATGCTTTTATTAATATCACCCATCCTTAATAAACCCCTATATCACGCAGAATCTCTCATTTTCTTTCTCTGATTTCCACCACAGTAATGTGCTCCTCCCTCACCCACCACAGCTTAGGGAATCCAAACATACTGTAAGTGAGAGATAAATCAGCTCCATCCGTCTGGAAGCGGCAGGTGAGTCTCTCCTGAAGGAATTACAGGATCCATTTGCTCAGTATTGTCACTGCCAGTTAAAAAACACACACCGCCTCCTCCAGCCCTTTTCCCAGTCGCTTCAGTCTTTAATGTTTTAACCTCCCTTCTGTTAATTGCTCAAAAAGTCAGAGGTTATTTTTGTGTTTGACAAAATAATTGGGGCCATTTTGTACACATTTGCTTTCAGTCGTCCACAGAACACACTGCAAAAAACATGTTCTTCCTTGTTTTTTGGGGGTTTTTTTGTCTTGTTTTCCAGTACAACTATCTAAATGGGACTTAATATCTTTGGTCATTTTGCTTTTCCAGTAAATGTATGTTAATTTAAGAATATTTAGATATTTGTACTGGAAAACAAGACAAAAACACTGAAGAAGAACATCTTTTTTGCAGGGCAAGAAATCTGTTCATCAATACATTTCAACACGAAGGAGAAAGTTGCTTGGAAATTCAGATGTGTGGTTTCCTTTATACTGATGCTTTTGTAGAGAGCATATGGTCTCATTCTGAGCTGCAACAAATCTGGCTTTAATGGACTCAAATATTTAGTTAAAGCAGCCACACACCAACATGTCTTGATGGCTTTTGCTTAATGTCACATTCCAGCACTCTTGATTATGCCACCTGAGTTGGCAAAAATCACAGAACAAGGTGACTATAAGCATAATTACACGTTTAGAGAGTAATGCTGAACTGCTGTGGAGAGTTTTATTATAGCTTCAAGGTCTTTGTCAAGGCTTCATCGGAACAAGCTTGTTCTGGATTGTAAACCTGGAAGAAAAATGGCTAACAAAAGACCAGCGTTCCACTGACAATATGAACACACACGGGTGGCTGTCGGAGCCAGATCTCGCTGGCGTTTGGCAGTCTGATACGATCGTGTTTTGCTGCTCATCGAATTAGAGGCAGCGAGTGGAGGAGAGCCAGACATCAGAGATAGAGCACACAACGAAAAACATTCACTCTCAGTGTGGGCTATTAGAGTGAAAAACCTTGCATGTAAACAAATCTGGATGTTCTATTAAGGATCTATTATTCTTGCTGTATGTTTAGGACCAAAACCACAAGAGACCAACCCAGTAAAGATGACATGTGGTCATTATGGCAAACAACGAGAATCGCTCTAGCATCGTCTTATAGCTGACAACATTAATTAGTGCTAACAGAGCAGAGATCAATAACTAGTTAATCATTCAAATGTAGTTCACACAAAATCACACTGGTCTTTCTGGCTGAACATGAATGCTCTTTTAATCAGTTTCTGCCCAGAACGCAGGGGCCGAACACAGGGACAGAACGCAGGGACAGAACGCAGGGACAGAACACAGGGACAGAACGCAGGGACAGAACGCAGGGGCCGAACGCAGGGACAGAACGCAGGGGCCGAACGCAGGGACAGAACGCAGGGGCCGAACACAGGGACAGAACGCAGGGACAGAACGCAGGGGCCGAACACAGGGACAGAACGCAGGGGCCGAACGCAGGGGCTGAACGCAGGGGCCGAACGCAGGGACAGAACGCAGGGACCGAACACAGGGACAGAACGCAGGGACAGAACGCAGGGACAGAACGCAGGGGCCGAACGCAGGGACAGAACGCAGGGGCCGAACACAGGGACAGAACGCAGGGACAGAACGCAGGGACAGAACGCAGGGGCCGAACGCAGGGACAGAACGCAGGGGCCGAACACAGGGACAGAACGCAGGGACAGAACGCAGGGACAGAACGCAGGGGCCGAACACAGGGACAGAACGCAGGGACCGAACACAGGGACAGAACGCAGGGACAGAACGCAGGGGCCGAACGCAGGGACAGAACGCAGGGGCCGAACGCAGGGACAGAACGCAGGGGCCGAACGCAGGGACAGAACGCAGGGACAGAACGCAGGGACAGAACGCAGGGGCCGAACACAGGGACAGAACGCAGGGACAGAACGCAGGGACAGAACGCAGGGGCCGAACGCAGGGACAGAACGCAGGGGCCGAACACAGGGACAGAACGCAGGGACAGAACGCAGGGACAGAACGCAGGGGCCGAACACAGGGACAGAACGCAGGGGCCGAACGCAGGGGCTGAACGCAGGGGCCGAACGCAGGGACAGAACGCAGGGGCCGAACACAGGGACAGAACGCAGGGGCCGAACGCATTTGCAAAAAGGAAAATGCATCTGTGTAGATGAGAGAATCATCTACAGTGTATGCGCGTTGTTCACACTCTGTATTATGACCAAGCACGCGCGCTTAAAATAGCATCTGAATGTACGCGCAACGCGCCAATGACTTTAGACTAGGTTTTTTCTGGTCAGTGGCGCAATTGTTTTCTGGAACTGCAAAATAGCACCAGGGAATGTTTGCGCCGGAACACGCCTCCTCTTTGCGCTGAACCGCCCCGGGGTGCGCAAGTGTATTTCTTAGTTAACCGACGTGTGTCTGTGGAGTGAAAAGTCCGCTTTGCGCGGGTGCAAAATAGGAATGATACATGCGTCGGTGTACAAAGTCATTTGCGCCGGGTGCAAGATAGGGCCCATTGTGTTTTAGTGTTTGAGTGTCTTATAACAATAAGAATCTCAGTGTGATCTGAGCTGCAGATCCCATCCATTAAATCACATGACAGAGTAATCATTGATCAATTTCATTATTCTCTTCAACAGATCACACTAAAAGAATTATCTAAAGTATGATTCATTCCTATACTTCTCCCAAAATGCATCTCTAAACATGTCGTCATGCCATCATACGTAGAGATATGAATGTGAACAAAAACATGCTTTTGTGGTAAAAAAAATACATTTAGTTGTCTGTGCTGTTTCTCCTGCTGAAACTATTGCTACACTGTGTTATTTAGACAAAATCAACAAGACAAGCTACGAGGGCAACAGGGCATTATTGAATGGACTGAGAGCTGTGGGTTTGTGTGTCGTCTCTACATCACTGCAAATGCCTCAGTGTGAAACAAACAATTTACTGCCACTGAGACACATGTCCAAATGCATTTCAACAGATATTACTAATATAATACTGAGATGCACTTATACAACTCTCTGAAATGAAATATAAAACCAACCTGCACCAAAATTGTTTAATTCTTGGCTGCTCTATTCAAAGAAAAAACAGAAAGATATTTCAAAAGAGTTGTGTATTTCAGCAGCAGTGGCTTTTCCTTCAGCATCATTTGCCCTATTTAGTCACCTTGATGGGACATTTCCAAACAAAGCAAAGAAAGATTGCACTTTATTCTTTGTCTGACTTTAAGAGACAAATCTGCAGAGCTGTAAAGAGTCGAACATGGAGAGAATCACTAATTTAACCCTTTTACCCCTATCAAATTGAAAACGACTGCATGAAAAAGCTATTTTTAGTGCAGGTTTGGAGAACGGTGCCTAAATGGTGCATTTAACAACTCCTGATCAGCATAACTTTTTATCAAACATAACATCTTTTTCAGTGTGTAATTGGACTGTAGCTTTATGACAGCTGGAGCTTTTCCATTTTCAATTCAAGCCACGAAACACTGAGTCATACTGGGCTTTTCCCAAGAGCCTAACTCTCATTTCCATGTGGTGACAGGTGTAATCGTGGTAAATACAGTTAGCGTAAATATGATGGATACCCCTCCACTGCTCCAGTGCACATTTTCCCTGACCAATAAAGAAAACTCTGACTGAGGGATTGATTTATTAAAGCTGTTCTTTTAGTCTGGTTAAAGTGAACGTCACACTGCTGTACAACAGCTCGATCTGCAGGTTTTTGAGAAACCTGTTTGAAAACAGACATGTTTGCGATTACATTTGGTGCCACTATAGGCTCAGACGTCATGACGCACTGCAGCTGCGAGCTGAATGTACAAATCTTTCATTCTCTGTATATTGCTTTTTTTTAGAAAACCAACTAGTAGACGAGCCACGAACACAGATTACACAGCAGACACAGAACAAAGGTTTGGAAAAGGAATCCTCCATTAGTTGTGACCCTTTCTCAGACCTGTGTCCATTACACTACATGACTTCTGTCTAATGGAGACGCCTAGCTTAGAGACACTGAAGCAAACGCTATAGCAGCCACAATTAAAGCCTCACAATGAACACACAACAGGCACAAAGCTGTTCTGTTCTTCTGTCTGAGGTTACTGACGCGTGTTCAAGATCTGTTTACTCTTCAGCAGCCCTGATTCACTTCATTAGCTGTAGGGCAAGTAAAGATGGCGTGTAATGCGGGTAAATGTGAGTCTCGCCTCCAGCTTCACATCAGTCAGGCAGGCGCTCAAAGCCTCCGCTGGCCAAACTCCAGCCACTAAAAGCGTGTGTGTGTGTGTGTGTGTGTGTGTGTGTGTGTGTGTGTGTGTGTGTGTGTGTGTGTGTGCTTGTCTGTGCGCGTGCATGCATGCGTGTGTGTGTGTGTGTGTGTGTGTGTGTGTGTGTGTGTAATACAGCAGAGAACGTGGCCTGTGGCAGAGCTCCATTAAACGCTGTTGTGTTATCAGGGACCTGCAGAGTATAAAGTCTCACACGGCCACTAGAGTCACTCGGTTCAACTGCTGTAAAACATGCTCTTATTTAACACCGTCTCATGTCTTGTTGCTTCACTGTCTTTATGTTGGCAGCAGATTTTATGCAAGTGACCTTATTTACAGCGGGTTGAGGGATGATTATAGTGCCTCTGCTCTGGACACTAAATCACAACATGCTGGACGTGGCAAGACGTGTTGTGAACCTGTCAATGTAGTCGGCAAAGAGAACAAGCCAAAGGAAAATTGTACAACTTAGCAATAGAAAAAGACAGAAAGTCATGTTTCCAAAAATGACAAGAATTCACAAGTCATTCATAAAAACTCACAAATCACAGATTAAAAATTGCTTAATTAATAAGTAGTCAGTCAAACGAAGGAATTTTGAAATTAGGATGAACTGGCAATAAAGGAAACTGATTTCCAAACACTAACACCAAATAATAGAACTGGCAATTAAAAATAATCTAAACTCTATATTCTCTCTCTATATAAAAATGTCTTTATACACTGAAAAGGAATTTAAGGCCAAATGTAAACTTTTTCAATTGCACCTGCACCTTATGGGATATTCAATGAAATGACAAATGTGTTTTAAGGTCATTACAGTGGATTGTGCAAGGAACTGGATGAAAATAAGGCTCTCTCAATACTTAGGTCACTTAAAACTCTTCACACAGTGATCACAGCATCGGCCTCTGTGGGATAAACTGTGGATCACTGCTCCAAATGCATAAAATACATTGAGTGACGACATCTTTCAAATTACATCAATAGTTTTCTCACTCAGATGCAAACACCACCAAAACACATGTTTATATACTCTTTTCAAAACTGTTAAACTGTTAAGTTTACCTAATACACCATTGAATAACAGTTTGCTACATTTCTAAAGTAATACCATATTGAAATGTATTCAGAATCTAAAAGAAATTAAAAACTATCAAAACAATTAGATGTATCTGAACACTTACACAAGTGTTAGTCTGTCGGTTTCATCACCATCTATCCAAAAGTGGAAAACTTTTCAGGACTATCGTGGTCCTACCAGATTCTCGTCGGGCCACTCCCCATTGACAAGTGTTAACTTCCTTCGCAGGGAACTTCCTCTGCCATAACCGATCGCTAGCGTTCGCCTCAGCCAACTCATTCACCGAACCCTGTGGGGAGGAGGGCCACAACATCATGGCCACTGACAAAACTCAGCAAAGATTGTTCTTGGTACGGTTTTAACGTCTGGATATTCGGCAGTGTTGCCGCAACAAACCGAATGGCTTTTCCTGAACTACAACTGAAACTACCCAGCGAGCAAAAAGTCGTCTAGAACACGTCTAAAAGACGTAATTGTTAGACATCCAGAAGACGTCCTCACAGGAGCCAGAATGAAAGTTTTTTATACGTCTTTTCTGGACATTGTATAGACGTAAATTAAAGACGTGCTACAGACGTAATTGTTAGACATCCAGAAGACGTCCTCACAGGAGCCAGAATGAAAGTTTTTTATACGTATTTTCAGGACATTGTTTAGACGTCAATCAAAGACGTGCTACAGACGTAATTGTTAGACATCTAAAGGCAGCCAGAATAAAAGTTGTACAAAACAGTGGCAGTGAGTTAGTTCTCACTGAGAAAAACCCAGTTACTCATTGTTAATAGTTGTCGTGTCATGAAACTGCAGACACACAGACCTAAATAAGATTTTAAAGAATATTGATAATATTGAATACTCAATTGAATACGGCAACTGTGTAGTGTATACAAGTCTTGCATTTGTATATCTTATCAATATAATTGTAATAAACTGCTTACCATTTGCCTGTAAACCAAACTGATCACTAGAAGAAATCAACTATTTAAATTTCAAAATAAATATTTTATTACTATTTTTTTCTGCTGGACCAAAACATAACAGCCAGAACATTAAAGTATAAATAAACACAATAAAACTTAAAGCCAGAACAGTAAAGTTATAAATTAACACAATTTCCCTTTAAACAATCTATAAAATGTTGTTAAAACAGTATAACATATCAATTAACAAAATGTGGCTGCTATAAGCTTCATTTATAGCAGCACGCCCCGACTCTCCCGGGGCATGTTTCAGATGATCGGCTGCAGACTTTATTTGGGCCTCTGTTGCAGCTGGGTCCCATTTGATGACAGCAGCTACAATCAAAGCAAAAAAATACACATGTAAAATAAATAAATGCAAACGCCACTGTTGTGGTTTAGCTTGCAGCAGAGATGCATAGAAAATTTGAGTACTCGAATCAATAAAATAAGATAGTTATTAAATCACAAATCAAGTAAAATTACATCAAGCCTGATATAAAGCATTCCCCACACACATACTTTATGATGTTAGTTTTAATAAAAAAAATTAAATCAAGGAAATTTCTCTGGCTTTTCTTTCTTTTTGCTGTATCAAAAACGTACCGAACCGTGACACAAGTGTATCGTATTGAACCGAACCGTGAATTTTGTGAACCGTTACACCCCTAACATAGGTCTTTAATAACTGTATTCAAATGTTTTATTTTTATTATTGTTTGTTAAAACTAGGGGTGTGACCGTTATTATATAACCGTGAGACCGACGGTTATAGTTGAACACCGTCATTAGAACTCTATTACCGCCAAAACCGTGTTATTAAAATATCTTAAATATAACAGACGATAAACACGGAGGCGCCGGCGCGTGAACTGGAGCTCGTCTCATAAATGAACCGAAACTCAGCGTATAAGGTAGCCTCCTTGCCTCACAGACATGTCTACTTTTAAACAGAACAATTCAAAACATAAGAAAACAAGACTACAGACTGCTCTCTGCTTATGTAATAAGCAGATAATCCGTATGAATTGTGCATTTCTCTCTGGCGCGTTGACTACTGCGAAGATCGCGAGTCAGCATCGTCAACTTCATCTTTGCAGCCGACACTGGCAAAGAAAACACTTGTTTATTAATAAACAATTAAAATATCTCATTGCTATATTTTACATATTCATAATCATTACTTTTGCCGGTTCTTTGTGACAGATTTTAGGTGCTTATTGGCAGCGCCGCCCTTACATGTTACATGAACGCGTCACCACTGCATCACCGCACCCACCAGAATAGGCCTGTTTTTTGTTTTTTTTGTTAAGGATTTGTTTACTGTGTGTGATTCTTTTAATGGAAAGCTCAGTCACTACTAGTTGTCTGGCTGTTAATTTTAAATAAACGTAGAGCAAGTAGCAGTGTCTGCTCGTTTATTCAAACTAAGTTGTCCTATAACAGACGAACGTCGCAACGCGATGTTTTTTTTTTTGTGAAAACCAAATCTTTTGTATGTGAAAGAGCCATGCGTTAAAAGTCAGATGGCACTTAAAGCTACTTTATGATTTGCTCTATGTTTGAACAAAATAAATAACAGTTAACTATCTATACCATATTGAATTGCATAGCATCATATTTTTCTCCATTGCATCGTATTACATTGAATCGCATCGCGTTGAATTGAAATCGAATCGCACCGCATCGTAATAATAATGAATCGCATTGCATTGCATCGGTAGCTGCTTATATGTAGCCTATCTTTAATGTATCGTATCGTTGGCTATGCATCGAGATGCGTATCGCATCGGCCTCAGTTATGGAGATGCACATGCCTAATACCTACATAGGAAAAGAAACTGATACCCCCTTTATTTTCTCTACCTTATGCCGCCCGAAAAGGTATGTGATTTTCTTTCTTCAGATGGACACATTTTAGAAAAAATAAACTAGACTTTTAGAAAAATTATCCATCTCTTGTGTTCGTGTGTCAAATACTGCAAGTGAATAGACACCAAAATGCTGAAGGTCAAAAAGTCCAAGAGCATTGTAAAGCTCACATGATAAATGCAGAAAACATCTTGTGTGAACACAGCAGGCTGTACTGTATGAAGTTTCTGGTGCATGCACTTGCATTATATTGGCTTACAATAATGGATAATTTTTCAAAAAATCTTTGTGGAAAGTCAGTCATATATACATCTGGAATGGCACGGGGAAAAAAATAGATTTTTTTTATTTTGGAGTGCACTGTGCCTTTAAAATTGACTACGGTTTTAGATACTGCAGTGGATACTTACTAGTGATGAACTTGTTTCTCTGTTGGTGCCTGTTCTGCTCCGTAAACATTGTTCCAATGCTTGATCTAAAAAAAAAAAAGTTAAAAAGTGTGTTAATAGATTATTAATCTGAGTGACATAGGACCATTTTGAATGTGTTCCTTAAGTGTTATATAAATCTGGAGAACCCTTACTAAAATTAACAATGTTTTGCGACACTAACCAAATGGTAATAAATTATTGTAATCAATCCACCATAAAAAACATGGTTTCTACACCTTTACTATAATAAAAACCATGGTTAATTTAGCAAATGTCCTTAAAAGAACAGCTCATCCAAAAAAAAAAGAAGAGTTCTCTCATTATTTAGCCTATACTCACCCTCATGTTGAAACTGTATGAGTTTCTTATGTAGAACAATAATTAAGATATCTTGAGAAATGCCTTATTTACATTTACATTTACATTTATTCATTTAGCAGACGCTTTTATCCAAAGCGACTTACAAATGAGAACCATAGAAGCAGTTAAACTAACAGCAGGACAACAAAATGTAAGTGCTATAACCTTTCACAGTTTAATCCAACGTAGAACCCGTACAATTTTTTTTTTAATTTTTTTACATTTTTTTTTTTAATAGAAAGGAAGAGAAAGTGTTAGTATTACTGGAAAAAGTGCTGCCGAAAGAGATGCGTCTTCAACTGTTTCTTAAAAATGACTACGGACTCAGCAGCTCTGGTTGAGTTGGGTAGGTCATTCCACCAGCAAGGAACAGTCATGGTAAAGGTCTGAGAAAGAGATCTTGTGCCTCTTTGACGTGGCACCACAAGACGACGTTCGCTTGCAGAGCGCAAATTTCTGGATGGGACATAAGTCTGAAGTAATGAGTTTAGGTAAAAGGGAGCAGAGCCAGTGGTTGTTCTGTAAGCAAGCGTCAGTGACTTGAATTTGATGCGAGCTGCAACTGGCAGCCAGTGCAATTTTGTGAGGAGAGGAGTGACGTGTGCTCTCTTCGGCTCGTTAAAGACCACTCTAGCTGCAGCATTTTGGATTAGCTGTAGAGGTTTGATCGTGCAAGCTGGAAGACCAGCCAGGAGAGCATTGCAGTAGTCCAGTCTGGATAGAACAAGCGCTTGAACAAGGAGTTGTGTAGCATGCTCTGATAGGAAGCGCCTGATCTTCCTAATGTTATACAAAGCAAATCTGCAGGACCGGGCAGTTCTAGTGATGTGGTCTGTGAAGTTCAATTGATCATCAATAACAACTCCAATATTTGTTTTTGTTTTACTCATGCAATGGAACATACAGTTGTTTTATTCCCAACATTCTTGTGTTTCACAAAAGTAAGTTAGACATTTATTTTTGGGTCAGCTAGGCCTGTAAACTCAAGAAGATAGAAGATAAAACATTGTCTGGAGGGTTTGAACCAGTGTGCCTTTGAGCAGAGTGTACGTCTGCCTCTATTTCACGTGTATTTTATGAGAATACTCACCATCTGAAGATCGTGTGGCTGGATAATATTTACTTCCAAAATGCCTGGATCATGAAGGAAACACACACAGCAATATTAGCTATTTGTTTTTACTTAGGCTACTAACCGAGACATTTGCAAAAGCTTGCAAAATTGACTCACCAGCTCCAAAACATACAATCACTCGTTATTTTGACTGATCGATAACGTTAGACCTAACGTTAAATCCCGCGATCAACAATAAAAGCCTAAAGTTAGTTTGCAGATTCTTCTAGAGTCAAGGAGTGTGGTTCGAGTTCCTCTGTCTAAAGAGACAATGTTCTCAGTTCACTCATTGTAAAGCTCAAATCGTGAGCTTAGAATTATAAGGTTCTATCTCCACTTTTGGTCGAAATTGAGTTTTTTACATAATCTGATCCATTAGGTGTTTATTAATGCCTGTGTGGTGTTATTTTTGTAAAAAAAATATTTTGTTAGTAGTTATTAATAAAATAAAAAGGTTCCAACAGTTCTGCCAGCTGGGATGTAAAAACTTTGATGCTCAATATCTCAGAACTACCCTAAACGGAGATAGAACCTTATAATTCTAAGCTCACGAAATGCTGAGTTTTATTTTATTTTTTATCATAAACTAGTTAGCTGACAATACACATGCTAGCTGAGCTCAGCACATAATTAGCCTAATACATTGGAATACCGTACTAATATAAATATTGCTCTAATCGCGTTTAGATTCTCAATTTAATACACTATATTTTGATGTATTAGAATTTGTATAAAATCAAAAGTTATTTACGTTACCTTCCGTAGATTGTTTGTTCTTCATTTACATCCCGCAACTCGCTCAAAATAAACATTTAGCAGTCCGATGTAAAATAATCCATGTTTTAAACAATGTAAAAAAGCCACAAAACCGAAGTAGGTCCCGAGCAGCAGCACACACACCCAGTCACTTCAACTGACGTATATTCAAACTTGACTCGTAAAGGCGCGCATAGTTGTCATTGGCCAGATTCCTGGATGACAGTCAGAATAACCAATCATGCTCAAAACAACTCGTAGAGACAGCCAATAGTGTGAAAACATTGCAATTACAGGACAATATGAAATGTTTTAAAAGAAAGAATAGGAAAAATATACACGTGCTATTTCTTTTGTATTTGTATTTGTAGGCTGGCTGTTATATTTAATCAATTGGTTAAATGTGTTTTCATTGCAGTGCATGATTAAAAATTTAAGATAAAAAATGAAAGATTAAAAATGAAAGATAAAAAATGAAAGATTAAACTTACAGTAACTTGTATAACATATATAATAACATTTATTTATCACTGTTCTGATAAACAGCAATTTAATAGAGCAAACAGTATATTAAACAGAGCAAACATGTATTCATATAATTCTGTATGTAGACCTATGTGAAAAACTAATGGATTGGTATCATGGTGGTGACATTAGAGTTACTTCATGTGACCCCTAATGACCCTTTTCCACTTTCACAAATTCTTGACCTTTCCTTTAGAAACACTCTAATGCCTAATAAATGTCAACATACTTTTTCACCCTGTGTGGTACTGTTACACAACCTGTTGGTTTAGGGTTAATCCCTCTGTCCAACGCAACACTTTGCTAACATTGGCATAATTAAGTTACAACATAATACCCCGGGTTTCACAGGCAAGGCTTAAGCCTGTAGTCCAGACTAAAATGCACGTTTGAGCTGTATATTACCTGAAAGCAACTTGTACTGACATATCTTATGTCAGTGCCATTGTTTTGTCTCAAGATGCACACCAGTAATGTTTTTTTTTTTCTAAGGTACATTTTTAAAAGCTATAATTGAATGCCCAAATTTAACTAAGGCCTAATCCTGGCTTTATATCTAAGCCTGTCTGTGAAACCGGGTCTGGGTTAGAAATTAAGGGGTTAACCCTAACCTTAACCCTTGTCTACAGAGTTTTATTTAACAGCATGGATACTCCAAAGTGTTGACTGCAGTGGTTAGGTATAGCATTGATAAAGGACAAAGATCTTCTCACTGTGACAGTCTGTATTTTAGCAATGATTGTTTGTATGGATTGTCCCTAATTGAACACATATGAACGCCACCACAATGACGAAAATAGGAAGTTATTTACTGTAAAATTAGGATTTTTTTTTTTACAGTGCAGTATGAACATCTGTTCTGAACTAGTTCTGGCTGTCAGTGGACGTTTAGATTATGGCCAGATTGGACATCTTTTATTCACGGCATTTATGGACTGTTTCTGGATGTCAACGGGCGTCCAGAATATAGTCAGTATGAACGTCTTTTCTCAACTAGTTCTGGCTGTCAGTGGACGTTTAGATAATGGCCAGATTGGACATCTTTATTCACGTCATTTATGGACTGTTTCTGGATGTCAACGGACGTCCAGATTACAGTCAGTATGAACGTCTTTTCTTAACTAGTTCTGACTGTCAGTGGACGTTTAGATAATGGCCAGATTGGACATCTTTATTCACGTCATTTATGGACTGTTTCTGGATGTCAACGGACGTCCAGATTATAGTCAGTATGAACGTCTTTTCTCAACTAGTTCTGGCTGTCAGTGGACGTTTAGATTATGGCCAGATTGGACATCTTTATTCACGTCATTTATGGACTGTTTCTGGATGTCAACGGACGTCCAGATTATAGTCAGTATGAACGTCTTTTCTCAACTAGTTCTGGCTGTCAGTGGGCGTTTAGATTATGGCCAGATTGGACATCTTTATTCACGTCATTTATGGACTGTTTCTGGATGTCAACGGACGTCCAGATTATAGTCAGTATGAACGTCTTTTCTCAACTAGTTCTGGCTGTCAGTGGGCGTTTAGATAATGGCCAGATTGGACATCTTTATTCACGTCATTTATGGACTGTTTCTGGATGTCAACGGACGTCCAGATTATAGTCAGTATGAACGTCTTTTCTCAACTAGTTCTGGCTGTCAGTGGACGTTTAGATTATGGCCAGATTGGACATCTTTATTCACGTCATTTATGGACTGTTTCTGGATGTCAACGGACGTCCAGATTATAGTCAGTATGAACGTCTTTTCTCAACTAGTTCTGGCTGTCAGTGGACGTTTAGATTATGGCCAGATTGGACATCTTTATTCACGTCATTTATGGACTGTTTCTGGATGTCAACGGACGTCCAGATTATAGTCAGTATGAACGTCTTTTCTCAACTAGTTCTGGCTGTCAGTGGGCGTTTAGATAATGGCCAGATTGGACATCTTTATTCACGTCATTTATGGACTGTTTCTGGATGTCAACGGACGTCCAGATTATAGTCAGTATGAACGTCTTTTCTCAACTAGTTCTGGCTGTCAGTGGACGTTTAGATAATGGCCAGATTGGACATCTTTATTCACGTCATTTATGGACTGTTTCTGGATGTCAACGGACGTCCAGATTATAGTCAGTATGAACGTCTTTTCTCAACTAGTTCTGGCTGTCAGTGGGCGTTTAGATTATGGCCAGATTGGACATCTTTATTCACGTCATTTATGGACTGTTTCTGGATGTCAACGGACGTCCAGATTATAGTCAGTATGAACGTCTTTTCTCAACTAGTTCTGGCTGTCAGTGGGCGTTTAGATTATGGCCAGATTGGACATCTTTATTCACGTCATTTATGGACTGTTTCTGGATGTCAACGGACGTCCAGATTATAGTCAGTATGACCGTCTTTTCTCAACTAGTTCTGGCTGTCAGTGGGCGTTTAGATTATGGCCAGATTGGACATCTTTATTCACATCATTTATGGACTGTTTCTGGATGTCAACGGACGTCCAGATTATAGTCAGTATGACCGTCTTTTCTCAACTAGTTCAGGCTGTCAGTGGACGTTTAGATTATGGCCAGATTAGACATAATTTCTCAGTGTCATTAATCGACTAATTCTGGCTGTCAATGGACGTTCAGATCACGGCCTGGACGGACGGACGGGATATCAACCTGTTTTGTATGTCCACAGACGTCGCTTGCTCAGTGGGTAGTGCACGACCTCAACGTCATCGTTCTCAGCCACTCCCTCTGTTCGCTGATTGTACCGGTAAAACATTTTTTTTGTAGTTTCAGGGCATTTTGAATGTGAAATTAACTGCTGGGTCAAGCTGAAAGATAGTAAGAAGGAGTGTTGAGCAATGTGTCAGAGTGATTGTAATGTAAAAAGAGGGGAGAGAGAGAGAGCGAGGGGGAGAGAGAGGGAGAGAGGGGAGAGAGAGGAGGGGGGAGAGAGAGAGAGGGGAGAGAGAGAGAGAGAGAGGGAGAGAGAGAGAGAGAGAGAGAGGAGGGGGAGAGAGAGAGAGCGATGGGGAGAGGGGAGAGAGAGGAGGGGGGGAGAGAGAGAGAGGGGAGAGAGAGAGAGCGAGGGGGAGAGAGAGGGGAGAGAGAGGGAGAGAGGGGAGAGAGACCTCTGTTTAACAGCTGATAGGGCTGAAATTACCTAAGGTCTCTTTGCTCATTTCCTCGAAAGATTAAAAGCCCTGGAGATTTCCAGAGCGTCTCACTTTCAAGGGCACCGTGGGATTGAAGCAGTTACTGTAGACGCAGGTGAATAGATGGCCTAAATTTGCTTTTTACTGCATAGATTTCAAAAACACAAGCCAGAATGCTGCATGTACGCTAATGCGTTTTATGAACATGTATATTATATATATTTGGAATGTATCCCTTTAATGGCCTCATACATCAAATGTTAGAAGCTGTGTGACTGCACTGTAATAAAAATGTCTCGGGCTACAAATGTAATCTAGGTTCCCTGAGAAGGGTTAGGGTTAGGGTCTGATGCTATGGGGAGCGCCTCAGTGTGACCGGTGTGTGAAGCATTTGTGTGACGTGGCAGCACAGCAGCGAGCCGCAGTGTTCCCTTCTCAGGGAGCCTAGCTCTGACTCCCCGACTCCCTGACTCCCCGACCCCTGACTCTCCGACCCCTGACTCCCCGACCCCTGACTCTCCGACTCCCCGACTCCCCGACTCCTGACTCCCCGACCCCTGACTCCCCAACTCCCCGACCCCTGACTCTCCGACTCCCCGACTCCCCGACTCCTGACTCCCCGACCCCTGACTCCCCGACTCCTGACTCCCCGACCCCTGACTCCCCAACTCCCCGACCCCTGACTCTCCGACTCCCCGACTCCCCGACTCCTGACTCCCCGACCCCTGACTCCCCGACTCCTGACTCCCCGACCCCTGACTCCCCGACTCCTGACTCCCCGACCCCTGACTCCCCGACTCCTGACTCCCCGACCCCTGACTCCCCAACTCCCCGACCCCTGACTCCTCGACTCCCCCTGACCCCTAACTCCCTGAACTCTGACTCCCCCTGACCCCTAACTCCCTGAACTCTGACTCCCCGACCCCTGACACTCCGACACCCCTGACTCCCCGAACTCTGACTCCCCGAACTCTGACTCCCCGACCCCTGACTCCCCGAACTCTGACTCCCCGACCCCTGAACTGAGACTCCCCGACCCCTGACTCCCCGAACTCCTGACTCCCCGAACTCTGACTCCCCGAACTCTGACTCCTCGACCCCTGACTCCCCGAACTCTGACTCCCCGACCCCTGACTCCCCGACCCCTGACTCCCCGACCCTGACTCCCTGACCCTCTGGTCAACCTAAACCTGCGAGCCTCAGCAGAACCTGTAACACAGCGCTCTCACACACGCCTCCATGAGACGCTATGGCAACCGGCTGCAACCACTTCACAGAGACGGAAATCCTAGAAAGCAGAGACTCCACATATCGACAGAACATTCCTTTCAGTTCAAACACTCACAGTGCCCTCGAGGACGGAGTGTGTGTGTCCTTCACCCAAACAAACAACACAAAGCTGTGTGTGTAATCCGGTGTCAAATAACAAGGATACGGATCAACACACATCCTGAATGCTTTGCAACCACCAGTTTCCATAGTTACCGCTTATAGACACGCTTCAAAACTAACGGCTCCTGAAGAAGTGGACGTTCCTCTCACACTCGCGCCGTGCTGGTGTAGATGTCACAGGCCTGTCGATGATCATGCTAGACACGAGCTTCAGACTGCGGTCCAGCTGAGCCGTAGATGACGAGTTCCCATTTGAAAGGGAACAGGGATATTTCTCATTAAATCAATTAGTGAAATGAGAAACTCAATATATTCCCTGACAGACTGAGCCTAACAAAGTTTGATCCGTGTGGACCTTCGTCATTCAGAGAAGATGAAGAACGCCGTGTTCATCAACTAACAAAAAGCCTGAAAAGAAACAAGGGTTCTTCTTATAAATCAATAATATTTAGTGTATCAAGTTCTTTAGGTTCATTAAATCACTACGCACAGGCTCAAGATGTTATTCAACATGCTATGCAGATTTATCATATGAGCAAATCCCAGAAGAAGAAAACCAGTCACAGAATTCTGAATGTCTTTCTGCCAGAGTTTCCCATTAAAGCTGTTCAGGAACTGATTATGCAGATTTCCCGCAGGTAATTTTCCACATCGGTTGGTTTGGCGCTGCTTAGGCGTTTAGAGACACACACCATCACGCATGAATGCCGAGGGCTGGTGGCGTTCTGAAAGTGGACCGATAAGAGGTCAAGCGTTCTCACACATACATCTGTGCTTGTGGGAGCGCTTGGTTCCAGTAAAGGTGAACACATTTAAAATCCATGCAAGTCTTTCTTTTCCAAGAAAATGAATCAATAATATTGATGACTCATCTTATACATTATATATGTATATACACTAGTGCACCACTGGATCAAGACCCACAAATGGGCCTCAGGTCAGTTGCTGACAATGCGAAATGCAAATGATAAAATGCAACCAACCATATAATCATGCATAGTTAGGATATTAAAATAAAATAAATATTGTTATAAGGCGAGAAAGGCGCCGCATATATATATAGTGTTCTGTCAGGGTCGTGTTTAGGGTTAGGGTATAGAATATACAGTTTGTACAGTATAAAAATCATTATGTGTGAGTGTTTGTGTGTGTAAGAGAGAGAGAGAGAGAGAGAGTGTGTGTGTGTGTGTGTGTGTGTGTGTGTGTGTGTATGTGTGCTCTTGTTTATATTACATTGTGGGGACCAAATGTCCCCACAAGTATAGTAAAACCTGAAATCACCTACATTGTGGGGACCAGTCAGCGGTCCCCATGAGGAGAACAGCGTATAAATCACACTAAGTAATGTTTTTTGAAAATGTAAAAATGCAGAATGTTTCCTGTGATGGGTAGGTTTAGGGACAGGGGCAGTGTAAGGGGACAGAATATACAGTTTGTACAGTATAAAAACCATTACGCCTATGGAGAGTCCCCACAAAGATAGCGAACCAGACATGTGTGTGTGTGTGTGTGTGTGTGTGTGTGTGTTTCTCACTGTGGAAACCCATTAATCAGAAGTGTGTGTCCACATAGATTTAGTATAAAGAGTGTGTTTCCTTCAGGCTCTTCAGCTCCAGATGTTCATTAAGGAGTCAGACTAATTACTGGATATTAGCACTTATGGTATAAAAGAACTTGGTTTAAACCTTGTCAACACATTGAAATGAAAGACAAAAACAGACAGTATTCACTTCATATTTGTGAGAACACAGCAATACATTCCTTGCTTTCTACTGTATTCACATTCCATGATGCAGTGTTTCTTTGACCTTCCATTTCCTGACAAAACTGATCCCATTCTTTCCATAATTTCTGGAAAATAAATCACAGCTAAATATACAGTAAGTTGCAAAGGTCAGAATTGCATTATCGAGAGAGAAAAACACAGATAAGGTGCACATGTGTGAAAGTCATATTTTGTCATTACATTCAGAAACCAATACCGGTGAACGAAACAAAAAATGTATAATCACTGTAAACATGTATTTTAGTTTGCCTCGCTCCACAACGAATTCTTCACATTTAATGGAATTCAGAACAGGAAAGGAGAATATAAGCATTAAACAATCATGAATTATAGTGTCATTCACATTATGTAACATTTATTATAGACGGATGAAGGAATGTACAGATAAATATAGGAATGAACTTTACAGAGAAACTAGATCTGACGTTACTCTCATTCTGCCTTTGCGAATGTTTTGCGTGCTTGATGTTAATTCTATGAAGTGCTATGAAATATGCACATTTCATTAAAAAAAACTTACAATCTGGAAAATACAGTAATTGTGATCATTTTGATGTGACATCACTGTTGCACACTACTCTTTATTTTGCATTTTCTATGCAGTGGAAAATATATATGATATATATGTGTGTTCTTTAAACGGAGGTTCAGATTTAAATCAGTTTTACTTGTGCTTTAATTGATGAAGAGCCAATGTTTTTTCTTCCATGTTCTTGCACAGATGAGAGTCTTTTGGGAAATTTCTCCTATGATCCTCTGCGGCTGTCAAAACTCAGCTGGTCATTTTAGGCATGACGTCTCGTGATGGATTTTTTTGACAGGATATTGTTTATTTTCTCACCACACTACAAACACAGGGCAGGATCCCGGATATTGAACCACAGATGTGAAAGAGTCTTCTGGAGGATTGGAGGATCGTGAGCAAGCGTGAGTGGTTTCAGAGTTTCAGTCTCACTGCACATTTTATAGTGACCTTTTATTGTGGACAGCGGCACATCTGTGCAATAATCATGCTGTGTATTCAGCATCTTGATACGCCACACCTGTGAGGAGGATGATGATCTCGGCAAAGGAGAAGTGCTCACTAACACAGATTTAGACAGATTTGTGAACAATATTTGAAGGAAATAGGCCTTTTGTGTACATAGAAAAAGTCTTAGATCTTTGAGTTCAGTTCATGAAAAATGGGGGCAAAAACAAAAGTGTCGCATTTATAATTTTGTTCAGTGTGTGTGTATATATATATATATATATATATATATATATATATATATATATATATATTTTTTTTTTTTTTTTAGAACAAATGAGGGAGCTAAATGAGATAATCGATTAACAACAGGTGAACTTTTATCCTGTGTTTTAGCCCAGTGTCCCGCTGGGTCGTGAAGAGACTTTGGGAAAAGCCTGCGGGAAATCGTGTGATTATCCACAATGGAATCCAGACAGTTTCGACCTGATAATTGTTTTGAAACCACTTGAAATTGAACACTCAGTGTCACATAATTGCATCTAATGCTGAGCATTGATCCTGCAGAATCTGTGGAGATCAGCTGTTCTGCACCAGCCGGGAGATCTTTCTTAAACTGGACCGTAAAGACCAGAGGTTTAGTAACTACTAGCTAGTTTGTAACTAACTAACTTTATAACAATGATGATGATGATGATGATGATGATGATGATGATAATGACGACGACGACGATGACGACGATGATGATGATGAAGTTTCACCATCTCACTTCACCTCTAGCAATATTCTAGGCATATTTAAATGTGGATTAAAAGTATTTTTTTGTATGATAGTGACTGTCGAGTCTTTCTCATATAGTTCTCTACTCTCGTTCTGCCAAAATTTACTTTTAAGCGACATCAGAATAAAAGAAAGGCATTATGTCCTTTACCGCCACCGGAGCACAAACCTTCCTCTTGCTCTGATCCATATATTAGACCTCTCAGGATCTGTAAATGAGCTGACTTGCCAGAAAGGACTGAGTCAGAGGAAGGTCTTCGGCCGTTCAGTGCAGTCAGCAGAAACAGGCTTGAGTTGAGCCCGAGATGCACAGCGCTGAGGGTTCGACACGCCTGTGTGTGTGTGTGTGTGTGTGTGGGTGTGTGTGGGTGTGCTCATGTTTATATTACATTGTGGGGACCAAATGTCCCGACAAGTATAGTAAAACCTGAAATCACCTACATTGTGGGGCCCAGCCAGCGGTCCCCATGAGGAAAACAGCGTATAAATCACACTAAGTGATGTTTTTTGAAAATGTAAAAATGCAGAATGTCTCCTGTGATCGGTAGGGTTAGGCAGAGTGCGAATTACCCCACCATAATTGGGGGGTACTGCTCCTTCACTTCTTCTACCAGTGTTTCTCACAAGATTTTGGTAAATTTGTGGTGAGTGGTCATCTGTCCCTCTGGGGGGGGGGGGGGGGGTTTGGGGGCATGCTCCCCCGTAAGAAAATTTTGTGCTTTTTAATGTTAAATTCATCAATCTGGTGCACTTTGAGAGTACAAAATTAAGAGCTCCAACCAATATTCAGTGTGCAAATTGAACAAAGAAAAACTCAAAACTCTTTTAGTTGTGATATAGTGTCTGTCTACATTACACTACTACATAATTCATCATAGTTATAAAATTAATCACATGACAGTACTAATAGCCATATATTGTAAAACACATGCACAGAAAAATAAAAGCAACTTTCATAATTAGTTTAGAACTAATTTCTATACTTGAAAGAGATAAACACATTATCTTTTATTTTGATGGAAACTGCATTGAGTGTTTATTTTGGCGGAAAACATGGTTTACAA